>JAPPVO010000016.1:173435362-173904102 GCA_030407325.1 Camellia japonica
TATTGAATATTTATATTGATTCACAAAATTAAAATATCTACTATTTATACTTAAAATTATGGTCATAATAAATTTTAAGTATGAACTATTCCTATATGAGGATATGGACTTTGCAAATATTCCATTTACAACTATGTTGCAAAGTGTCAATGTTATAAACCAATTTAGTCAGGTAAATATTGACACAATTCATTTATTTATTTGAATGCCTTTATTTGTTAATATTATGATTTACATTTATTGTTCTCTTAACAAAGGCTTAATTTGTATAATGTTTTTAATATGTTGTTTAAAAAAATGGTAGTCACATAGAGAAGCTACAAAAGTAAGATGGGAGCTGTGCATAAGGGGTTGAGAGACTTACACAAAGCAATACTTTGAAGGTGGCTAGTGCTCAAAGAATGATATTTTGGAAGTTTAATCAAATGCAAAGAAAGAATTTCAAACAATGTTTTTAGGGAAGGACAAAATTTTAATTTAAGTTGTGTTTTTTTTTTCCCCTGCATTTACGTAATGGAGCTTTATATACGTACAATAGTTTTTTTTTTTATTTCTTTATAAGATTATAGATGAAAAGACGGGTTGAATTTCAATACTTGATTATTGGTTGTGGTAGTGAATTTTTTGATGAAAAATTTTAGATATATATATTTAACAAATTGAGATGTCATTCATTAATAGAAAAAATTTTAAAAGTGAAATGTAACTCAATAAACTAACATGATAGGTTTTACATCAGTTTGTAAAGAAAAGCTTTAATTTTTGTTTATTTATGCAACACTATTCTTTGTTATCCCCAGCAGTGTGTGTGTGTAAATTAAATGTATAAATAAAATAAACAACAAAATAAAATAATTCAGAAAATAATTATATAAATTAAATTCCAAATTAAATGCTTACAAAAATTAAAGTCGAGGCTTGTGTTGGACACAATTTCCTTAAAGTAGATTTCGCCCTCGCTTTGGTGCTTCGAGTTTTAATGGCGTCTACTTCCTAGGATGCAACAACTAACACTTGATTTGTAGCACTACAAAACCAAGTCTTGCGAACCAAAAACTATGTTGTTACTCTCTCTTTCTTTCCCTAGAATTAAATATAGAATAGATGTAGGAGCACAGAGACGAAATGAAGAAGAAAGATGAAATTCTGAGGGAAAAATCAAATATTTGAATTGCTAGAATGGTAGGCTTTATATAGAAGAGCAGGTGGCGTTTTCGAACAGGTACCAACAGGAAAAACATGTTCGAAACAGGAACAAATCTGTTCAAAACATAAACAGATCTGTTCGGGTGGAAATTGCATTTGTTCGGGTGGACTTTCTGAACTTGTTCGGGTGTGGACCTTATATTCGAATGTGTTTGGGTGAAGGAAAAAAAACTGGACCAATTTATGTTGAAATTTTGAAACCAAAATTAAAAATAAATAAATAAATTACAAATGTTTTTGGCCCAAAAAGACAAGTATTGGGTCGGACAAGCCCAACCCAACCTCACACTACACACCTGCGCCAAGCTCGCCCGATCAGACGGACGGCGGCACGCGCATGTGGTTTTTGTTTTGGGTTACAAATGTTTTTGGTCCAAAAAGATAAGCATTGGGCAGGACAAGCCCAATCCAACTTTACACCACGCACTAGTGCCTGACCAGACGGGCGGCGGCGCGTGTGTGGGGTTTTTGTTTTGGGTCCAATGGGTCTAGCCTACTTTACTCATAACCTCACCCTTCCACAAACTTGGGTACTCCTTGTGAGAACCCGAATATACAAATAAAATAAATAATTAGATAGTGATAATTTTACAAATGTAAAATATTTTATTGTGAATCTTTAAGTGCAAATTAAATATTATTGGAGGGTCGTTTAACTAATTTTAAAACCTAAAATAAATTTATGATGAAAGTATTTAATTTAGAAGAAAAATTTATTATTTATAAATAAATAAGTGTCAAATTAGTAAGCATATGTTGATCTAATAATATTTATATTTTATTTAAATTAATGGAGAGAAAAAAATAATATAAAACAAAGGATAATTATTTAGGGTTTTGTTTATATATATATATATATATAACAACCCTAGGGTTCCTTATCAACACTGTAGCTGCAGCAGCAGTAGAAACGTGAGAGAGGAAGAGAGGGCAAGAGATAAAAAAGAGAGAGGGAGAGAAAGCACCCTTGTGTCTCAACAACTCTATAAGGTATTAATCAATCTATTCTTGTTCTATTATAATATGTTGTTTACATAGTTATGGTGCTTGTGGGTGTTGTGAGTTGGTGGAAGAAAAAGGAATGGATTGGCTGATTGAGATAGTATTCTAGAAATTTTAATTGCATTCATAATGTTGCTGTTAAAAATATTAATCTGCCAGCAAACTTTAGAAATCAAGAAACCATATCAAACGAATGAATTTTGAACCAAAATTTTTACAGTAGATTAATTACATATTGAATTGCATATCTAAATTTTTTCAGAATTTTTGGGAGTCAAAATCCATATAAACTGATGCGTTCAAATCTGTCCAGAAAACTGGTTTAAACAGTAAATTTGGGAGTGTTGTTCTCTTTGGGTATAAATTCAAAAATTATCAAATCAGCATCATTAGAACCAGTTACGAGTCTAGTTTCTTACATTTTTGGCCTTGCGTTGATTGCTCCTGTATACTAAGAGAACCATTAATTTATTTAAAGTGCTGCAGAAAACAACCTGTTTGGGCATAATTAATTGTAAATAATTATTTTGATAAGCAAATCAAGTAAAACCAATTGGGTTTGAAACTTAGGATATATTAGTTGATATCTGGAGGGTTTTGGAATTTTTCGAATGGTGTAGAGTGGGTTTTTAATTTTCAGAGTTAGTGAACAGTTCGGGAAAACCTATCAAAAACTCTATTTTATATCAAAGTCACATTTAATTAAGTTTCGACCGGAACCCATGTCTTGGGTGATTTTAGACCTTGAAGAACATGAATTTAGGTAATATTTAAGAGTAACGGTGAGTTGGGTTGAGCCGTGTTAGTGCGCTTTAGTTGAGGTTACTTAGTTCCTATTCTTTAGTATTTTTAAATTAGTAGTGACATGTAGTTTTTATACTTGGTTCAGGGCACTAGTTGGACTTTCATACTCTATTCAAGGATTACATTATTTCGTTTCTAGGTGAGTAGTTTCATGCTACATATTTTTATAAATGTTCCCCTATCCTGAACTGTTGGAAAATTTAATTGTTGTTTCAGGACTAAACTGTTTTGATAAATTATTATATTATCAATGGAATCAAATTATTTCTGAAACATGTGTGAACTTGGCATACTGTAAACTATTTGTTTTGGTCTCATGTTTATAATGGTGAACTACCATGTTTTGCGAAACTGATATGCATTGATTATTGGGACCATCTGTATATTTTAGTCCAGGGAGATTATTCCACTGTGTGTGGTGACTCTGGCCACTAGGGAACAGATCCGGGTTGGGCCGTGATGACTCTAGTGCTCAATGATTGTAAGGAAAAGACCTAGGTTAAGCTAGGTGACCTTCAATTGGATCGTCTTAGAGAAAAGGCCCGGGTTGCCACCCTGAGGATGACTCTTAGTTTGATATTGGATCCAACAGGACTTATAGCCTTGAGAACTGTGTGGCATGTTATTTGTTATTTCTTGGTACCTAGAAAATTATTGGTGTTCATGTTGTAATCTGTTTTAAGTGGAAAATGTCATTTATCATGTTCTTGAGAGACATGAGTATTTTAACTGTTGAACTGTGGAACCTTCTTTTTGAAACAGATTGTCTTTACCAAACTATATGCTAATCTAGTTTTTGTGATATATATCTTATTTTGGAATTGAACCCTGTTTTCAAAACTGTATATACTATCCATGTTGCTACTCACTGAGCTATCAGCTAACTTAATTGTTTACCACTTCCAGGTATTAGAAGGACTTAGAGTGGACTTATGGCATAGCGGGGACTCAATTGAATGGACCTCTAGGACATTCATTTATTTTGTTTTAGACTATTATGTCAAGTTTATGCATATTTATATTCATTTTTATTGAGGTTCATTTATGATTATTTTGATATGTGGGTTGTTTTTATCCCATAAGTTTGGATGGTATTGATTACGGTTGATTTTGCCGTTTATACTTGTGGCATGACACTGGATTGAGTTTTGGTTATTTATTAATGGACTATTTTATAGTTATTCAATGTGTATGGTTTCGTATTTAGGCTTACATGTGCCTTGGGCTAAGGCCCTGTGGGCCACGGCGGGTCATACCTGGGTTTGGGGTGTGACAATTGTGGTATCAGAGCAATAGGTTTATTAAGTTACATATCTTGCATTTCATCATTTAGATGAGGTCTGCGTCCCTGTAGTCTTTAGTAGTGTGTGGTTGAGTTAGGTTTGTTTAAACTTGTGTTGAATCTTTCTTGATTTCATTTTGAAGGTTAAGAGTTAGCATCTAGATATCTACATGGATTGTCTATTCCTTGTGAGCCTTTGGATGTTTGTATTACTGTGTCTACTCTTTTAGGAGAAATAGTAGCATTGGGAGATGTTTGTAGATCTTGTGAGATAGAGATGGATGGTAGAATTTTTCCAGCGGATTTGATTTCTTTAGAGATTAAGGATTTTGACGTGATTTTGGGGGTGGATTGGTTGATGAAGTATCATGCCTCTGTTGATTGTTTTAGAAAAATGGGTAGTTTTGCTATGCCAAGACAATATGAGTTTTTCTTTCAAGGACATAGGAAATGGTCTTCTATCTGTTTTATTTCTTCCCTTCAGGCTAATCGAATGTTGAGAAAATGGTGTCATGGCTATTTAACTTGTGTGGTGAGTACTGAACAACTAGAGCAGAAGTTAGAGGAGTTGCCTGTAGTGAGTAAATGTGTTGATGTTTTTTTTTTTCTAGAGGATCTACCTGGACTTCCTCCAGATCGTGAGGTAGAATTTTCTATTGATTTGGTCTCCAATACAGCACCTATCTCTAAAGCGTCCTATGTAATGGCACTATTGGAATTGAGAGAGTTACAAACTCAGTTATAAGAGTTGTTAGTCAAAGGTTTTATTAGGCCAAGTGTTTCACCTTGGGGAGCACTTGTGTTGTTTGTGAAGAAGAATGATAGGTCTATGAGGTTGTGTATGAACTATAGGGAATTGAACAAAGTCATAATGAAGAATGGGTGTCCTTTGCCACGTATTGATGACCTATTTGACCAATTTCAGGGAGCTCAGGTATTCTCTAAGATTGACTTGAGGTCAGGCTATCACTAGTTGAAGGTGAAGGATGAGAATGTTCCTAAGACCGCTTTTAGAACTCGTTATAGGCATTACGAGTTCTTGGTGATACCTTTCGGTCACACAAATGCACCCACCGCATTCATGGATTTGATGAACAGAGTATTTAAACCCCAGCTGGATAAATTTGTGGTAGCGTTTATTGATGACATCCTAATTTATTTGAGGAGTAAGGAGGAGCATGAGCAGCATTTGAGGGTAGTACTTCAAATCCCTAGGGAGAAGAGACTGTATGCAAAATTTGAGAAGTGTGAATTCTGGTTAAGCGGTGTATCCTTTTTGGGTCATGTGGTGAGTAAAGATAGGGTATCTATGGATAGCACGAAGGTGGCAGTAATTGTTGATTGGCCACGACCTACTTCTGTGACAGAGGTACGCAGCTTTCTAGGGCTTGCTAGTTATTACAGACGGTCTGTGGAAGGATTCTCCTATATTGCTTTGCTACTTACCAATCTCACCAGGAAAGGGGTAAAGTTTGAGTGGAATGATGATTGTGAGCGTAGCTTCCAAGAGTTTAAACAGAAGTTGACATCAGCTCCAGTCCTTGCCTTACTGGCATATGGGGGTGGTTTTGTGATTTATAGTGATGCTTCACGACAGGGTTTAGAATGTGTGCTCATGCAGCATGGGAAGTGATTGCTTATGCATCACGATAGTTAAAAGTACATGAGAGAAATTATCCTACGCACGACTTGGAGTTAGCAGTAGTGATTTTCGCTCTTAAGATCTGGCGACATTATTTGTATGGAGAGTCATGTGAGATTTACATTGATCATAAGAGTTTGAAGTATATTTTCACACAGAAGGAACTAAATTTGAGGCAAAGAAAATGGCTTGAGTTGCTAAAGGATTACGATCTGAATATTTTGTATCATCCGGGGAAGGCAAATATGGTTGCAGATGCCTTGAGTAAGAAGGTCGCAGTTGGAGATATAGCTGCTTTGTCTATTGAGAGTTGTTTGGTGGAAGACATGAGACGTTTGAGGCTTGAGGCTGTTACGCCTAGTGATAGGGCTTATTGTAGTCAATTGACAGTTTAGCCGACCTCGAGAGAACGGATTCATTTAGCTCAAGAGATTGCCCCCAGTGTGAGCGTATTAAATGAGAGATGGTAGAGGGTAAGCATGTAGACTTTATGGTTAGTGATGACGGGTTGCTTCGATTCCATAGCCGAATTTGTGTTCCTACTGGTGGTGATTTGAGGAAGGAGATTATAACAGAGGCACATAGTTCTAGTTACATTATTCATCCTGGAAGCACTAAGATGTAATGAGATCTTCATGAACATTTTTGGTGGAAGGGTATGAAGAAAGATATTGTAGAATTTGTGGCTCAATGTTTGGTGTGCCAACAAGTTAAAGTAGAACATCAGAAACCCGCGAGGAAACTACAACCCTTACCTATACCAGAGTGGAAGTGGGATCATGTTACCATGGATTTCGTGTGCAGATTACCTAGTACTAGTAGTAATCACGATGCAGTTTGGGTAGTTGTGGATAGATTAACCAAGTCAGCACATTTTATTGCAGTTCGAATGAACTATTCTCTAGCTCGATTTGCACAGTTGTATGTGAAGGAGATTGTTAGATTGCATGGTGCACCTGTGTCAATAGTGTCAGATCGGGACCCTCGTTTTGTGTCTAAGTTTTGGGGTGCATTATAGTCAACTATGGGTACTCGGTTAAATTTTAGTTCAGCTTATCACCTTCAGATGGATGGGTAGTCAGAGAAGACTATTCAAACCCTTGAGGATATGTTGAGGGCTTGTGCTTTGGAGTGGAGAGGTAATTGGGATGATTATTTGCTGCTCATGGAGTTTGCGTATAATAATAATTATCATTCTAGTTTTGGAGTAATTTCTTATGAGGCTTTGTATGGGAGGAAGTGTAGGTCTCCTTTGTGTTGGTATGAGGTTGGTGAGAGACAAATGTTGGGACCTGATTTGGTAGAGGATTCTACACAGAAAATTATCACCATCAGAGAGAGATTATTGATTGCTCAGAGTAGACAAAAAAATAAATTATGCTAATCATCGTAGGAGAGATTTAGAGTTTCATGTGGGGGATATGGTATTCTTGAAAGTATCACTATGGAAAGGAGTCATCAGGTTTGGAAAGAAAGGAAAGTTGAGTCCTAGATACATTGGTCCATTTGAGGTATTGGAAAAGGTTGGTGAGGTTGCATACCGTGTTACTCTACCCCCTAGGTTGGCAGGAGTGCATAATGTGCTTCACGTGCCTATGCTGAGGAAATATGTGCACAGTCCGTCGCATGTGATAGATTATGGGTTGCTTCAGATTAGAGAGGATTTTTCGTATGAGGAGATGCCTGTTTAGATTTTGGATTCGAAAAAAAAAAAAAAAAAAAAAAGGCTGCGTACAAAAGCCATTAAATTGGTTAAGGTACTGTAACGTAATCATCTAGTTAAAGAGGCGACTTGGGAACGAGAGGACAAGATGCGGGAGAAGTACCCACATCTATTCTTATGATTTACTCAAGCTAGTTTCGAGGACGAAACTTTTCTTTTAGTGGGGGAGAATGTGAGAACCCGAATATACAAATAAAATAAATAATTAGATAATAATAATTGTACAAATCTCAAATATTTTATTGTGAATCTTTAAATGCAAATTAAATATTATTGAAGGGTCGTTTAACTAATTTTAAAACATAAAATAAATTTATGATGAAAGTCTTTAATTTAGAAGCAAAATTTATTATTTATTTATAAATAAATAAATAAATAAGTGTCAAATTAGTAAGCATATGTTGATCTAATAATATTTGTATTTTATTTAAATTAATGGAGAGAAAAAAATAATATAAAACAAAGGATAATTATTTAGAGTTTTGTTTATATATATATATAGCAACCCACTGCGGGAAAATTAACTTTTAGTGGCGTTTAAAAAACGCCGCTATAGGTACTAAAAATGTCGCTAATTCTTTTGTGGCGTTTAGTACCAAACGTCGACAACGCGGCCGTCGCTATATTAGTATTGGCGGCATTTTTAAAAACACCGCCAAATGTCCTACTACCAGTACTATGACTTCACTATATGTTTAGTGACATTTTTGAAACGCCATCATATCTTCTTTCAAAAATCTAAAAGGTTTAGGAGGCGTTTTAAAAAACGCCGTGATATCTTTTTTTTTGAAATCGTGCTAATTTTATGTGAATGAATTAAAAAAAATACCTGTAACGAAATTAAATAGCAATAAAATTGATTTTGGCTTCATTTTTGTTAACAATTTGCGCCAGCATCGCAATGGAACTCATTTGGGCAAAGTTCAAGGCCCCTATTGACTTTCACAGAAGCAACCAAATGAGGTAAGAGGCATTATCTCAACCCTCCACTATAGCTATCATACAAATCCTCAAAGTTCTAATACAAATAAAATTCAAAATATATACTTTAAAATAATAATTACCAAAAAAAAAAAAAAAACTTTAAAGTAAAGTTTTTACAAAATGTTTTCCCAAACAAATGTTCGTACATCAAGCTCCAAATCTTCCCACAACTATCAATCTTTTTCATAGTACAAACATGTGTTATCAAGGATATCAAAAAGGAAAGAAGTAACCTCCATATATTACATGCCATAATATCCAAAAGTTGAATGGTCCAAGCATTCATCTCCATATTCCATCATACAATCCATTCTATCCAAGAAAGATACTCAAATGACCTGTTTTCATCAAAAACATAATCCATGTTAAAGTCAACTAAACAAAAAATAAAAAGAATGTCCAAAAACAAATGCATCTCCTTATGCGGTCTAGTCTAGGCCTTAGTTTCCTCTCTCTAAATTGTAGGTGTGAGGAAAATGTGCCCAGTAGAATAATTCTAGCAAAAGTAAACATCAGGATGGTGACATGTCTAAGGTGGTGTTTGGGAACTTGGTTCCCAGATTTTTTTTTTATTTTTTTCACTAAAAGACAAAGGTTTTGTAAAACTACAAAAAAACAAATTCAAACAAAATATCACATCCAATCCCATAATCATTTCACTTTTTCTCTTACAAACATCACATCCAACCACAAAAAAACCCAACTATCTTCCCAAATACTAAATTTTTTTTATCCAATAATATCCTACAACTAAAAAAACCTACATAAAAACCTACTTCCCAAACACCCACTAAGTGTACCAAATATGGGAAAAACATATTGGCCTTGTTTGGTTTGCTTTTGAGAGAGTAATTTTGGAGCAAAATTTTCAAAATTCTGTGTGATTTAGTGATTTTGGAAAAAAATTTCCAAAATCACTTTCTCTCCTACACATCAATCAATCACTTTTTCTCTTTCCTTTCTCCTTTTCAATCACTTTTTCTTTCACAGACATTTACTTAACTACAACAAAATATCAAATTATCTCAAACTCCCATACTCCAAAACTATTTCCAAAATATACAACCAAACAAACCAAAAAAATTTCTAAACTCTCTCCTCAAATTTTTTTTTGAAAATTTATCCCAAAACCAAACCAAACACACCCATTAAATCTTTATATCTCACCATGTATGTCAACATTCCATTTTAATACCATCATAAGCATTTCCTTGCCATTTCATTACAGCAGTGATCCCACCCAACAAAAACTGGAAACAAAACTGTAGCTGTCATTAATATGTGAAGGCTGACAACCACCTGCAACATTTTGATTAGAAGTGACCAACTCTAGAGTTCAAGGGCTTAAAGCATCAATTCATAATCTCCAGTTATTATGGTCAGTTTACAAGCAACAACCAAAGAAACTTTGCGCATTTATGCAAAGTAGTCAATGCCGAGGATGTTCTATCACTACAAGTCAGTCTGCCATAATAATGAGAAAAGCTACAAAACAAATGCATTAATGAAAAAACTTGGTGAAATATCGAGTACATTTCAGGATAATGAAAGGATTGGCTATCTAATTGTATAACTTCCAACAGAGAGCTTTCAGAGTTTGTAATCAATAAAAATCAAATAAAAGTTCCTAGATATGTTTACTTCCAACATTCAAAATCTGATAGTCGTTTCCATAATTACTATTCCAATGCTAAGTATTATACTTTTAGTCTTAGTCCATGAGGAAAACATGACAGCAAAACAAAATGGAAAATAATGAAACGTGACAGCAGTAGGGAGTGGGACACTTGTCTGTGGCACCTACATGTCAGGCAGCATAATAATTTCATGCATCTCACATGAAAATCTCAAATAAGTTTTCGAAAGTAAAAAAGAGAGCAAGCACCAAAGCCATGTACTAGGAAAACAACAGGCCAAAGAAAAAATAATATATTCAAAAAGCATGGACCTGCTATTCAACCTTATTTATGCTACCATGATTCAATATAAACACTTCTACATTTTCTAGAGGCTAAGCTCCCATATAACAAGCCAGGTTTGGCAACAGACATTATAATAGGAGTCCTATGTCTAAGATTAATTATCCCAATTAAAGACCAACTCGTGGAGAATTTCATTCCAATATTTTATCAAGTTCCATAAGTTTCACAGAACAAGCATTACTTTTTGATTAATCTAAATAACCATTCTAGTTGACTAAATAGAACCAAACAAAAAGACAAAGTACACCCAGTTTAATCCTCCTTAGATGGGGGTCTAGGAGGGGTAAATTGAGTGCAAACCTAACTTTTGGCATTATTATATATAAAGTGGCTACCCTCATGTTTGAACCCACAACATAAGAACTTGAAACCTAAATCCAGCCATTCCTTTCAAACACAAATTCAGTACTTTTGAGGTAAAACAGACATAATATACCATATCTGAACAGTGGTACACAGATCTCAACTTGTACATAAACTACAAGCTAAAAAAATAAAAACTAAGATAGAAACAGGGAAAAGAAACAATAACAAATATTGCTCCAAACCTCTGGTTGCAACTTCTGAACATCCCAACAAAAAAAAAAGACTATCGCTCGAACTGTCACATTGTAAACAATCCACACTCAATACAAAGGTAGTAACTAGGAGGAACAAATAAATAACTTCATAGCATGAATTAAAGAAGGGATTCAAAATACACACCCCCATGATGTGATCAAGGTTTCGGAGATTCAGAAGTATTTGGACATCACATCAGTTAAGACCTACATTATCAACAGTTAAAGCTATTAGAGAGAAGTGGAAGAGAGAGAGAGAAAGAGAGAGCCTAACCAGGTAGCCCTCAGGAAAGGCAAGCTTGGCCACTAGCCTGGGCAATACTGGAAGCACCATTGAAGCAGGTGCACACTACCCTATTGAAATCCTTTATTACTGGATACCAGTTCGAGTATAACAGCTCCTCAGGTACCACAGTCCAACCAAGTCGGACCCCCGTGAACCCGGCAAACTTGGAGAAAGATGAAATTTCAATTGCAACCTGTAGTACATGAATCAAATTCATTGTTTGGTTCTCTGAACTCCATTATTAAAAATAAAATAAAAAACACTTGTTCAACCAACGGTTTAGACAAAATTTCTAAAAATACCCTTTTTAGAAAACAAGGGCAATACCCTTTTTAGACAAAATTTCTAGCATATAAGCTTATATGGTCACCTAAGGCATCAATTGAAAAGAAAAAAAAAAAGTAACTAAAGATTTTGTGATCAATTTGATTTATTTATTTATCATTTGAAGTCAATTTAATCTTTTTTTTCACTACTTGGGAGTCAATATAAGAAACAAACAAAATGACATATTACGGTTTAGTTTTGTGAAATTGGAATTAAGTTGAAATTAAACACTTCCATGAATAATTTCATTCAATAGATTTGAATGACCCTTATAAAAACTGTGAATGTTTCCAAACTTGTACTTGTTTTTAATTTTCAAAAACATAAAAAACAAAAATAAATTTTTTTAAAACAACATATACCTGTCTGGCACCAGGAATTTCAAAGATTGATTTGGGGCTATCATCAGTGATATAAGCAGCATAAGCAGAATCATAAATAATAATTGACCCATTAGCCCTTGGAAACTCCAGCAGTTGCTCCAGTTGCTGTTTCGATGCTGCATTACCGGTTGTGCTCCTACCAAATAACCCATAGAAGTGAAAAGAAGACACCGTTCCAAATAACCCATAGAACCTAAAATGTTGTATTTACCTGCATGTAAGATACATTTATGAAGGTAGGTATAGATGGAAATTTGTAGTAGTCCATTCGCCAGCTTCTTTGCTTATCTTAAATCTGCCAACTGGCTTTCCCGCTTGCAAAGCACCTTTCATAGCAGCATCCATGAGACCTGGACCAGCCCCTGTCCATGAAGTACTGCTCAAGAGAATCCAACGTGAACAACTGTACTAGAGCTTCCCAATTTACATGCTGATGATGCTAGTTTGAGATTTATGAAGGTGAGGTGGGTTCTTTCAGATTTTCTCTGATCTACCCATATCAGTATTGAGAGAACATGTAAACAAAAAAAAGAAAGAAAAAAAAGAGAAATTCTTTATTATATTGAAAGTTGGGCACTCAAGAAAGTACAAGTTCATAAAGTGATGCAAGCATTATAGCCTGTCATAGGAATCATTCAGATCAGTATGGCAACCCTTGGAATCACAGCACAAAGCCTTGAAACATAAAGCACAATCATCACATGATGCTATAAAACCATTTGGGAGCAAGAGCACCTGCCCTGTATCCACATTTACATCCCTCAATGAGATGAGGAACATAAATTGGCTTCATTGCTCGTTTTGAATGCAATCAACAACATAGCTCAAAAAAAAAAAAACAAAAATTTCTATATAGGAACAAAAAGTCCAGGATTCAGAAGCAGAAATGGATACCAATTTTACCTTTCTGGATCCCACCAGTTTTCAGAACAGGTCCATCTTGAGAGAAGAAAAGCATCAGCAGGAACTTTGCGCGACTTAAAACAGTCTTCACATTGAGCCCATTGGATCTTTTCACTGACACAGTTTCAAAACAGCGTTGGTATTTACATGGCCCAAAAAGATGTAGACATAATAATAAGTCCATTTAAAAGTTGTAACAAGACCTTGAGATATGGTATAGTATTAAGAAATATAAATGAAATTCAGTTTTAAGACAAAAGAATGAAAGAACTAATGTTACATTCCTAAAATGGAGACCAAATATGGATGAAATGAAACTGGCAGATACTTGCAGGATGCAACATTTAATGAAACTCAGGATACCATCGCTCAACATTCAATGCAATTGAAATAATTTAACTCCATAAAATTCATACAAAAATTAGAAAACAAAAGAAAAATATAGAATCTAGCACCAGCATTATGCAAATAATTTTATGCCAGAATAATCTTTCAAGTAGTTTATACAATCCAAATAATACAATATTAATTTGATTGTTCATTAAAAGGGGAAACATTATCTTGGGGTGAGGTCAATTCTGTGCAAAGAAACACTTCCTCGCGCAGATAAAAACTCCACAACTAGCGAAAGAAAATAAAATCAAACTGGAAGAATTTGAATACAAGTCTAAGCATTTAAGTGATTTATCCCTTATGATCTGTTGCAAAAATCGTAGGCCTCCCAATAATTGGTGCATCCTGCTAGAGTGAATCAAGTCAGAGAACCTGTTGCCTTTGAAAATAAAGCACTATGGTAGTTGATCATCATTTAACAAAAGCATGTATTTTCGAATGAAAATCTCATATCTAAAAGGATATTGTTTCGAATGAAAATTTTTAATGAGGAAAGACTATATATTTTCGAATGAGAAATTTCAAATCATAAACATATTTTTTGAATGAGAAATCTCAGATCTGAAACATATGTTTTTGAATAAGAAATTTCAAATCTCAAACATATTTTTGAATGAGAAATCTCAGATCTCAAACATATATTTTTGAATGAGAAAACTTAGATCTGAAATCTTAAACATATGTAAACCCTAGGAGAAGAATCGACGGAACGAAGAGCTTGAGAGAGAGAGAGAGAGAGAGAGAGAGAGAGAGAATACGAAACTGAGATTGTAGATGATGTGCTCACCTTAGTCAACGATGCAGTTGGTGGTGGCGGTGGAGCTTCGAAATCGAGAGAGAGAGAGAGAGAGAGAGAGAGAGAGAGAGAGAGAGAGAGAGAGAGAGAACTTCGAAGTCGAAATCACTCTGAGACTGGATCTGAGATGAAACCGAACTGAAGAAGGTTGAATCGTAATCTCTGAGACTGAAGGGTTTAGAGAGAGAGCGAGCGATCGAGTGAGTGAGAGATTTGAGGGATTGGTTCTCTAAGACTCTGAATGTTTCCCAGATTCAAAATGAGGGCGCAGAATGTTTCCCAGATTCAAAATGAGGGCGCAGAGAGAGAGAGAGAGAGAGAGAGAGAGAGATAAGGGTTCTGATTCTCACAGAGCTAAAGAGAGAGGGGGAGGAATATTATTGTAACACGTGAAGGCGTTTAAAAAACGACTTCTATTCCTTAAACGGTACTGTTTTAATCAAAACAAAATGCGACGTTTATAAAACGTCGTTAAAGGTTAGAAACAACGGTGTTTAAAAAAACGTCGCTAAATGAACGCCGCTAAATTCTATATTTCCTGTAGTGACCCTAGGATTCCTAATCAACACTATAGCCGCAGCAGCAGTAGAAACGTGAGAGAGGAAGAGAGAGCAAGAGATAGAAAAGAGAGAGAGAGAGAAAGCACCCTTGTGTCTCAACAACTCTCTAAGGTATTAATCAATCTATTCTTGTTCTATTATAATATGTTGTTTAGATAGTTATGGTGCTTGTGGGTGTTGTGAGTTGGTGGAAGAAAAAGGAATGGATTGGCTGATTGGGATAGTATTCTAGAAATTTTAATTGAATTCATAATGTTGCTCTTAAGAATATTAATATGCCAGCAAACTTTAGAAATCAAGAAACCATATCAAACGAATGAATTTTGAACCGAAATTTTTACAGTAGATCAACTACATATTGAATTGCATATCTGAATTTTTTCAGAATTTTTGGGAGTCAAAATCCATATAAACTGATGCGTTCAAATCTGTCCAGAAAACTGGTTTAAACAGTAAATTCGGGAGTGTTGTTCTCTTTGGGTATAAATCCGAATATTATCAAATCAGCATCATTAGAACCAGTTACGAGTCTAGTTTCTTACATTTTTAGCCTTGCGTTGATTGCTCCTATATACTAAGAGAACCATTAATTTATTTAAAGTGCTGCAGAAAACAACCTGTAATAATTATTTTGATAAGCAAATCAAGTAAAACCAATTGGGTTTGAAACTTAGGATATATTAGTTGATATCTGGAGGGTTTTGAAATTTTTCGAATGGTGTAGAGTGGGTTTTTAATTTTCAGAGTTAGTGAACAGTTCGGGAAAACCTATCAAAAATTCTATTTTATATCAAAGTCACATTTAATTAAGTTTCTACCGGAACCCATGTCTCGGGTGATTTTAGACCTTGAAGAACATGAATTTAGGTAATATTTAAGAGTAACAGTGAGTTGGGTTGAGCCGTGTTAATGCGCTTTAGTTGAGGTTACTTAGTTCCTATTCTTTAGTATTTTTAAATTAGTAGTGACATGTAGTTTTTATACTTGGTTCATGGCACTAATTGGACTTTTATACTCTATTCGAGGATTACATTATTTCGTTTCCAAGTGAGTAATTTCATGCTACATATTTTTATAAATGTTCCCCTACCCTGAACTGTTGGAAAATTTAATTGTTGTTTCATGACTAAACTGTTTTGATAAATTATTATATTATCAATGGAATCAAATTATTTCTGAAACATGTGTGAACTTGGCATACTGTAAACTATTTGTTTTGGTCTCATATTTATAATGGTGAACTACCATGTTTTGCGAAACTGATGTGTATTGATTATTGGGACCATCTGTATATTTTAGTCCAAGAAAATTATTCCACTGTGTGTGGTGACTCTGGCCACTAGGGAACAGATCCGGGTTGGGCCGTGATGACTCTAGTGCTCAACGATTGTAAGGAAAAGACCTAGGTTAAGCTAGGTGACCTTCAATCGGACCGTCTTAGAGAAAAGGCCCGGGTTGCCACCCTGAGGATGACTCTTAGTTCGATATTGGATCCAACAGGACTTATAGCCTTGAGAACTGTGTGGCATGTTACTTGTTATTTCTTGGTACCTAGAAAATTATTGGTGTTCATGTTGTAACCTGTTTTATGTGGAAAATGTCATTTATCATGTTCTTGAGAGACATGAGTATTTTAACTGTTGAACTGTGGAACATTCTTTTTGAAACAGATTGTCTTTACCAAACTGTATGCCAATCTAGTTTCTGTGATATATATCTTATTTTGGAATTGAACCCTGTTTTCAAAACTGTATATACTATCCATGTTGCTACTCACTGAGCTATCAGCTGACTTAATTATTTACCATTTCCAGGTGTTAGAAGGACTTAGAGTGGACTTATGGCATAGCGGGGACTCAATTGCATGGATCTCTAGGACATTCATTTATTTTGTTTTAGACTGTTATGTCAAGTTTGTGCATATTTATATTCATTTTTATTGAGGTTCATTTAGGATTATTTTGATATGTGGGTTGTTTTTATCCCATAAGTTTGGATGGTATTGATTACGACTAATTTTGCCGTTTATACTTGTGGCATGACACTGGATTGAGTTTTGGTTATTTATTAATGGACTATTTTATAGTTATTCAATGTGTATGGTTTCATATTTAGGCTTACGTGTGCCTTGGGCTAAGGCCCTGTGGGCCACGGCCGGTCATACCCGGGTTTGGGGTGTGACACTCCTTGGGGCCCATCCCAAGTATCCTAAGCTAGAGGATATAAACCCATTCAAATCCTTAAACTTTTCTAATGTGGGAAAGCACATTTCACAAATGTGTAGAAAACCCACCGAAAACCACGAAGCCGAAAATACGCGTTGAATTCTCATTCACCCGGAAATGGTTTTAAGCAACCAAATACACGATATTATTCACTACGAGGCAGTAAACATGAACCTAGCGAGAAACGTTAAAAATAATGCTTGGGTCCCACCTTAATTAATGCTCAAAGTTAGCAAAAAAATAAAATTTTTCCAAAGTCTCCATAGCCATTTTCCAACATTCTTTTATTTATTTATTTAGAGAAATATTGTTTGAGATTTTAGATTGCAAAAACAATGACAAACATATATGGAATTGACATTTCAATGGAAGAACTGGACATTCACTACAAGAAAACTGGGCTTAAGAGACGGAACTTTTTGCGACGGCACAACTTGCCGTCGCAAAAAATAGAGTATTTGTGATGGCATAAAATGCGTCACAAAAAAAAAAGAAGAGTATTTGTGACGTTAGAGATTGCTGTCGCAAAAAAATAGAGTTTTTGTGACGGTACAAGCTGCAATCGCCAAAAAAAATATATAAAAAAAAAATAATTGCGACTTTAATAGGTACCGTTACAAAAAATAAATATACATATATATATTGTGGCTTTGAGACGGCTTCATATATATATAGTCACAAAATGGTTTAAATAAATGCAACGGTATTTTTTTATCACAAAAAAACAAAAACGTCGTCTTACTCTTTTGAACATTTCTCTTTTCACCCATTTTTTCATCTTCCTATCTCTCTATCTCTGTCTCTCTTCTCTTTCTCTCTCTTACTTATCACTCTTCTCTGTCTGTTTGTCTCTCCCTTTCTCTATGTGTCTCTGTCTCTCTTCTCTCTCTCTCTCTCTCACTCATCACTCTTCTCTGTCTGTCCGTCTCTCTCTTTCTCTCTGTGTCTCTGTTTCTCTTCTCTTTCTTTCTCTCACTCATCACTCTTCTTTGTCTGTCTGTCTGTCTATCTGTCTTTCTCTGTGTCTCTCGTCCATCTCTCTTCTCTCTATCTCTTTCATCTATCTTCTCTCTCTGTCTCTCTTCTCTCTCTCTTCCTTTTTTCTCTCTCATTCTCTCGCTCATCTCTTTCTGTCTCTCTCTCGTTTATCTCTTTTCACTCTTTTTTTCTCTCTCTCTCTCTGTCTCTTTCTCTTTGTCTATATCTTTTCACCCATTTTTTCATCTTCTTCTCTCTCTTTTCTTTCTCTTTCTCATTCATCACTTTTCTCTCTCTGTCTCTCTCATTCATCTATCTCTTCTCTCATCTCTTTTCTCTCTTTGTCTCTTTCGCTCATCTCTCTTCTCTCTATCTCTCTCACCTCTCTCTCGCTCATTTCTTTTCTCTCTGTCTCTCTCGTTCATCTCTTTTCTCTCTATGTCTCTCTCGTTCATCTCTCTTCTCTCTATCTCTCTCTATGTCTCTCTCGCTCATCTCTCTTCTCTCTATCTCTCTTTCTGTCTCTCTCGTTCATCTCTCTTCTCTTTCTATCACTTTTTCTGTCTTTCACTTTCTATCTCTTTCTCTCTTTTTCTCTCTCTCTCTCTCTCTCTCTCTCTCCCCTACTGTGTTCGTGTTGCTCACTCTCTCCCTTCCGTCTTTTCTATTTATTGAGCTCCCTCTCGATTTATCGATCCACTACAACAAAAATGCACTTTTAGCGACCACTTTGTCTCTCTCTCGCTCACCACTCTGTCTCTGTTTCTCTCTCTCTCTCTCTCTGTCTCTTACTCATCTCTCTCTCTCACCACCCATCTCCTCTACCACCTTCACCACTACTGCAAATGCCACTTCACTACCACCACTACTACCACGGTCGCCACTTCACATCTACGACTACCATTACTACTACCATCGCCACCACTCCACTACCACCACTACCACTATTGCCACTACTACTACTACCATTACCTCTCTTCAACCCTGCCACTCCATCTACTCTACCACTACCACAACTTCACCACTAATCTCCTTCGCTATCACCACCACCACCACCACCACCACCATCATCTCTTATCCACCACCTTCACCACTACTGCGGCTTCCGCTCCTCTACCACAAAATATTACCTCTTTTCTCTCTCTCACTCATCACTCTTCTCTGTTTGTCAGTCTTTGTCTCTGTCTCTGTCTCTGTCTCTTTCTCTTTCTCTTTCTCTCTTTGTCTTTCGCTCGTCTCTCTTCTCTCTATCTCTCTCATCTCTCTATCTCTCTTCTCTTTCGCTCATTTCTCTTCTCTCTGTCTCTATCTCTCTCGCTCATCTTTCTTCTCTCTTCGTCTCTCTCTTTTTCTATGTCTTTCTCTCAATCATCTCTTTTCGCTCGCTCTCTTTCTCTCTCTATTTGTCTATCTCTCGCTCATCTCTTGTTTCTCTCTATTTTTCTATATGTCTCTCTCTCTATCTCCCTCTCTCTCTCTCTCTCTCTTTATATCTCTTTCTCTCTTTGTCTCTCTCTCACTTATCACTCTTCTCTCTCTCTTTCTCTCTCTGTGTTTGTTTGTCCGTCTCTCACTCTTCTTTCTCTCTTTTTCTCTCTATGTGTCTGTCTGTCTGTTTGTCTCTCTCCCCTATTGTGT
Source organism: Camellia japonica (assembly GCA_030407325.1). NCBI lineage: Eukaryota > Viridiplantae > Streptophyta > Magnoliopsida > Ericales > Theaceae > Camellia > Camellia japonica. Next base: position 173,455,037 of record JAPPVO010000016.1, read on the forward strand.
TCACCTTGCTCACTCTCTCCCTCATCTTTTCTCTATTTACCGAGCTCTCTACTACAAGAAAATGCACTTTTAGCGACCACTTTGTCTCTCTCTCGCTTATCACTTTGTCTCTGTCTGTCTGTCTATCTGTCTCTCTCTCTCTCTCTCTCTCTTCTCTATCTGTCTCTCACTCATCTCTCTTTCACCACCCATCTTCTCTACCACATTCACCACTACTGCAAATGCCATTCCACTACTACCACTCCTACCACTGTTGTCACTCCACCTCTACGACTATCATTACTACCACCATCGCTACCACTCCACTACCACCACTACTACAACCATTACCTCTCCTCCACCACCGCTACTCTATCTCCTCTACTACTACCACAACTTCACCACTAATCTCCTTCACCATTACTACCACCACCACTATCACCTCTTATCCACCACCTTCACCACTACTGCCACTTCCTATCCTCTACAACAAAAAATTAGTTCTTGATTTTTAGTAACAAAAAAAAAATGGGTCGCAAAAAAATATTTTTCATTGACCACAAAAAATTAACTTTATTTTAATGGAAAATATTATCCCTACTTCTACCAAATAAAAAAAATAATAATAATTTTTAATTCATTAAAATAAATATAAAACAAACAAATTTTCAACCTTACTAAATGAAAAAAAAAAAAATTCATTAACTATAAAAAAAAATTATTTTAATAAAAAATAATTTTTTTTGGCAACGGCATCCTCCGTTGCGAAAAAAAAGGAGTCGTTTTATTATTTAAATATTCATTTGTAATGAAAAATAAAAAAAAAGTAATAATTTCCAAAAAAATTTCCATTCCCGCTCCCCCCCTTCCCATTCCCGCTCGGGTTCCCCCCACTCCAAACCCAAAATCCCCAATCTCAAAAATCCCTAATCTCTTCCCCCCCCTTTTTCCATTCCTGCTCGGGTTTCCCCCCACCCCAAACCCAAACCCAAACCCAAACCCAAAATCCCCAATCTCTTGAACCAAAATCCCCAATCTCAAAAATCCCTAATCTTTTCTTACATCTCTCTCTCTCTCTCTCTCTCTCTCTCTCTCTCCGTCTCAATTTGTTTCAGATGCTGATTCGGATGATTCACGGTCGAGGCGAAAGAGGAAGAGCAGGAGTTCTAGGCATAGAAGTAGGAAATCAGAATCAGTCGGTGATAGTGAATTGGATGAGTTGAGTGACCAATGCCATTGCCTAGGGCTGAAGGACATATTAGCTATGGATGGGCACTCAGGCCTGGTGAAGGTGATGCCATTGCTCAGTACGTTCAACAAGGAAAGCGTATCCCACGGAGAGGTGAAGTCGGTCTTTCAGCTGAGGAGATTTAGAAATTTGAGAGCCTTGGGTATGTGATGAGTGGTAGTAGGCATCAAAGGATGAATGCTATTCGTATTAGGAAAGAAAACTGGGTTTATAGTGCGGAAGATAAGAGGGCTTTGGCAATGTTTAACTATGAGGAGAAGGCAAAGCGGGAACAGAAGGTTATGGCTGATCTGTAGCGGCTGGTGCAACGCCACATCGGACAGGATGCTGGCCCTTCTCATGATCCTTTTGCTGGAAGAGAGGATGCTGGTGCTTGATCTTCATGTATGTTCACTGCTTTCCTTTCATTGTTTATTTCTTTTGTATTTTTTGTCATTTGGATGTAGGAGGAATATAAATATGCTTCTATGTTTGATAAAGTTGAGCCTATTACATGCATAAATATGTTTTTAGGGTTGTTTGATTTGTTAACTTTTCATCTTTGATTATTTTACTCCGTCCATTTTGTGTTTTAGTATGTGCAATATGATGGACTAGGGGAAGCAAGATATAAAAGATTAATCATTATGCATCAAAGTAGTAATTTGATTGGGTGGCATTTATTTTTGATAGGTGTATGCAACTTGTGTAATGGAGGTGTGAAGTTTGTTCGAGACAATGACAGGAAAAGGTAAGCAATTTTCTTTAATTTTTCATTTACTAAGGTTGAAAATTTATGGTGGTGACATGGTGGTGATGGAACATGGGTCAATTGCAGAGAAACTGTCACGACCCAAACCCGCCCCGAGGAGGTTGGCATTGTAACCGGCCAGTAATCCTAGATTACCGCAGGCCTTTCTGAACAAAACATACATAATCGGGGCTCGCGGAAGCGAAAACAAAACACTAATAGTCCAAAGAGCTGTGCATTTATATGAACATACATTACATGCCAAAAAAAATGTTAACCTACCCACTAACTTTACATAACATGTACCATAAGATCATGTACAACGCATAGGCATAAGCCACAGATGTATAACAAAATACAACCCGCTAAAGGCCTTCCAGGCCTAGCCCCAACTCGGAGGCACACAAAACACCAGGTAGGCTTCAAAACGGCGGCTCGACCAAGACTCCGCCTAGGCTTGGCGCCCAGAATGCTCACCTATAAATACATACATACAAACAATGAGCTAAAGCTCAGCAAGTAACATTAAAGTAAAGGGGTGGTGAACGAATTCCGCATATCATATATCCGTAAAACAAATCATTCATAATCGTAATCAATTCATATCATAACATAATAATGGCATACTCCATAGAACATAACATTTGTCGTCCAACGACTAGAGTAACCGGTCCCGGACACCGATTAAACACATACCGAGATCTCGTAAACTGGTCCACTTAGGACTATCTATGGATGCCATACTAGATTCGCAAACTGGGCATTCGTTCACAGAAAACATTTATCATTTCAAAACCATAGCATAACGTAGCACTTTTAAACATAGATCATACTAACATATCTTTACAGAAATGTTACTCACAGTGGGTTTCCAAAACCGGTCGCACGGTTTTCAAGGTTTGACCTGCAAATATAAACATTACAGCATAATCTCTACACATAGAATAAGCACATACTCTTACTGATGCTATCATCTCGTAACCTCATTATCATGACTTAATTAAGGCCTAGGGATGCCTAAAATGAAATGAGGATGCCAAAACATGTATTGAAACACTTTGTGAAATTTCAGAAAAATAGGTCCCCGCTCGAGTGGAAAAACCCACGCTCGAGCGGACTAAAAACTGTGAAAAAAATACTGGATGTGCGAAATTCCCGCTCGAGTGGCAAAACCCCCGCTCGAGCGGACTGCAAAATCTGGGTGAAAAACCAGTGCAAAAATCTGCTAAACCGTGGGTCTCTCTTTTGCAAAATCCACTTCCAAAATCATAAAATTCAAGGCTTAAACACTTGAAAACAACTTGATTAAAGCTTCATAACTTCCAAATAAACTTCAATGCATCATATAAAAGATCAAATTTTAAATCAAGATGAAAACTCATAAAACATGCTCATAAAAGCTTCCTTTCTTAAAACCATGGAGTTTCCCTCTCAAAATGAGAATCATGCAAAGAAAACATGATTTAAAACATGAATTTCATGATCTTTACCATATATACTCACAAATGATCTCTAGATACAACTATTACATAAATTTCATGAACTCATGCAAGAATCTTGAGTTTACATGCTAGATGCCAAGAATCAACAATCAATTTCATGAAAATCTTACCTTAGATGGTGAATTGGAGAAGTTAGCTTGTTTCCCCCCTTTTTCTTCTATCTTCTTCCCCTTGGTTTCTCTCTTCCACGAATTCACTCTCTCTCTCTTAGATATTTTCTTTCTTTTGTTTTGAGTCAAAACATGGTCAACATCCTTATCTATATATATCATTTATATATATATTTGTGCCATAACCTTGAGCCAAACAAGGCTTAACGAATCAGACGAAATTCAGTCCTCAATTTATTGTCCCAAATGGCTCTAAAAATTCCCGGTATCACATAAGCGTGTTCAATTTCGTCCTGAAGTTATAGTCCCAACAGATATTCTTCAATTAAATCATACTAAAGCATAATTAAATACAGTTAATTGTGACATGCATTTCGGGGTCATGACAGAAACTTATGGTGGTGATGGAACATGGGTCAATTGCAGAGAAGGAAGTGAAGAACAATCATGGTTGTTGCAAGGGGGGACCTTGATACTCATCACCACTGGCCGCTATGTCTGGTCCTAGAGAATCCCTCATCTATGTCACCTGTGTCTACACTGGTAATAATCTTCCCTTCCCTTCCATTCTCTTTCTCTTTACTTTTCTCAGATGAGCGCAGATTCAGAATTTACTTTTTTTAATTTTAATTATGGGGATTTTTTTTTTTAGTTTATCGTATATCTTTTGTTTCATGAGTGGTGTAGAATCATGGTTGGTAGAAGTTAAGGACATGTTTGGGTTGCTAGTTTTTTAAGTGTGTCTGTTTTATATCTATGTATCTCAATTTGTTTCAGTGATTGTAATTTTAAGGATATTTAAGTCATTTTAGCTATATGCTTTATGATAGTGGTGGGTGAGATTTGATGCCTATTTTTTAAATTTGTTGAAGATCTCAATTTTATAGGTAAAGTTGATATATTGTGAGACTGCTATGTCATAACATTAATGATTTAAATTGTTCATCTCATATGACAAGTTGAGAAAAATATACATATAAAAAATAAATTACTCAGATATAAATAATTGTATGATCAAATCACATATATATTATAACAAATTGATGATCTATTCTTAAAAATATACCAATCGTATAAATATAAATGATCTAATAATATGGAAATCGACATTAAAACGACTTGATTTTTTATATAAATAATTTTCTCAAGTAGTTATATAATATCAACAATTTAAATTATTAAAATAAGTCAAAACGAGTCAAACAATGGGTCAATTCTACGGTGAAGTTGAGATTTTCAACTTTACCAAATCTGGAATTTTAAATATGAGGGCTTCCTATTGGTTCCTTATTGTTAGGATATGGCCGCCTCCGCAACGGATACGTACTACCAAAGGGCTGACCTTGGACCTTGATTGAAATATTTAGGACTGTTAGAATTGGATTAAAACCACCCTAAAATTCAGAGACCCTTTTTACTTAATTCGTCTGTTACTCTTCAGATAATGCTTTGGATTTAATAACACCCACGAAATTATAATTGATTGTCTATCTGATCCCCATATTTGCTTCGATTCCAAGGTAAACAAAGCCTCTGATTTTTGAAATCCGATTCACAAGCACTCTATTTTCTTGACTTTCTTGTTTTTTTTATTATTGTTTGTTTAGTATTAGATCGGATGGTTGAAGGGGGAGTTCAATCTCGTTATGTGAATGTAATAACCCTCACCACTGATCACTGACAACCCTACTGATTACTGCTAAACTGAGACTGAATATGATTAGTAATCGAATTGATTGAAATGCTGAACTGACTGATTGAATATACTAGTTTAAATGCATATCTATCTGTTGACTGTTAAACTTATCTGTCCATGTTTTGTGTTTTAAATTGCGAATTGAAGGCCTTATCGGCGGCCGAATCTGAAATCGATTGATGTTTTATGATCATTAGAATTTATGTAATTTTATGGCAAATTTATCGGAAAAGTGATTTGGTATGATTAAACTAGATTAATGTAAGCCAAATTGAAAGAGTTGGACTTATTTACCTTAGTGCCATCTAGTGGGCCACTTGTATTACACGTTGAGTTTTATTACATTACAACAAAACATTTCAGCATCCTATTTTTCTTGAGAGTAACCAACTAGAGAGAGAGAGTCTTGAGAGAAGATTGTTCATCTAGAGAATTGGCTTGAAAGATTTGAAGAAATTGTAGGAGATTTGCCTAATTGAACTTCTACACTTGTAATTGAAGATCTAGGTAAGGATTTCAACCCCTCTTTGATGTATTTGTGTATTGTCTTTCATGGTTCATGGAAGTTTGAGAGTTGAGCCTAGAATTGGTCCTAAAATGTTGAATTGTAGCATATATCATGCATGCATGTCTTCATTGTTGCATTTTGAGGTTGATTACATGGAATTTGGTACATGCATGTTCATATTATTGTTAGAGTCCATGTTTTCATCTTGTTTTTGGAAGTTGAGGCTCATTAGAGCATGTAATTGAAGCCTTGAATTGGTTAAATTCTTGCATGTTGGCATGTTCTTCATATTCATGAAATTTAGTTTCAAATTGGGCTCAATTGATCTTCCTTTGGGGCTTTGATGTTACATTTGAGCTTTGAATCATGTTAAACTATGAGTTTTGGAATGTTTTCTGAAGAGTTGGCCCAAAAGGTTTGGTTTTGCTGCATCTAAAGTTGAATTTGAGCTTGAGGTTCAAATCTGGGAAGTCCAGATTTTGAACTTACGCTCGAGCGGGGTGACTGGCGCTCGAGCGTGAAAATCGTGCTCGCAGCATTTTGTTGTGTTTTGCAGTCCGCTCGAGCGGGGTAATTTACGCTCGAGCGGGACCTCGTGTCTTACGCTCGAGCGGATATCATAAGTTATGCTCGGCTCCGTGCATTGTCTTGCATTTTGCCCCTGCCTTCGGGCGCATACCTTGTTTGTCTTGCATGTTTGTCTAAGTCTTCGGCCTTGTCAAAAATGGGTCGTCTCTGGGCTTTGACATTCACTCCCGTCATTGTTATGACTTTCGAGTTCTGTCAAAGAGGGGCAACTGTAGACACCCCATTTTTGACCGTCCTCAAGACTTGGACGTCACCGTTTGAACACCCGGTGATCATCCATGTTTGTGTTCGTTTGGAGTTCCCGGAGGTCTCGGCTACGCGCCTTGCCTCAAGATCTCCGAACCCGACTGTTTAGTGTCTGGTTTTGCACCAAACACTTGTTTGTTGCCTTGGAGGGGCAGGGAATGCCTTGTGAGGCATCCCCACACATCACCGGCCGTGGCTAGAGGCCACCGGCTGGTGTTTTGTTGCCATCGGCAATGTATATTGCCGGTCGGCATTATTTGTTGCCGGTCGGCAGTCCATTTTGTCAAAATGGCAATTTTGAGCAGCCGACTACTGTTCATCTGCTTTGCAGATATTTTAAGACAGCTGTCTTGCATTTTGTTCCCCTCCATACACGTGTATGGAGGGATGGCTTCCTTGTTAGCTTCCTTGGCAAGCTTTACAAGATTGGTTGCCTATAAGAAGAGGGCTCCTCTCTTGGCATTGGGGTTAGACATTTTAGGTAAAAAACATTGTAAGAGAAGCTCTGGATTAGGGTTAGGGTTTATACATATTTCCCATCTCTATATCTCCCTCTTGTGTGTTCTAGTGTGTGTCTTAGGCTTACTATTGCACACAAACACATAGTATTGCACCTTTTCTTGGTTCTTGAAGGGCCAGAGGTCTGATATTGGAGCTTTAGGGCTGGTTTAAGCTCAAGGAGGCAGCTGGTCCTCCCTTTGTGAAGAAGGTCAACAACGGTAAGAATCTTACCCCTTTTTACCCCATTTTTGCATTCTATTTTTGCCTATCTTAGAACTGTTTTTGTGCTTAGTGTATAATATAAAAAAGTTCTGTTTTTGGGCCCTCTAAATAGTTTGTTTAGAGTGTTTTGTGGTTTGGAGGTGTTTGACCCCTTTTAAGCCTTGAGGGGCTCCATTTTGTGCCATTTTGAGTGAGCTTCGGGACTTTGGTGTTTGGGCCTCCTCACCACTGAAATCTTGAGGGATTTCAGTGGTAAGGATGGTGCCTTGAAGTCCCAAGAAGGAGAGGGCCACCCCCTCTCCTTATTGTCCTTGAAAAGGACCATTTTTGGCCTCTTGAGGGAGCACCATGTTTGAGGGTTTGTTGATCATGCCTTGGCTGTTTTTCATGCTTATATTGTCATAATATAACATGGTTTTAAGTTGGTTTTGGTACACCATGCATGTTTAGCATACCTACCTTGTAATGCCACTTTGTTGCCTTAACATGCCTTAGGTTGTAAACCATTGTTCTAGCATGTTTTAGGCTTAGCTTTGTGAAGCTTTAATGCATGTTTTTGTATGCTTTAGCTCTGTTTTAAGTTTCTTTAGTCATACTTGCCATGTATTGCATAGCCTCTTTGCATTGTTAGCTTGTAGGCTTTGGAAATGAGAAGTGTTGAGCATGCGTTGCTTGAGTTATCTTAGTAGCTTGGCATCATTTGTAGCATCATCTCAGTCCCTAAGACATGCTTGTATGCTTGCTTTGGACACCTCTTTGATGCTTTGAAAGCTTGTGTTGTATGCTCCATGTTTTGGCAATTGCGCATGCCCTTGAATTTAGGCCATTTAGATGCCATCTAAGTGATCTTTAGGCCTTGTTTTAATGTGCTAAAATTCTGTTTTTAGTCATTTAAGTCTTGCCATGTGTGGTCATATCAAGTGTAGTTCAATACTTCATCGGCTTGCCTTGAATGCTTGGGCCATTTGTTGCATGCTTAGCCTATCTTGTTTGCTTGGTTTGGCACCACGTTCTTGCATGATTTTCAGAGCTTAAAGCATGCCCCATGTCCATGATTATTCCCTTTTAAGTGTGCTTAAAAGGTGCCCTTTGATGCTTAAGTGTTTAGGTCTTAATATGTGTATGTGTGCATGTGTGTTTGGCCCCATTTTCTTAAGCTTTGGCCACTGTTTTGGACCTAACTTAGAGCTGTCCAATTAGTGTAAGTCCATCCCTTACATGCCATTCAAGTGTTGTTACATTATACCATGTTTTGCATTGCTTGTTTGCATGCTCATGTTGTATGTTAGTTAACATGCTTAGGTTGCATCTTGCATGCATGCCTTGTTCCTTGAGCTAAGTGATAGGAATTGGGCTTTGGTTTGTTGGTTTGCATTGCATGCATCGCATTTCACATCAAAATGTGCACAACTTGGTCTCTTGGGCCATCACGCATGGAAATGCGTGATTGATGGTCCGAGAACCAAGAACTATGTCCCTTTGAGTCATATACATGATAAGGGGCTTGGTTGGTGCATATATGGCTTGAATTGCATTGCCATGCAAAGCTCTGTCCTCTTCTGCTGTCAAACAGGTTCTGCAGGAACTTCTTGCCGATCGACTGCACAGAGTGCCGACCGGCAATAAATCGGTGGCCGATGGATTCATTGTGTGCCGATGGACACTAAATCACAGCCGGTGATGATTCCCTCCAGCCGGTGGCACTTCTCAACATCCAGTAAGCACATCCTGAGACTTTGGCAGTCTTCAGAGGGGCAGAGCAGGGAAAACAGAGGCAGATTGCGCATGGCCGTGCACTTCCGAGCAAGACCGAGCACGCATTGCATTGGGCACTCTTCTTTACTGTTTTTCCTAGCTTAGTTAGTTTGTTAACTACTTAGGCAACTTGTAATAATTAATTAGCTCGTAGTTAATTAATTTGTATTATTCTTTTGGTCCCTTCGGGCGAGGGCGAATCTGTAATAAGTGTGGGTGCGTGTGTGTGCATGTCTTCCAACCCCCATTTCTTCCTTCCCTTTTATTTACCCGCTTATGATGGTAGATTAGGGCATGTTTAAATTAGCATACCTTATGCTATGCATGCGTGCATCTATACATTTGTCTTGCATGCACCGGGCTTGGTACATCATGCTAACTGCATATGTACTTCAATTCCAAATTGAATACGTGCATCAATTGATTGCATTCCACATGTCATGTTTAGGTTAGCCGAGCCTGCCCTAATTGCATCCTGTATGTGTTGCATTAGTCAAACTTAACATAAACTAGGACCATGCATGTTTGCTAACTAGTTTATTGTTTTGGCACGGAGTACGATGTAAGTATTTTCATGCTTTAGCATACCGCATGCGTGTGAGTGCTATCATGACAGCATGCTTATCATGAGGCTAGCTGCTTATGTGATAAACTGTTTGAATGCCTGTGGGTGAAGGTTGGATTGTCTGAGTTGGAAAAACTCGTTGAAATCCGTATTTTAGCCTACTTGCGAGTAGCAAAATCCAAAGTGTTTTTCGAGACAAACGGATATGCAATGCTTATTTCCAAATTAGGCAATCTAGTCTATACTTGTTTGCTGTGCGCATAACATAGTAATTCTAGGCTAATAACCGGAATAAGAACACATAACGTTTTCAAAATCAGATATCACGGTTAGTAGAGGCCGGTCTTCGGACCGGGCGAGAGGGGGTGCTCATAGCTGACCTTCCCCAATCGTACCCAAGTTCCCGAGCCGAGGCAACTTTGGTGATGACGGACACGTGGCCTTTGGCACCGAGTCAGGGTTTCCTAAATTTCCCCATTTAAAAAATATTTAGGTGGCGACTCTGTATCTGGCAAAGCAGTCCATGTTTGGCACTTCTTTTCAAAAATCTGTTTCTCAAAACGATTTGCCGGATTTGGACTTTTTGGTTCATGATTAAGAACCGTGACAATTTGAGTCCGAACTGTAGTAAACCCAATAATGAACAGAACGGGACTCATCCTCCCGGGGCGTTCGGGGACGTCTACAATTTCTGGCGACTCTGCTGGGGAATTTAGAGAGCTTGACTCGAACTCGTGATATCCTGTTTTGATTTCATTTACATGTCTCTTTGCATTGCATGTGCATTGGTGCGCCTAGGACACCGTGTTGGCCATCTACTATTCCTGAACGGTCTGCCGGAGGCATGACTTTGTCAAAGCATGCCATAAGGCTGACCGGTTGCGGGCTCTGCCAGTATGGGAACACAAACCCCGATTTTACCGGGGCACCCTTTTCGACCATTCGACCTAGTGCATATTCGGAATCCGTAGTGACCGTTCCAAATTAGGACAGGTTGCTTACCCGATGTTAGGTTGTTTGAAACCGCTGCGTGCATAGTGACACCCTAGCTCCTGACAAAATAGGACAGAGAAACCCTACCCCAACATAGGGGTGTATTGTCTCTCATTTACTTGCTATGTGCTTTTAGAGTGTATCTCTACAGGAACGCACATATCAGTTTGCAAGTTTGAGTGTCAAGCCTGAGGGCATCAGTATCAGTTTGTGAGAATCAGTTATGTCTGTGGATATCCGATTCAGTGTTTTGTGAGACAGTGATTTCTGGGGAACAGTGATCAGTAGTAGAGTACAGTTGTTCGGCTGCACCTGTGTTTGATCCGTTTTGGGCTGAAATGCTGCTTGTTTTTCCTTTCAGTTCAGAGAGTTCCAGAATAGTCAGTGTTCCCCCTTGCCGAGGCAAGACCTATGATGACGCAGAATTCAGAAGAGATCGTGGTTATGACAGCCGCGTTAGATCAAGGAATCACTCTGCAAAGTGAGACCAATGTCGATATGCCGCATCCACCCAGATCGCCTGCTGCACACCCGGTTTGGACCCCTCAATTATATCAGGCTCGCGAGCCTACTACATTTGAACTGATGGGGATGATAGGTGATCTCCAGAGGTCTGTGGCGGATCTCGCCTATGGAATGTCCGCTTCGCCACCAGCCGCACCATATGCCGGAGGTTTTGTACCCCAGGAGCCCCCGCTGTTGGGACGGATTGTGATTGAACTTAGCCAACCGGAGATGGCCTCCAGCTATGGTAATGACATATCAACATCAACCCAAACCCTCGATCAGGCTGAGGCCAGAGGTAAAGATAAAATGAAGGCAGATGCCGATCCCATCGAACAACTGCTGTGGGCAGTCGAGGCTTTGAAAGCCGCGGGGATGAACAAGCAACAGGTATCTGCAGTTGTGACAAAAGCTGTGGAGGATGCTTTCCCCACCCCACCTGAGGGTAGTTCAAGTCAGTCAGAGAACCGGGACAGGCCCCGTCATGCCAGAACAGTTCCTTCTGCTCCCAACCCTGCACCCGGGAAGGACCAGAAAGTCAAGACGGCACCTGCCGACCCGTTCGCTGGTGCGTCTAGCAAGAGTGCTCAACCTTCAAAGTACCTGCCCCGAGGGCGCAGGGTCTTCCACGCTCTTTACATGCCATTGTCCAAGGCACTTCAGATCCTTGCCGAGAGGGGACATCTTAAACCTTTGGAGCCTCGACCTTTGCCGAAGAATCTCCCTGCTACGCATGATCCTGCTCAGTACTATGCGTACCACCAGCAGACAGGCCATGCTACCGACAATTGCTTCCGCCTCCGTCATGAGGTGCAGGATTTGATTGACAACGAGGTTATCCTCCCGCCCACCTCAGCCAAGTCCATTACTACCCAGCTATTGGATTTTGAGGATGCGGATACTGTGAGTATGTGATCAGGGTTGGACCACTTGTGAGCGGCGCCCAGTGTTTTGGATGTGGCGTCTGGCACGCATTTTTTTGAGCATCTGCGAATGCTAATTTTGTAAAATCTGGCTTGGGTGTTGAGTCAGTCTTTGTTTTGTTTTGAGTCTGTCTCATTGTCGTGAGTCAGTCCTTTTGGTTTACAGGTCTGTCTTGTTGTAGCGAGTCGGCCCCCCTTGTATAGAATGTCAGGTGATTCCGGGGTTGTCGCCTCGAACACCGTTTTGTAATTACCCCTTTTGTTTTCCTTTGAGTCTGTCTCTGTTGAGGAGCCAGTTGCAGTTGGAAGTTTTGAATGAAACAGCTGCGGCTATCATGTTCTTGTACTTATTTGCTATTTGAGCTAGTTGCGCCAGAGGATTTGAACGAAACGGCAGTACACTCTACTTGCTCTCTTGTGCCCGGAAAATCATTGTAATGACCTAAGCTTTTCAAAAACCCATTTCGAACACTGCGGTGATAAAAAATGAAGAGGAAGCAATTCCTCGGGTTTTGCGAAACTTTGATCATATTTGAGAGAAAGATAGGCATACTAAACTTTTAATGAATGAAATCATGCCTGTCAGTGTGAGTACTGAGAAGGATCCTGGCTTGGTCCAGATTGGTTCCACACTTTCTTCAGCGCGAGCGATTCGTCGCCTTCTTGAAAACTTTCAAAAGCAAAATGTTTTGCGCAGTCTTGTGAAGACTTGTGTGGAATCGTTCTTGAGATTGTGCAGCCTAGGATCGCTCTCAGCCTCAAGATTCAACCTATCTGTTTCGAACTTGGAATCCATTCAAAATGTTCAACAGTTAACTGCCATGAAAGGCCTGTGTGGCCCAATTTGAAGCTGCCCTCGAGCAAGAGGCACCAAAATCAGATCAAGAAGGTCAGGTCTCACTGGAAAAAGTTCGTGAAGCAACCGTGATGGATTCTTCTGCAAATCGACACAGTAGTCACTCTCCCGAATACAGAGGGCTTCAATTTCAAAACCATTTGGCATGGACTTGTTACAATTTTACCCTTTGAGAGGCTCGCTGGGCCGAAAACCCGAAAGGGCGACCCAGGCAAAAGTTAGAGCAAGGCAAAATAAAAAAAAAGAGGAAAAAAAAAATGCAAAAAATGAAAAAAAAAAAAAAAAAAAGAAGAGAAAAAAAAATGAAAATGAAAAAATTTTGAAGAAAAAGAAAAAGAAGGAAGAAAAGAAATGAAAAAGAATATGAAAAAAGAGAAAGAAGAAAAGAAGCTCGCAAGGTCGAAAACCCGCACTGGGCACCTTGGCAAAAGTTAGAGCCTGAAAAAGTGAAGGTTAAAATACCCGAGTGTACCTTAACCGGAACTACGTAAGGCTTGATTCCCATGTTTGGGATACGTAGGCAACTTCATCTTGAAGTCCAGCCCCCGACGCTTTCATAGCGCCTCAGTCCATGTAATGGTTTTGATCATCCTTGCTTCCTCTGCATCCGACAATCCGGTTGTAACAACCGTGAACTACGTAGGCTTGATTCCCACGTCTGGGATACGTAGGCAACTTCATCCTGAAGTCCAGCCACCATTGCTCTTACAGTGACTGTGTCCATATATTGGTTCAGACCGTCGTCTTCGGAGTTCAGTCGTCATTGATAAAAGCAGTTTGCAGCATGCTGCGGCACCATCCAGACAAGGGGCAACTTTCCGTTGCCGAAAGTTATCGTCCAAACCAGGGGCAACTTTCCGTTGCCATGTCCCCCCTTTAAGCAAGGGGCAATTTTCCATTGCCTCCGATCCGAGGTTGCGCATCTCGAAGGTAAGTTCCGTGCTCGTTGAGCATTGACTGTCTGCAAAAATAGTTTTTGAAAATTTTTACTGAGATTGACTATTTTCTCGAAAACTATTTCATTTTCCAAAACCAGACCATTTTCTTGGAACCTAAAAAGGAAAATTTTCAGTGCGCACAGCCTGACTTGCATGATTTTCAATTCAAAATTGAACAAGTATGTTAATCCGGCTCTCATTTTTGGTCAAAACTGTTTTAGAAAGAAGAAAACGAAAAATGGTCAAAGTGATGAACTAGGGGCACAGCCGAGTCAGGTATTCTGTCTTTCCCCCGCCGTCCACATACTTGCCAGAAGGGCACTCTATCCACCGGGAGAAATAGCCGTGAGCTAACGGTGTTGGGCACGAACCCGCAACTTCCTATTCGTCCATCAATCACCCTGGGGAGGGATGAAAAATGAGAGAATAAAGAATAGAGAGGTGTAAGTGGAGAGAAAAGTGAGCAAGAAGGTTTCGAGAGGAAAAAAACGAGCCTGAGGGCCGAGTGTCGTGAGAGTCATAAATTAGAAAGGGTGGGAACAAAACCCGGGGAAACTGGCTCCTCGTGATCTGAGGTCTCTCACACGTCTGTGAGTCGTGTCTTTTGCTTTCTCCCATCGCAACTCTTGTCTTGAGTCTTCTCCGAGTGCGTCTCATTGCGTTTAGGTCGTGTGCCTTTTGTTTTCTTCAATTGAGTCTTTCTCGCTGTGTTCAGCTTCAGATTCGATATCCAGGTTGAAAACCCCTCCTTATTTCAAAAATCGTTTATGCTCAGACTGCTGTGCCATTCTCCACATCCATGCGAAGCAAAAGAAGAAAGGGAAAATTTGGGGCATCTGAGTGTGCTTCAACTTCAACCGTTTCAGCTTTCGTAGTCCGTCTTGTCAGATTGGACCGTTTGTTCGGGGTTTGCTGTGTGCAGAATGAACCGAATGCGGTGTTACGGGCCGTGTGCAGGTCAATCCCCGATAGAGTATGGACTGTGTGTTCAGGTTAGGCAGTGAGTTGCTTGATTATTCTGCTATCAGCTGGTTGGTTATCTGATTATTACAGTACAAGTGTTCAATTTTCAGACAACAGATCAATTTCATTTACATTAAGATGTAACATAACATAATGTAATGCGATGCAATGCATGAGAATATACAAATGTAACACCTTTTTTTTAGACAAAAAGTTTGTTTCATTTCATCACCTTTTCAAGTACATAGTTTTGGAAACAAAAATCTGCCTGCGGCAGTACAAAGTACTCCTGACTACCAACAAAAAGAAAAGTACAGAAAAGAAGAAGAAAAAAACAGCAAAAGTCTGTATCAACATCAAGAGGTCTCAAGCCTGGGAGTCCGTCCTCGCCCTCTTCCTGGACGAAGGTCCAGGAGCATCATCAGGAGCAGCACTGTCATCAGAGCCCGAGTCAGTATCACCTCCGGTCTCCTCCTCAGACGACCCCGCCTCTGCCTCTACCTCTGCCTCGGACCCGGACTCGGACTCATCATCCTCGTCATCAGGAATGGGTGCCCGAGAGCTACTCCCAACAGGAGTACGCCCTCCCCTGGTACGGGGACGTGCAGTCTCTCCACGCCCTCCTCGAGCAGGAATAGAGGGCCCAGCTGGAGCACCACCCACCGGAGGGATCTGGAAAGGAGGCTGAAAAGCATAAAAGGCAAATGCATCAGTACGCCGTGAGCAGTGAATCAATACAGAATACAGTGTATGAGTACAGTGTGTGAACAGTGTGAGCAGTGTATCAGTGCAGAATACAGTGTATGAGTACAGTGTGAGCAGTGTATCAGTGCAGAATACAGTGTATGAGTACAGTATATGTATGCTGCGAGGAGTGGATCAGTGCAGAATGCAGTGTGTGAGTACAGTGTATCAGGTGCCGAGAGGGCTGGGTATCCAGTGTTGTGTCGTGCATCAGATTATGCGAATCAGTTTATGTATGGTTTGAGACTGTGGTCAGAAAGAACATACCGGGATACTGTAAAGGGCCAAGAGGTCGAAAGTCCGCTGTAGCATCTCCATCATGGAGGCATTCATCTCCAATGACTGCCGGGTGTACTCGGAGGACGCCTGCAAAAGTATCAGATGCATCAGTATTCTGCGGAATATTAAATAAAATGAAACGAAATGCCAATGCAAGACGCGAAATGCAATAATACATACCGGAGGCAAGTCGGGGACACCGACCAACTCGTGATCAGCCGGGGGAGGGGTAAAGGGGATCTGGTAGGTCGCCCCACCCTGCCCTCTGTAAGTCAATGAAGTGGGCAGAGCAGGCCAGCCGGTCCCCCGCCCTCTCTGAACTCCACCCCTGCCGCGGACTCGAGCCCTCCTCGACGCTCCCGCTCCAGCTGCCGGCACCGCTGGCCTCGCCCCCTCAGCTCGCCGACCACTGCTCAAGGGTCGCATAATGTAGGTCCGGACGTACTCGGCATAGTCGCCCTCGCCTCTGTGACGCTCCGCGCCCCAGCCAGCGGTGTACTCTCTCAGGTGCGCGAGGGAAAACCTCTCTGTATGCCTCATATGTGCAGGAGGCGGACCCGGAACTATCTGCTCCGGTAAACCCAGGGTCTGACGCAAGAAGCGCTCCCCCAGGTACCAAGCCCGACAGACCGGGCCCTCCAACAGAATCCGAAGGCGAGCAGTCTCCTCTGCGCCCTCATAATGGTCTCTCACCACGGCCGGCAACGGAGCCCAAGGCTGCCAGGTGATCTGCAGGTACAAATGCAGTTTGTTATCTATCTGTTATCAAAATACAGTGTTATGCGAAGCTTAAGCAAACTCTAAAGTTGAACATACCTCTGTGGCGGTGATGGTGTCAAAGTAGCGGCGGAAGAAAATAAAAGACTCCCGGGGTCTCCGCACACACCGCACATCAAAGCGATGAGAAAAGGGGACGTCGAGCGGGATCTCCACATCGGGTACCGGGGCAAGCCTGGGAAAGTAGGCGTAGACCCACAGCTACAGAACAGATATCAGTACAACTATCAGATAAAGCAGAATACAGAATAAAGCAGAAATGGCAGAGCCGTGTGTTGTGCAGTGTATTGTGCATAGTGTACAGTGTGTGTGCGGTATATAATCAGTGTAAAGTAGAGTATATGTGTGTGCCGCGTGTGCAGTATGTAGTCAGTAAGAGATAGACTGTGCAGTGTACAGAATACAGAAAATGTAAAGTAGGAAACAGAAATGTAAAAGGGAAGAAGATGTACCTCCCAAGCTCGCCAGTAGCCGCCAAGAAGCTGTCCGCTGAGGCGGGAAGAAGAGCTCATGTAACCATACAAAGTGGCCAAGCCTGCGCCACCCCAATCATAGCGGCAGATCCGCCTGACATCTACCAGTGCGCTCAACAGACATAGAGGCACGGTGTTCGCCCGGTCGGCGAAGAGGGTCGTCCCGAGCAAAAACATGATGAAGCCCCGCGCATACTGATCTACCTCCTCTGGGGTCATCTGCGCCTCCTCCGCCAAGGCTGGCTCAGTCCTGAAGTGGCTCTCGAACCACGAATATCTAACAAACCCTGCCCGAGCAAGGGGTGGCCGAGTGCCGAGCAGGTACAGCTGGGCGGCGTCCCACTCATCCATATCTGTGTCAAAGGGGATCGGATCACCCCCTACCCCGATGCCAGTAAGCATCGAGAAATCATAAGGGGTCATCATCATGTCCCCTACGACGGAGAAGTGGAAGGAGTTGGTGGTATCCCACCACCTCTCCACTAAAGCAGCAAGCAACGGCTTGCAGGTGGTGAGCTGGGAAAGCCCCCTGCAAAAGATGCCGAAACCCGCCTCGTCAACGATCTGGAGAACCGCGTCTGGCAACTCCACGTACCAATCTCGAGCGACGACGTTCCCATACCCGCGGATGGTATGGGAGTCCCCCTGTAATAAAAAACAACAATTGCGAAGCAATATTCAAGATACAGTTTTAAGAAGCATACAGATATAGTGTGTGTGTGCGCGTTTTCAAAAAAGAGCTGATATTGGATGTCAGTGTGCTAGCAGAGAACTACAGCATATGATATGTCAGTGTGTTGAACGGTTCAGTATAGATGTAACATGTGTGCACGTTTTTTAGATTCAAACAGACATCGGCTGCCGGTATACTTACAGTGAACTACGACGTATGATGTGTCAGCGTGTTTGAGTGGTTCAGTGCAGATACGGCAGATGTGCACGTTTTTCAGAAATCAAACAGATACCGGGTGCGGTGTGTCCACAGTGAAGTACAGTATGTGTTGTGTCAATGTGTTTGAGCAATTCAGGGCTAGCGCAGTGTGTGTGCACGTGTAAGTTTCAAGCAGTTATCGATTGCGAGTGTATTCACAGTCAACTACAGTGTATCAGTGCATCAGTGCATTCAGACTAAGCAGTTGAAGAACAGAATCAACTATGGCAGTTAAGTGTTCTACATTGCGGAAAATTTAAACCGGGGGAAAGATGTACCTCAGAAGCACCGTGTGACAAATGAGACTCTGGCTCACGTAGCAGTAGCTCGCGTGCCGCGCCTCTCTCGAAGCTCCGGAACTGGCGTAGCCCATCGGGGAGCATCACGTGAACCGCGGGCCTATAGGTCTCTGGATCGAACGGCCGGATGCGGAGTGGCAAGGGCTCGGCCTCGGGGTCCATCTCAAGCTCTGGAGGGGGCCCGCCCTGTAGAAGGTCGTCCGCCATCTCGGAGAGAATGTAAAAATGGCCGAAAGAGGGAAAAATGGGAGAGAATGTGAAAAGTCAACAAAAGGTCAACCCCGAGAGGGCCGGAAATGGCCGAGAAAGTCGGAGTGCGGAAAAGTCACAGATATTGAGAAAAACTCGAGGGAAACAAGCCCCGAGTGGCGAAAATCAAGAAAGAGGCACCGAAATGAAATTTCAATTGGTTCAAAACGTTCGAAACGCAAGGGTGAACACGAATCGAACGACGAAATCAAGGCTAGAACGCAAGAAAATGAGAGGATCGAAGGACGAAAACGCTCTAGGGAGAGAGAGGAAGGATTTTCGAGCAAGGAGGAAGTGAGAAAATAGGGTTAGAAACCCTATTTTAAAAGACCCACGGCCGAAATGTCAAAACTGCCTCGAACAGGAACACTTTGCCGGTCGGCCACACTCTTTGCCGGTCGGCAATATATTGTGCCGATGGAACTGTTTTATGGCCGATGTACGGCCGGTGATGCATTCTGATGGCCGGTGGACATCCGGTGGTCTCCCACAGTGGTTTTTGAGCCTCCTACACCTTTCTTTGGGTTATATGAGTGGTCCATAGCCCTCATTGCTTAAAACAGTGCAAAACAGTGCCTCTCCGACGCTCAACCGGCCTCCGTTTTGACCTCGGATCGTGTCCTCGGTGTGTAGCACTCAAATTCGTGCCAGGTGTATCATTTCTGTATCCTTTTGGCTTTTACAAAGTTCGAAAGTTGCCCCATGTGCATCGCATTTAAATCGCACTGTTTTGTGTATTGCATTTCAATCGCATTGTCTTGTTTGTGCCGGTCTGGCGAGACCTTAAACACGCACGGTCTAGGAGACCTAAAATCCTTGGGAGGTGCAAGACCTTCACTCGCGTTGTCTAAACGCACTGCGCTGTTTCGCGCATCTCATTGCATTTGGCATGCATCCCATCGCATTGTCTTGTGCACCGCATCTCAAATTCATGCATTGCCCCAAAGTGGGTCCGGTGGGACCGAAAACACGCCACGGTCCGGCGGGACCAGAAACACGTGCGGTCTGGCGAGACCATAAACCCGCTCGGTCGCATTGTTATGCGTCTCAAAAGCCGCGCGTTGTCGCGCGTCTCGAGATCATACATCTTCATGCATTCTTAGTTCATTTGCATTGTCATGCATCTCAAGCCGCGCGTTGCCGTGCATCAAAAATCATGCATTGTCATGCATTTCAAGCGACTTGCGTTGTCGCGCATTCCCTGCAACATGTATTTCATGCATCATTTGCATCCAAAACACAACAAATAAAAAAATGCATTGTCATGCATACATTTTGCATCCCGGTCTAGGAGACCTTAAATCCTCTAAAGGTGCAATTCCTTTGGTGATTGTCGTGACCCGAACGACTTTCGGTGGTCTGGTAAAGCCACCTGCTTGTGTTTGCGGTTAGTTCCTAGAAGACCAACTGGGACGGTGAAAACTAGAGTTCGAATGGCTTATGCCTAGAACGCAAAGGTTCGGGAGTTCCGAGACTAAAGTCTGGTTTAAATACCCAGGGGTGTATCCTCGGCTTGAAATCTGTATGGAAGCCCCATAGGTTGAGGTAGCATGTCTGCGCCTCAGTTCTGGATACTGAACCAACCTAGTATGTCGCCCTGTTGGTAAGATAGGGAAAGCTGCAATCATAGCCGTTGCATCATAGTGCATTGTCATGCATCCATTGTAAGTAGTGCATTGTCATGCATACATGGTAAATATTGCATTGTCATGCATTTCCATTGTAGCTTGCATACATCCATTGCATTTTTCCAGCATATCGCATCATGCTGCATTGTCATGCATTTTTGTAAATATCCATTCCATTGCATATTTGTAGATATTGCATTGTAGTTTGCATGCATCCATTGCATCACTTCCATCTATGGCTTGCGCCTTTCCATGTTGAGCTTGGTCTGGTATGTGCCCATACTTTTCACGTCGAAGCATAGTTCAGTGGACCGTTCTATGTTAGCCGTGGCTTGTTTGTGTACATGCCTTTCCTAGGCAAGATTTGGTTTGGCCCGCGTGCCATATCCATTGTATCCATTTCCATTGCATTGTAGTTTGCATGCATTCATTACATCACCCTCCGCCTATGGCTTGCACCTTTCCTTGTTGAGCTTGGTTTGGTATGTGCCCTTACTTTCCACGTTAAAACGCAGTTCTGCATGTGTACGCGCCTATTCCACGTTGGTATGTTGGTTTGAGGGTTGCGGCACCTTTTCTGTGTTAGACATGGCTCGTATGCGTACATGCCTTTCCTAGGCAAGATTTGGTTTGGCTACATGCCATATCCATTGTAGATATTACATTGTAGTGTAATTTTTGCATCCGGCATTAGGATCATTGTTCTTTCTCCAGCGGGTCGTTACCCCACTCATGTCATTCCACTCAATACTCGTTCTTGTGTCCGTCTACATTACTCATAGTTCAGTAGACCGTTCTATGGTAGACGGACTTGTTACCTCCATCAATCTATTTGACATTTGTGTGGTTTTGAACCGCTCATGATTGGATCATGATTCAATTGCTTTGCATATAGTTTGCATTTTTTTCAATTGCATTGCATTTTCATTTGCATTATTTATACATTGCATTGTATATATTGCATATCATTTAGCATTCACATTGCATTGTCATGCATGTTGCTAACAATATCATACCTGTTAAGTTTGTTTTCTTTACAGGCACAATATTGTATGTACGGTTCATTTGCGGCTGGTGGAACCAGACGAACCGGACAGGTATTGTATCCTCCGCGTGAGACGTATCGAGAATTACATAATTCTCTTACATCCTTTCTGCATTGTAGTGTAGTTTAGTGTATGCTAGCTTAAAACAGTTGTATGTGTGCTTCGTTACAGCTTTTCTTTGCATGATCATAAGTTATGCTCGGCTCCGTGCATTGTCTTGCATTTTGCCCCTGCCTTCGGGCGCATACCTTGTTTGTCTTGCATGTTTGTCTAAGTCTTCGGCCTTGTCAAAAATGGGTCGTCTCTGGGCTTTGACATTCACTCCCGTCATTGTTATGACTTTCGAGTTCTGTCAAAGAGGGGCAACTGTAGACACCCCATTTTTGACCATCCTCAAGACTTGGACGTCACCGTTTGAACACCCGGTGATCATCCATGTTTGTGTTCGTTTGGAGTTCCCGGAGGTCTCGGCTACGCGCCTTGCCTCAAGATCTCCGAACCCGACTGTTTAGTGTCTGGTTTTGCACCAAACACTTGTTTGTTGCCTTGGAGGGGCAGGGAATGCCTTGTGAGGCATCCCCACACATCATCGGCCGTGGCTAGAGGCCACCGGCTGGTGTTTTGTTGCCATCGGCAATGTATATTGCCGGTCGGCATTATTTGTTGCCGGTCAGCAGTCCATTTTGTCAAAATGGCAATTTTGAGCAGCCGACTACTGTTCATCTGCTTTGCAGATATTTTAAGACAGCTGTCTTGCATTTTGTTCCCCTCCATACACGTGTATGGAGGGATGGCTTCCTTGTTAGCTTCCTTGGCAAGCTTTACAAGATTGGTTGCCTATAAGAAGAGGGCTCCTCTCTTGGCATTGGGGTTAGACATTTTAGGTAAAAAACATTGTGAGAGAAGCTCTGGATTAGGGTTAGGGTTTATACATATTTCCCATCTCTATATCTCCCTCTTGTGTGTTCTAGTGTGTGTCTTAGGCTTACTATTGCACACAAACACATAGTATTGCACCTTTTCTTGGTTCTTGAAGGGCCAGAGGTCTGATATTGGAGCTTTAGGGCTGGTTTAAGCTCAAGGAGGCAGCTGGTCCTCCCTTTGTGAAGAAGGTCAACAACGGTAAGAATCTTACCCCTTTTTACCCCATTTTTGCATTCTATTTTTGCCTATCTTAGAACTGTTTTTGTGCTTAGTGTATAATATAAAAAAGTTCTGTTTTTGGGCCCTCTAAATAGTTTGTTTAGAGTGTTTTGTGGTTTGGAGGTGTTTGACCCCTCTTAAGCCTTGAGGGGCTCCATTTTGTGCCATTTTGAGTGAGCTTCGGGACTTTGGTGTTTGGGCCTCCTCACCACTGAAATCTTGAGGGATTTCAGTGGTAAGGATGGTGCCTTGAAGTCCCAAGAAGGAGAGGGCCACCCCCTCTCCTTATTGTCCTTGAAAAGGACCATTTTTGGCCTCTTGAGGGAGCACCATGTTTGAGGGTTTGTTGATCATGCCTTGGCTGTTTTTCATGCTTATATTGTCATAATATAACATGATTTTAAGTTGGTTTTGATACACCATGCATGCTTAGCATACCTACCTTGTAATGCCACTTTGTTGCCTTAACATGCCTTAGGTTGTAAACCATTGTTCTAGCATGTTTTAGGCTTAGCTTTGTGAAGCTTTAATGCATGTTTTTGTATGCTTTAGCTCTGTTTTAAGTTGCTTTAGTCATACTTGCCATGTATTGCATAGCCTCTTTGCATTGTTAGCTTGTAGGCTTTGGAAATGAGAAGTGTTGAGCATGCGTTGCTTGAGTTATCTTAGTAGCTTGGCATCATTTGTAGCATCATCTCAGTCCCTAAGACATGCTTGTATGCTTGCTTTGGACACCTCTTTGATGCTTTGAAAGCTTGTGTTGTATGCTCCATGTTTTGGCAATTGCGCATGCCCTTGAATTTAGGCCATTTAGATGCCATCTAAGTGATCTTTAGGCCTTGTTTTAATGTGCTAAAATTCTGTTTTTAGTCATTTAAGTCTTGCCATGTGTGGTCATATCAAGTGTAGTTTAATACTTCATCGGCTTGCCTTGAATGCTTGGGCCATTTGTTGCATGCTTAGCCTATCTTGTTTGCTTGGTTTGGCACCACGTTCTTGCATGATTTTCAGAGCTTAAAGCATGCCCCATGTCCATGATTATTCCCTTTTAAGTGTGCTTAAAAGGTGCCCTTTGATGCTTAAGTGTTTAGGTCTTAATATGTGTATGTGTGCATGTGTGTTTGGCCCCATCTTCTTAAGCTTTGGCCACTGTTTTGGACCTAACTTAGAGCTGTCCAATTAGTGTAAGTCCATCCCTTACATGCCATTCAAGTGTTGTTACATTATACCATGTTTTGCATTGCTTGTTTGCATGCTCATGTTGCATGTTAGTTAACATGCTTAGGTTGCATCTTGCATGCATGCCTTGTTCCTTGAGCTAAGTGATAGGAATTGGGCTTTGGTTTGTTGGTTTGCATTGCATGCATCGCATTTCATATCAAAATGTGCACAACTTGGTCTCTTGGGCCATCACGCATGGAAATGCGTGATTGATGGTCCGAGAACCAAGAACTATGTCCCTTTGAGTCATATACATGATAAGGGGCTTGGTTGGTGCATATATGGCTTGAATTGCATTGCCATGCAAAGCTCTGTCCTCTTTTGCTGTCAAACAGGTTCTGCAGGAACTTCTTGCCGATCGACTGCACAGAGTGCCGACCGGCAATAAATCGGTGGCCGATGGATTCATTGTGTGCCGATGGACACTAAATCACAGCCGGTGATGATTCCCTCCAGCCGGTGGCACTTCTCAACATCCAGTAAGCACATCCTGAGACTTTGGCAGTCTTCAGAGGGGCAGAGCAGGGAAAACAGAGGCAGATTGCGCATGGCCGTGCACTTCCGAGCAAGACCGAGCACGCATTGCATTGGGCACTCTTCCCGAGGCGGTTTACTGTTTTTCCTAGCTTAGTTAGTTTGTTAACTACTTAGGCAACTTGTAATAATTAATTAGCTCGTAGTTAATTAATTTGTATTATTCTTTTGGTCCCTTCGGGCGAGGGCGAATCTGTAATAAGTGTGGGTGCGTGTGTGTGCATGTCTTCCAACCCCCATTTCTTCCTTCCCTTTTATTTACCCGCTTATGATGGTAGATTAGGGCATGTTTAAATTAGCATACCTTATGCTATGCATGCGTGCATCTATACATTTGTCTTGCATGCACCGGGCTCGGTATATCATGCTAACTGCATTTGTACTTCAATTCCAAATTGAATACGTGCATCAATTGATTGCATTCCACATGTCATGTTTAGGTTAGCCGAGCCTGCCCTAATTGCATCCTGTATGTGTTGCATTAGTCAAACTTAACATAAACTAGGACCATGCATGTTTGCTAACTAGTTTATTGTTTTGGCACGGAGTACGATGTAAGTATTTTCATGCTTTAGCATACCGCATGCGTGTGAGTGCTATCATGAAAGCATGCTTACCATGAGGCTAGCTGCTTATGTGATAAACTGTTTGAATGCCTGTGGGTGAAGGTTGGATTGTCTGAGTTGGAAAAACTCTTTGAAATCCGTATTTTAGCCTACTTGCGAGTAGCAAAATCCAAAGTGTTTTTCGTGACAAACGGATATGCAATGCTTATTTTCAAATTAGGCAATCTAGTCTATACTTGTTTGCTGTGCGCATAACATAGTAATTCTAGGCTAATAACCGGAATAAGAACACATGACGTTTTCAAAATCAGATATCATGGTTAGTAGAGGCCGGTCTTCGGACCGGGCGAGAGGGGGTGCTCATAGCTGACCTTCCCCAATCGTACCCAAGTTCCCGAGCCGAGGCAACTTTGGTGATGACGGACATGTGGCCTTTTGGCACCGAGTCAGGGTTTCCTAAATTTCCCAATTTAAAAAATATTTAGGTGGCGACTCTGTATCTGGCAAAGCAGTCCATGTTTGGCACTTCTTTTCAAAAATCTGTTTCTCAAAACGATTTGCCGGATTTGGACTCTTTGGTTCAAGATTAAGAACCGTGAATTTGAGTCCGAACTGTAGTAAACCCAATATGAACAGAACGGGACTCATCCTCCCGGGGCGTTCGGGGACGTCTACAAGCGCCCATCGAGCGTGATTTTCACACATCCAACACTTTTGACTGTTTTACAGTACGCTCGAGCGGGTAAGTATACGCTCGAGCGGAAACCTTTGTCTGCATGTCTGCTCGAGCGGAGTAACCTGCGCTCGAGCGGATCCCCTGTTTTCTGAAAATTTTGAAAAATGTTTTAAAGTGCATCTTTGCATCCTCATTCCATCCTAGGCATTCTTAGGCCTAGTTTAAGGCATCTTAATGAGGATATAGTTGTAGAACCACACCGAGTCTAAGTAGGGACTAAGTCTTTGATTCCCAAATGTGAACTTAGTGTGTGTTCGTTCTGTCACTGTATAGGGTTGGCTTTCGGAGACGCGCTCTAGCTGCTTATAGCCTAGAACTCTGTGAGTAACAATTGTGTAAAGATATGTTCAAATGTGACTGTTTAAACTGCACTGTTTCCGAACTGATACTGTTTACTGATTGAATGTTTGTCCTCTATTCTGAACTGTATTGTGGCATCCATAGCAACTACTGTTTACTGTTACTGCTACTGTTACAGAGATCTCTGTCAGTTCCTATCTTGGAACTTCTGTTTACTGTTGTGATGGCCATCATTGACTATTCGGTCTTTTAAGACCTACTGTTTACTGTACTGCTATGCTAATGGATGTACCACATATGACTGTTATGACTAAATGATTGATATACTGAATCAATTGACTGTTTTCAATACTGAAAGGACATTCATTCTTAACCTCTTTACGCATTATGTTATTCACTAAGCTTTAGCTCACTGTTTATATATATATGTAGGTGTTCAGGTACCAGACCGGAGCTAAGAGCGTGGGTTAGACTCCCCTTTTTGTCAAGCCAACCATTGTGCCTCACTGGGAGGTTCCGAGCCTGCCAAGTTATGGCTTAGGGGTGTTTTATTTCCCCCGTCTGTCTCTGCATCTGTTTTGTAATAACTGTTTAGACTGTTACTGTACTGTTTTAATAGGGATTAAGTCCTCGTCCTGGATGATTGTAAATGTTGTACATACTGTTTTGCACTGATTGTATATATGTATGAAAAGTCTTTTTGCATACAGATTGTCACAGCTCATTGGACATTATTTAAATTACTGTTTTGGCTTCCGCCAGCCCCTGTACTCTGTTTTACTGTTCTACTGTTAAGCAGGCCTTTGGTAATCACGGATTACTGGCCGGTTACGGTGCTAAACCCATAGGGGCGGGTTTGGGTCATGATAGTGAAACTGACCAAAGATCAAGGGCTTTTGGAGGATATTAAGCCTGGAGAACTTAATCAGCTCATTGATGTTCCTCAGGTCTATATCTCTATCTTTCTATGTATGGATTCATATGTGTACATATATATATATATAAATGCACTCACATTTATAAATTACAACCCTTGTATGAATGTTTAGTGAGAGAATTGTGATGTTTTTGTGGGATTTTGCTGTTATTCAACACTTCTCTGTATGTTGATTTGGATTTGAATCTTCAATGGAGTTTGGGTTTTGTTTTTGTTGTCAAATCGAAGAAAAAAATAATAAAAATGTTTAAGACCAACAAAAACTACTACAATTTGACCCAGAATTGTGGTACAATTGGTGTCAACTTGTTACACCCAGTAGTCTAAAATTGTGGATCTCTAGCATTTCTTCAAAAAAAAAAAAAAAAAAAACTTTGGCACACACGACCGCCTAGGCACGAGAGACCTGTGGGAGAAGATGAGACCCCAATTGGGTTTCCGGTTTGGGAGTTAGAGTCGGATATCACTCTAGGCAAACTAGTTCCATGTGGGATTTGATGACTAACAAAAAAAATGTTGTATTTGATGCTATAGTAGTTAAATTTTTATGTTTTTTTGTAATTAACATTAACACATAATTATATTGTTATTAATTATTTTTATTTTTATTTTTCAGATATTTCCCATGTAGGAGTGTGCTTCTTGTGGAATGCATGCCTATGGAGAATGTGGCTAACTTTTGTTTTTGTTATCTACGAAGAATGATGAGAAAAACATTTAATTCTGGTTTATGTTATTTTGAATTATGAACAAAATCATGTATTTAAACATTATATATGTATTATGGAACATTATGTAGTGGGATAATTTTGTTGATGTGTAATTATGAATGGAAGAATATTTTATTATGAAGAAATTGTTATTTTTATACATGAATTTTTATATTATTATGCAATTATTATAGAGAAATTTTAATATTTTTAATAATTTTATCGGAGGATGTTTTTGTTTTTGTTTTTGTTTTTTTTTGTGACGGCACTACATCGTCGCAAAAAGCAGAAAATTTTATTATTTTTATTGATTTTGTTACAGGTTTTACTTTTTGCGACGGCACTAAACTGTCGCAAAAAATAGAAATTTTATTATTTAAAATAGAAATTTTATTATTTAAAATAGAAATTTTATTATTTTTTTTAATACTTTTTGTGACGGTAGTACATTGTCGCAAAAAATAGAAATTTTCTTATTTTTAATACTTTTTGCAACGGCACCACACCGTCGCAAAAACAGTGTTCTTGCTGTTGCAAAAAAAATATATATATATATTAGCGACGGCATTTTTTGCCGTCTCAAATAACATTTTCAGCGACGGTAAAATAGTGCCGTCGTAAAAAGTCAAGAAATTTCAAACGTTATTAGCGACTATACAGTGCCGTCGCAAAAGGCTAAAATGTTGTCGCAAAACATTAGTAAGGGCACTGTGCCGTCGCAAAAACTCTTTTGCAACGCTCCTAGTTGCGACCCCCCTCTTGCCGTCGCAAAAAGTTTTTTGCGACGCTCCCAGTTGCGACCCCCCTCTTGCCGTCGCAAAAATTTTTTTGCGACGGCATTAGGAGTATTAGCGACGGCATTTTACCATCGCAAAAAGTTAAAATTTTAGTAGTGATTGCAAGTTAGTTGTAAGGAACCAATTAAGAGACCAATTAGTTGGCGGTTCGAAGCAATATTTTAACACCATTTATTTTATATTGTTATCTTTTTCTACTAATAAAAATTAAGTTGAAACATCACACTCTCTTGTCCAAAGAGCACTAAAAAATGTTCTCAGAAGATCTAAAAATTTAAAGATACTATGTACTGTAATATAAGCACAATATTCAAATCTTTTAAGCATCCTCCATCCAACCACAGAAAAAAACAAAATTCCAAGAAAAAAATTGAAATAGAAAACACAATTTTTTCTGATTCTAAGATAGCACCAAATCCATTCTTCTTCAATCTCATTACAACCTATAAACATGAAATTCATCCCTCATCCTCATCCTCAACCAATTTCTAGCTTGGAGGTTATCTTCTCCCCAAATACATAAAAGAGAATCAATTTGCTTGACCAATTTCTAAGCTAAATTAACAATTATAATTCAAAGCAATAAAAAAATTTCTCAAGATTATTACTCTTATTTTGCATAATTTAATTTTCTGAAATTAACACACTAAGTTCAAAATCAATTTTCACAATTTTATTGAAGCACATCATTGATGATACAGTTAACAATGCAAACATGTTCAGGAGAGAGAAACATGCAACAACACAAACAAATCATATGACAAGTTGAACCCAGAAAATTTGATCGTCTCCAACAAGACTGAACCCAAAAATCTGAAATTAAAACCGATCTCAACCTTCTGGCAGTGCTAGGCAACATGACAAAACCTCTAATCATCTCTAACAAGACTGAACCCAAAATTTCGAAATCGGTCTAACGACGCTCAGCAATCGGTGGTGGTGGTGGGAATGGTCGTGAAATGTACCCATTGTTATGAAAGCATTGAGGATACGAAGGAAGAACAATTGTATAGAGAGAGAGAGAAAGGGGAATAGATGCTGGTTCTATTTTAAATTTACTGTAATGACAGAGACCTCCACAAAACACAATCCCAAAAATAATCTGAACCATTCATGTCACTGTCAGACATAACCCTCCAAAAAAATTCAAACACATCAATAATCAATCATCAATGGGGGTTGTGAGGGTCCTCCTTTGTGGGGATCCCAAACATTTTCCTTAAATTTATTAGAAATTCACACTTCAAAATTACAAAAGTTCCAAGCAGGATTTTGAAATTTTGAAATAGTTTCAAATATGTAATGTTGACGTTAACGCTAGTTAACGCAATCAGTGCTCCGTCTAGGTGGATAAGTTACTGACAAAACATTGAAATGGCATAATGGTATTGGATAGGAGCACCACCTGGCAGTGTATTGAATAATTTTGCCCAAATCAAATATTAGTTATTGTTTTTCACATACCGAGTCTACAAAGATTCTATGAGACAAAAATAAAAATAAAATGAGACTAGAAAGGTGTACTTGTGGATCAAAATTATTTAGACCAATTCTCTGGGTTGCCCATCTCTTTCCCAGAATTCACAAGGGAAAATTCCAGATCAACGGTCTTTTGGAAAAATTGACTTGCAAGTCATGCAGAACATTCATACCATAACTACAAAATACTTCAAAAATTGTAACGGTGATGTAATTTCTTATATTGTGGAGTTGATCTCTCTATATAAACACAACCACCATCTCACAGGGAACCACAACTAACTAGAAACGCATCTCATGGCTACCCCAATGTTGATCCTCTTTATTATTCATATGATCCTGTCATTCCCATTGCTATCGTTTTCAACACCACCATATAGCTTAACTGAAGGCTCATCTCTCTCCGTGGAGAAGCCATACGATGTTTTGATTTCACCATCCGGTGTATTCTCGGCAGGATTTCACTCCGTTGGGGATAATGTTATTGCTTTGCTATTTGGTATAGTGAACCATTGGATGATGGGAATCACACCGTAGTTTGGATGGCCAACCAAGAACAACCCATTAATGGAAAACTCTCATAGCTCTCCCTTAAAAAAAAATGGCAGTCTAATCTTCACAGATGCCGGCCAATTCAATGTTTGGGCGACTGGCACCAAGTCAATCTCTTCAACACAATTGCTATTGTACGATATTGGTAACCTTGTTCTTCTTACTTCAGAAAGTTTAATTCTTTGGCAAAGCTTTGATTCACCAACTGATATCCTTCTTCCCAACCAACCACTCACCAGAAACACAAAGCTTGTGTCATCTCGAAGCCAAAATAATTGTTCTTCTGGTTTCTATAAGCTCCTTTTCAACAATGATAACATCCTCCATCCTGTCTTTGATGGCCCTGAAGTAACTAGCGTTTATTGGCTGGACCCATGGAAAAACAGTTGGGAAGCTTTGAAGTCCAGTTTCACCAATGACAGAACTGCAACATTCAATTCCTCAGGCCATTTCAAGTCAAATGACGACTTTCAGTTCAGGGCAGTGGATTTTGGCACCGGGATTCAAAGAAGATTAACCGTGGATCATGATGGCAACATTCAACTATACAGTCTGGAAGAGAGAAGCAAAACTTGGACTGGGTCATGGCAAGCTCTTCTTGAACCATGCAGGATCCATGGTATCTGCGGACCCAACAGTCTATGTATGTTCCCCATGAGAAATCTGATAGGAGATGCTCTTGCTTACCAGGGTACAAGATCAAAAATGATACAGACTGGTCCCTCAGATGTGAACCAGATTTCAATCCCCCTTGTAATGATGGTGATCAGGTTAGTTTCCTACAACTTCCTCACGTTGAATTCTATGGCTATGATATTAAGTTCCATAGCAATTATACCTTGAAGAATTGTAAGAACACATGCTTGAAGCAATGTAACTGCTATGGGTTTCAATACAAATTTGACAAGGTCCATGGCTTTTATAACATTTTTACCGAGTCACTATTGTTCAATGGATATCTTTCCTCCCATTTTCTTGATTCCATGTATATAAAATTGCCAAAAGCCTCACTCTCATTCTATACAATGCCCATTCAAGAATTTGAGTTAAATTGCTCGTGCCTAGTTAGTTTACAGCTTGATAGGACTTACAGGAAACCCAAAGAAAATGGGACATTGCAGTTTAAGATTTGGTTCGCCACCACAATTGGAGGAGTTGAGATAATTTGTATTTGTTTTGTATTGTGCTTCTTGTTTAAAACCCGTCAAGATTCAAGTGCAATTACAGAAAGTTACTTGCAAGTCGCAACCGGATTTAGAAAATTCACCTACAATGAGCTAAGGAAAATAACGTGTAACTTTGCTGAAGAGATTGGACGAGGAGGCAGTGGCGTTGAATATAAGGGTGTATTGTCCGTTCATCAAATTGCAGCAATTAAATTACTCAACGAAGCTAACCAAGGAGAAGAAGAATTCTTGGCAGAGGTAAGCACCATTGGGAGGGTTAACCACATGAACTTGATAGAGATCTTGGGATATTGCTTGGAAGGGATGCACCGAATTTTGGTGTACGAGTACATGGAGCGCAGGTCCTTAGCCAAAAATCTTGCTTCTAATACCCTTGATTGGGAGAAGAGGTTCTATATCGCAATTGGCTCTGCAAAAGGTCTGGCTTATTTGCATGATGAGTGCTTGGAGTGGGTTCTTCATTGTGATGTGAAGCCTCAAAACATTCTCTAGGACTCTAATTATTTACGAAGGTTACAGATTTTGGTCTCTCCAAGCTATGTAAAAAAGGCGGCGAACATAGCTCAAACTTTTCCAGAGTAAGAGGAACAAGAGGTTATACGGCTCCTGAGTGGATTTCCAATCTCCAAATCACATCCAAAGTTGATGTTTATAGCTATGGAGTGGTGGTGTTGGAGATGGTTACTAGAAAGAGCTCGATGACAAATCCTTATACCTCTGGCAATTCAAGGGAGATGGAACAGAGGGGGCTAGTTAAGTGGGTGAGAGAGAAGATAAATGAAAGTGTTGTGAACGAATCATGGCTTGAAGGGATCATAGACCCAGTGATGATGAAAAGTAGATATGATGCAAGTAAGATGGAAATATTGATTAAAGTGGCCTTGCAATGTGTAGTGGAAGACAAAGATGCAAGACCAACTATGATACGAGTCAAGTGATAGAGAAACTTCTACACCATGAGCAAGGTGATTTTTAGCAAAAGCAAAGGTCTTAGAAAAATAAATAAAGATTATTAGAAAAGGTAGTTTATATAAAACATTGCCAGGAGATCACAAAGCATCTTTAAAAGTAATAAGCAACAATCTCTTGCAAGCATGGCATATGATGTGGCTACTTAGCTACATAACTTCTCAGGTTATCACAAGTTATTTTTGACCTCCTAGAGTGAGAAATTGTTATGTTCTTTTTAATTGTCAAGGATCTTTTGTCCTAAATATTTTCTGTTCTCTCGTCTTAATTTTTCACAACTGTTAAGACATTTTTTGAAATTCTCATGTTAAAAAGTCCTTGGTAAATGATATATTAGAAAACCTCACAATAAAATAAGGAATATAATTCACTTGATCCGAATGAAATCATATTAAACAAAGACAAAAAAAAGTAATGCTAAAAGAATTAGACTTTTGTGAGAAAAAATAGACTGGTTCTTATGTGGGTTCCAAATAATTTTTTGATTGGATCCTTTGTGAAGCTTACCACATTGAATAACATAATTCTATGAGAAGTTTGTACTACGTCTCAATTTTTATAATATTTAATCATTCCAATTGGCCATAAACAATAATTTGATCAACTTAAACTTAATTCGATCCACTGGCCGCTCAACTAGAGCCACCCCATACTTTCCTTCTAGCCTCTCAATGTTTGAGTTCCAGATCCATTTGGATTAAATATTGTGTATAACGGTGATACCGCGTGGTGATATTACCAACCAATAACAAATCCCAAATGAGGTAGTGCGGATTACATTGTTGGGCTAATAAAAAGGAGACATCCAAATTACCAACACGAATGTCTTGGGCTTGAATCTAAAATTGAGTACACCAACCAAGGCAGATGGAAAACAAAATGTTTGTGTCAAAAAGCTTAGGAAAAAAATATAGTATGAAACTCATTTAAGAAATAAAATTTAAAAATAAGTCAAATAATGTCCCAACAAATGAACATAAACATTGTATCATGTCATTTCTATTTACAAGATGTCTAAAATTTTGGTCTTTGGCTACTGAAATCTATCTATATCAATAGAAAGTAGGAGGCAAGTGAAAATGATATTAATATACTTTTCAGATTTTCAGATCACACAGACAACAAAATTATTTTTTTTTGATCAGCAAATAAAGAATATTATTGATGATATAAAGAAGAGAAGGACTTGACTGAATTGCATCATAGCTCAAACATACATCCCAACTAGGTTGGCACCTATAATTGAGCCCAATCATATGCAAGCCAAGGCCAAAACAAAAGTTGATGAGACCTCAACCAACATTGGAAAAGAAAAAATAAAACAATAGAGGATAAAATCCAGCTGGAAACTACAATTTATGGCCCTTCAATCCCTCCAAACAGAGCATGAAATCATGGATTGTGTAAATAGGCAAATGACTAGAAAACTTCACCCATGTGGCCACTTTGATCTTGATGCTATCCACAATATTTCCCCAAGCAGGAACTTTAGAGTTGAAAACCATGTTGTTTCTTGCAATCCATAAACTCCAAACCACAGCCAATGGAATTACCTCCCAGATTACGTCACAAATTTAATAAGCATCAGAATTTCCCAACAATATTTACCACACAGATATGTCTAGCATGTAACAACGAACAATTAAAGTCAAGAAATAACCATATCACACAAAACGTTTGTCATACCCATTATATACACCCTACCCATCCTTTAATGGTGTGGTGTGAAGCCCTCGAAGAAAATATATTATGTCCATTACTATTGCTAACGATAACAAAAATGACTGATCATTATGGTTTAAATTTGATTAGGCTGAACAAATTTGTGATCAGTATACCTACAGTGATAGTGACTCATGCCATCCCTATGATTGTATTATGTAAAAGCCTTTGGCTGTCAAACAACAATATTAGATTTCATTCGAAAGGCTACAACTATTTTTGAATAACTATTTTAACAGTTTACTAACAAAGATACAAGGAAAAAATAGCAGTCCATCAAACAGTGAAAACACAAGTGAATGAGAAGGTACAAACCAACCACTATAATTGGCATTCATCTCTCTGCTTCTTTAAATTAGAAAGCATCCGCATAATGAAGGGATCATACAACCATCAGAACCTAAAGCCTATTAGATAAATTCCAGGAAGTCCAACTACACCAATAGTCTTTTAGCCTAAGAAGCAACTGTATATTAATCTCCTACAACAAGAATATCTACTCCTTTTTTCTTTTTTCTTTTTTCTTTTGCCTTCTTTTTTTTTTTTTTTTTTTTTTTTTGATCCATGAAAACCCATAAGCTTCTACAAGAATATCCTGAAGCCTAAGCTCTTGGCAAATTAAGGTAAAAATTACTTACTAAAGAGATCTATAACTACTGAATTCTTAGAATAAAAATGACATATATAAACTTATGGGTCAACAGCATAACGAATTGTCTTTAGTAAGTAATTTTTAGAAAGCAAAAGAAATAGAAAAATGACATATATAAACTAGGAAACAAAACTAAGAATTGTCAACAGCATAACGAATTGTCTAATGTGGACTAATATTTTCTCCAATTTAACTGTGATTTTTCTCTGTAAACAATGACAAGATGAGGAAAATGTTATTAGAATAGTAGCTTGTGATGCTAGTAGATAATTCAAGTGACATAGATCAATTATGTAATTTAAATTGCTTTAAAACAACATTGGCAATAATGTGTTGAAATTCATTTGTCCACATTGGGTTCAGCAGCCTCTACCTATACCATTACGTAATAGCCACTATTTAAAAACCTTGTTTCTCTCCAAGGTGACATTTAACTTAATAGTCATTACATTGCACTAATGGTGAAGTCTAAACGTTGTTTCACTCCAAGGTGACAATGAGTGGTTTAAATTCAGCCTCCAAAAAATGAGGCTTGGGGCTGATACCTTGGGTTGCCTCAGACAAGGCTTTTTAGATTCTGGAGCCTAGTTAATCTACAATTGTATACTCCCTCATGATTACTTTCAAATATGATTGTCAGATTTTCAAGATTCACAATGATTATACTTTCATACAGGTAAATCAACAAGTATCACCGGTTTACTACTAGCATGAATCCCTTCTTATCTGAAGCTTTTGATACAATAGAAACAAAACACGAATACGATACATGCATACTTGTCTTTGGAAATTTCAACAAAAAGTAGTTATGAACCTAGCTGTTTGAAGGTACAAAACAAGAGAGTAATAAAGGAATGCAACCACGATAAGTTCATTAAAAAACAAAAGAAATGAATGGAAATAAATAAAACTTTGGTCAGCTTCCATAAAAAAATCATACTGGGGTGGAACAAGCAAGACAAGTATATCCAGCTGGAGTAGTGTGTGGAGGAAAACCCTTAATATGTGAATCCAAGCAGCTTGCATGTATAATATCTAATATGAACCCCAAAAAATGTAAGTAATTTGGTATAATTCATCCAGCTTTCATTCAAGATAAAAATTGCATGCATGAGGTTTAACAATTTGCAGGAACAATGTGTAGGATCACATATGTAAGCAACCCAATCGAGTAGTTTGAGGATTGGTCCCCTCTTCAATCGCAACATGACATAGGCAGCATTTAGGAGGCCAATCATACTCTCCATCTATTACCCATTCTAAGTAAGCTCGGACCTATACAGTGACAACAAATACAACATAAACCCTGGCATAGCTGTAAATCTTACCATGCAAACAAGAACTCTTGATTAAGCAAACAGCTCCAAGAAAATTAATCATACAACTGAAATAGAAACTTGCAATGCATAGGACATAATAAGTAAAGTAGGTATGAAGCTACTGGTTTTCTTTATATGTTCAGTAGCTTTACAATGTTGCTAATTTACCAATTTCTCAATTTTCTTCGTAACTTTTTTTGTAGGTATGAAGCTACTGATTTTCTCTCTATTGGATTTTCTTTGACTAATTTGCTCCATTTTCTTTTTGATTTAGGGTACAAGGTCTACATGCACATACTTTTATGAAGGCCGGACCACAAAGGACAAGGAAGCAACTGAAATATTTCATGATGGGGTTAAATTATGTGGACATGATTTTGCTATCACTGAAATTGCTGCTCATCTCAGACACAAAAAACAGATGAAACCCCATCAAGTTGAGCTTTTCAATTTTCTACTGAGTAACTTGGTTGCAGAGAATCCAGGTGGTTGCATCATGGCCCACACTCCAGGTTCTGGAAATACTTTCATGATAATTAGTTTTATGCAGAGTTTTCTGGCCAAGTATCCCCATGCTAGACCACTGGTGGTGTTGCCAAGAGGCATTCTGGCTACATGGAAGAAAGAGTTTTTGAGATGGCAAGTTGAGGACATTCTGCTATATGACTTCTACTCTGTAAAAGCAGATAATCGAGCACAGCAACTTGAGGTGCTAAAACAATGGGCAGATCACAGCAGCTTTAAAAATCAATTTTTTGTTGTTTTGTTTTTTTCTTTGATTTAAATGTCTTTTTATGATTATGAAATGTCTTTTTTATGATTATGAAACATTGACTTGAATGTACATAGGCAAATGCATGATCATCGTTAGAACCAACTCATATTAGAATTTCTTTTGCTCAAAAACTAGTTATAACAACTGGTTGAACTGAACAAACCTAAAAACATAAGGTCTCCCAACAGGGCCCTAAAGGTACATGTCTAAACCTAATTAATATTCTATAACTGAAATGTTAGTTAGCTCAAACAAGAAGCTAAAAAATTGTCTTAAAGTTGACATGAAATACAAAGGCTACTTTTCATCAGAAAATAGCATATGTGGAAAAATAAGAAAATGGAAAAAGTTGCATCCAGATTTTTGACTTCACTAACATCCATCCAGCTATTAAATTTTTAGTTATTTGGTTTTGGAATATCTCAAGTTCAAAGAATAATGCGACATCTTCTGAACTAAAAAATTTACAATCAACAAAAAGCAACACACACATGTCAGGGGAAGGATCAGGACTTTGGCATTCAATTGCTTGTTCTTGCCAACAAAATTTATCATCCTTAATACAAAACAAAGGGAAAAAGTATAAGAACCAAAATATGAATTAGCCCATTACCCACCCCATTTGACTTAGAGTTACCACTGACTAACTCCCATCTTTCATTTCTAAGATTTAATATCTCTTCATCACCATCTATATATGAGACATGTTCAAGAATGGAAAGAATAACTAATTAGGAACAATCAACTCCACATGCATAACATAGACATATAAAGCATAGCACGTGCAAGTAAAACCTACATAGTAATCATGCACAAAGTTGGAACCTAGTATATACAAGCAAACTAACCTTATGTTTCTTTTTACAAGATCAAAACCATTAATAAGACCTTCATAGAACCTGCAAGTAACAAAGGAATTATAAACAATGCAAGTTCGTCTTGAATTGTTAATGAGATAACTACATCGAAATATAGTGATGCAGCCATAGGTTTTCTAAACATGAATTACAATAATTCAAATAGAGAACCTCGTAAATTAAGCCCAAACTCCCAAACGCAGCAGGTGTAATATCTCAAATAGATAACAAACTAGCAATACAAAATAATACAGCCAAGCTCAGATATTTTGAGAGCAACCAATTAACAAAACTAAATTCAACTATCATTAAGTAACAATCAACAATTACAAATAATAGAGTTTGAATTCAAACAAAGGAAGAATAAGTGACTGGAAATGAAAGAACTAGCAATTATAAAGGGAAGGGATAGATGTCAGCAATAGAAACAGTAGGAGAGAGGAAAAAGAAGGGTTAGCAGCAACAGTAACAAAGGTGAAGGAGAATAAAAACAGGAAAAGAAAGAGACAGACAACAATGGAGGAAAAAAGTGAGAAAGGTAACACCATTGGCAGAAAACAAGGATGAAAGATCAAAGGACCACTGGAGTAGTAGCAGAGAAACACCTAAATAAGAAGAAGAAAAAGAGAGAAGAGAGGCAGATCCAGAGAAAGAACAAACCAACAGAGAATAAGGCCTTGTTTGGGAAGACTAAATAAGTGCACTTTTTGTCTTTTTTGACTAAAAAAGTGAGGTTGAAAATATGGATGTTTGGGTTAACTTTTTGACTTTTTATGGAAAAATGTGTAATAAAAAATTGTAAAAATTGGTTTTTAGAGGAAAATTTGAATTGGGAGTTGTGCAGCCGTAATTGTTGACTTTTGGTGAATAGTGTTAACTTTTTAACTTTTTGAGTAACTTTTTGGCTTTTTGGATTATTTGGGATATCCCAAACTTAGCCTAAGGAAAATATAAGAGAAGAAGGAAATACTGAAAAGAACATACAGAGATGCAGCAGCAAAAAGGTAGAGATGCAGAGCTGATATGAAAAAAGGAAGGAAAATGAGAGAACCAGCCATCCGAAATTTTTTTTCTTCAATTATGAACAAAACCCTTTTATCATTTCATGGACAATAAATTGAAGACAAAAAAAATTCTAAAACTTCACCAAAGATTAAGAGAGAGAGAGAGACCGAGATCGACGGAGAAGAGATCGAGATCGACAGAGAGAGGCCAAGATCGAGATCGAGATCGACAGAGAGAGAGAGAGAGAGAGAGAGAGAGAGAGAGAGAGAGAGAGAAACCTGTAATTTGCGGCAGTAGCAGCAGTGGTGGTGGCGATGTGTGACGGTGGCGAGCGATGGTTGGGTAGTGAGCGGAGGTGAGGTGGTGGTGACTGTTCTGTGTGTGAGTGAGAGAGAACAGAGAAGAAAGTGTTTGTGTGAAACAGAGAAGAGGGGCACAGGCGGTAATAAAAATTTTCAACCTTCAGCAACTAAACTATTATTTGTCGGCAAATAATAATTAATAATGACAAATCTTTTGTAGCCAAAAGTGTAATTTGGCTACTAATTTTTTTTGTTCTCAGCAAAAATTGAACATACAACAACAAAATTTGTTTAGTCACCAAAAGTTTATCTTTGCGGACAAAATTATTTGGTCAACAAAGAGTAACCAAAAAATAAGCCTGTTATTTGGCGACTTAACTTCTTTTTGTTGGAAAATAATTGTATACGACGACTAAAACAAGAATTAGTAGCCTAAAATCCAGGCTTACGCTAACTAAAATTTTTTTAGTCACCTATTTACATCATCTGTAGGGACTAAATTCTTATTTAGTCGCTAATAAATAATATATATCGACTAAAATAATATAGTAGCTAAACCTTGAACCAACACCAACTAATAAATTTTTTAGTCACCAAAAAACTAACTCTTGGCGACTAAATTCCTTTTGGTAGCCAAAAGTGTAATTTGTTGTAGTGACTCACATATTTTTCTGTTGTTAAAAAATTTGAGAAAACAAACTTAAGCGTCATTTTGTGTAAACTGCCCTGAGTTTTGTGACACAACTTACGTGACTTTGTGAAAATTATGTAATTTTGTGAAATAAAAATGTTCTCCGAAGATTTACACATATTTGTGATCACTTACATATTTTTTGAAAAATCAATTACGTAAGTTGTGAATGTTGAAAATAAGCTTGGTAGGTGATAATGGTAGGTGGCCAACCACACACCATATTTGACAAGCCTCCATTGTTGAAGAAAGATTGTCAAGAAGTAAACAATGGCTGCAAGCTTTCACACTATCATTTTATGTTTTTTATTCTGTCTAGGCTATCTATAAATAGCCATTGTATTATGAGAGTTAAATGTGTGGGAGAAAAGAAGAAGAGAGTGCTCTGTGTTTGTTGTTCAGAATTTATTTTTGAGTGAA
This sequence comes from Camellia japonica, assembly GCA_030407325.1. NCBI lineage: Eukaryota > Viridiplantae > Streptophyta > Magnoliopsida > Ericales > Theaceae > Camellia > Camellia japonica. The sequence continues at coordinate 173,495,165 of JAPPVO010000016.1, forward strand.
ATAAATATCAGTTTGGTTCAGTTTTTAAGCCTCTCATTGTGAATCACCAACAGTGGTTTGCACCTCACTCCCACCAATAGTGGTATCAGAGCCCGAAGGTAGCTTGAATTTGCAGAAATTCTGCAAAACTGTCAAGAACAGAGTGTTCTGCGAAATTAGCCCAGAAATCAAAGTTATTGAAATTCATTTTTGATCATACCAGTGTGTAGCTCTCATTGAGATGATCACACTAAAAAAAACAACGTCGAAAACCGAGCACTACAGAGCCCCCACGCGCCTCTCTGACGCCGTTGCCATGCGCCGACATGCGCACACGCGTCCCACGCGTCTTCTTCGCCCGGATTGTAGAGTTTGACCCGAAGCACACGATCCGATCCATCAATCCAGATCCGGATCCGGATCCAAGTTCTAACGTCATTAACAACGTCATCTGCTGACGTCATCCCAGCCGAGCCTCCAAGCCGCCACGCCGAGCCGTTGACCAAGCTAAGCCGTTGACCGAGCCGCCGTTGACTGAGCCACACGGAGGAATAATCCTGTGTGCCGCGGCTAAGTTGCATCCGCAGATCTGAGCCGTTCAACTTGTTTTGGCTTGATCTGAGCCATTCGGAGTCTGTTTCGGGTGATCCAATAGTGCTTTCCAACTATTTAGAATATTCCGGACACATCTGTATGGTCAGAATTTGCAAATTTCATTCTAAAAATTTGCAGATTGTTAAAGACAACCAATGGCCAACACAAACAATTTCTTTCAGCCCCAATTTCCAAAACTCAGCAAGGAGAATTATGAAAATTGGAGTATTCAAATGCAAGTTCTACTAGCCTCACAAGATTTGTGGGAGTTAGTGGATCGAGGATATGACGAGCCAGCTACTCTCGAAGATGAAAGAAATTTAAATGATACTCAGAAGACGGCGTTAAAAGATTCAAGGAGGAGAGATAAAAAGGCCTTGTATCTACTCTATCAAGGCATTGATGAATCAAGTTTTGAGAAGATTTCAGCAGCAACAACCTCTAAAGAGGCATGGAGTATTCTTCGAAATTCACACCGTGGAATTGAGAAGACGATCAGAGTTCGACTACAGGTGTTACGTGGCGAATTCGAGATGTTGCACATGAATGAAAATGAGTCAATTTCTGAGTACTTTAACAGAACATTGACCATTGTTAATCAGATGAGAAGATATGGAGAGAAGATGGAATCTCTTCAAGTGATAGAGAAGATTCTCCGATCACTCAGTTCCAAGTTCGAGCACGTGGTTGTAGCAATAGAAGAGTCCAAAGATCTCAGTGCCATGACCACCGATGAGTTGATGGGCACACTTGAGATTCATGAACAAAGGATCAACAAGAAGACTTCCTCAAGTTCTCTAGAGCAAGCTCTTCAATCAAAGCTGTCTTTCAGAGATGACAAAAACGAGCAAGAGGGGACATCACAAAGAAGCCGAGGAAGAGGTCGTGGTTACAATAACCGAAGTTTTGTTTTTCGAGGAAGAGGTGGAAGAAGTCCAGCCAAAGGAGGAAGAAGTCAACCACACTTTGCTCCAAGAGGAAGAGCAAGCGGTAGAGGAGGTAGTTACAACAACCGACCAGGTTTTGATAAAAGTAATGTTTAGTGTTACCAGTGCCACAAGTTCGGGCATTACAACAATGAATGCCGAAGTAGAGCAGCAACAGAAGCCGGTGAGCAAGCAAATTTTGCCGAGCAGGAAACAAACAAAGTTGGACCTACAGTCCTGTTTGTTCACCATGGAGACACTGAAAACCAAAACAATGTTTGGTATCTAGATTCGGGAGCCAGTAATCACATGTGTGGTAAAAGAGAGCTGTTCATTGAGCTTGACGAGACTGTACAAGCACAAGTCTCATTTGGGGATTCTTCAAAAACTCCAGTGAAAGGAAGAGGTAATATTCTGATCAAGCTCAAAAATGGAGATCATGATTACATCTCCAATGTTTATTATGTTCCTGCCATGAAGAACAACATTTTGAGTATGGGACAACTCCTAGAGAAAGGATATGACATCAGCATGAAAGATTGTCATCTTACCATCAAAGACAATCCTGGTAATTTGATCGCTCGGGTGAGAATGTCCAAGAATCGAATGTTTGCATTGAACATCCAACATGATGCTGCGAAGTGTTTAAATGCCATCATCAAAGACAAAGACTGGCTATGGCATTTGAGGTTTGGACATCTCAACTTTGGAAGCTTGAAGCTGTTGTCAAGCAAGAATATAGTGAAAGGGCTCCCTCATATTGCTCATACTAATGAAGTCTGTGAAAGCTACATTCTTGGCAAGCATCATAGAACTAGCTTTGCCAAAGAAGTGAAGTGGAGAGCAACAAAGCCGCTGGATCTAGTGCACACTGATGTGTGTGGTCCATTGAAGCCGATGTCAAATGGACATAATAGATATTTTCTCACCTTCATTATGATTATAGCCGGAAGACATGGGTGTACTTTCTTAAAAGAAAGTCGGAGGTGTTCAGCATCTTCAAAGAATTCAAAGCTTTTGTAGAAAAGCAAAGCAGCTACTACATCAAGACATTGCGATCAGATCAAGGTGGAGAATATACATCAGATGCTTTTGAGAAGTATTGCAAAGAGCAGGGAATCAAGCATCAAACAACATCATCATATACGCCACAGCTGAATGGTGTTGCTGAAAGGAAGAATCGCACAATCTTAGATATGGCAAGAAGCATGTTGAAAGGAAAGGGACTGCCCAAGCAATTTTGGGCTGAAGCCGTATCATGTGCTGTGTATCTACTAAATAGATGCCCAACCAGGAGTCTTCATTCTATGACTCTAGATGAAGCTTGGAGTTCACATAAGCCAAGTGTCAACCATCTCAGAATATTTGGGTGTGTTGCGTGCACCAAGATTCCAGAAGCAAAAAGAACCAAGCTCGATGATAAGGGAGAAAAATGTATCCTTGTCGGATATGGAGATAGAACAATGGGATACAAATTGTATAATCCCATTACCAGGAAGGTGATCATGAGTTGAGATGTGATATTTGAAGAAGAAGAAGCTTGGAACTGGAATCAAGATGAAGTTGTCAAAGATGCAGAACTCATTCTTGAAGATGAAACATCAAAAGCTCCTGTTGAAATCACAAGAGAAGTTCAAGATGAGCCACAAACTCCTCCACATAGAATTCCTGCACCTAGATCGCCAGCTTCTCACAGAAGTGCTACATCATCATCATCATCAGCTTCATCAGATGATAGTTTTTTCAAACAACCAAGACCAATGAGAAATTTGCAGGAAATATATGAAGCTACAGAAGAAGTAGATTTGAATTTGTTCTGCTTACTCGCAGATAGTGATCCACTTACCTTCTCAGAAGCCATCCAGGAAGATAAATGGAAGAAAGCAATGGATGAAGAAATTCATGCCATTGAGAAAAATGACACATGGAAGCTTACCAGTCTACCAGAGGGGCACAAACCCATTGGAGTGAAATGGGTATACAAGACAAAGAGGAATGCATAAGGCGAAGTGCAACGCTATAAGGCAAGGTTAGTAGCAAAAGGTTACAAGCAGAGAGCTGGAATTGACTATGGAGAGGTGTTTGCTCCAGTTGCTCGATTGGAGACTATCAGGCTAATGATTTCTTCGGCTGCCCAGCACAAGTGGCAGATTTATCAACTTGATGTCAAATCTGCATTTCTTAATGGTTTCCTTGAAGAAGAAATCTATATTGAACAACCTTCAGGGTATGTTCAGAATAGGCATGAGGACAAAGTGTACAAATTGAAGAAAGCACTTTATGGATTGAAGCAAGCTCCGCGTGCATGGAATACTAGAATTGATCAGTATTTTCATGACAATGGTTTTGAAAAATGTCCATATGAGCACGCACTATATTTGAAGAAGGAAGCTGATAGAAGCATGTTGCTTGCTTGTCTTTATGTTGATGATCTAATCTTCACAGGAAACAATCCAGCCATGTTCAAAGACTTTAAAAGAAACATGGTCCAAGAATTTGAAATGACAGATATTGGATTGATGGCTCATTTTCTCGGCATTGAAGTAGCACAAAGAAAAGATGGAATTTTTATTTCCTAAAGTGGTTATGCCAAGGAAATTCTCAAGAGATATGGAATGGAAAATTGCAATCCAGTGAACACTCCTGTAGACAGTGGAGTGGAGCTCAGAAAAGGTACGAAGACAGGTGATGTGGATCCAACTTATTTCAAGAGCCTAGTTGGAAGTCTTCGCTATCTTGTACTAGGCCAGACATACTCTATGGAGTAGGACTGATTAGCAGATATATGGAAACACCAGATCAGTCACACCTTTATGCAGCAAAGAGGATTCTTCGCTACATCAAAGGTACAGTCGATGATGGTTTATTTAATAAACCAACTGATAATTTCAGTCTTGTTGGCTACTCAGATAGCGACTGGGGACGTGACTTGGATGAACGGAAAAGTACTACGGGGTTTACTTTCTTTATGGGAGATACAGCCTTCACATGGTCATCCAAGAAGCAAGCCATTGTGACATTATCGACTTGCGAAGCTGAGTATGTTGCAGCTAACTCAGCCGTGTGTCATGCAATATGGTTACGGAACATGCTAAAGCATTTGGGATTTCCACAAGAAAAACCCACTAAGATCTATGTTGATAATCGCTCAGCAATTGCATTGGCAAAGAACCCAGTTTATCATGAAAGAAGTAAGCATATTGACACCCGCTATCATTTCATCCGAGAGCATGTAAAAAATAAAGAGGTGGAATTATTGCCTTGCAAATCCCAAGATCAGCTTGCAGATATTTTCACGAAGCCGTTGAAAAATGATCTATTCAACAGAATGAAGATAATGCTCGGGATGAAGTAGCATGGAGAATCAAGCTTAAGGGGGGATGTTGAAAATAAGCTTGGTAGGTGATAATGGTAGGTGGCCAACCACACACCATATTTGACAAGCCTCCATTGTTGAAGAAAGATTGTCAAGAAGTAAACAATGGCTGCAAGCTTTCACACTATCATTTTATGTTTTTTATTCTGTCTAGGCTATCTATAAATAGCCATTGTATTATGAGAGTTAAATGTGTGGGAGAAAAGAAGAAGAGAGTGCTCTGTGTTTGTTGTTCAGAATTTATTTTTGAGTGAAATAAATATCAGTTTGGTTTAGTTTTTAAGCCTCTCATTGTGAATCACCAACAGTGGTTTGCACCCCACTCCCACCAACAGTGAAATCATTTACGTCTTTTGTAAAAACTTACTCTATTTGTGAAAACTTATGCCTTTTGTGAAATATTCTCTTTGTAAAAATTTACACATTTTGTTAAAACTTATACCTTTTTGTGAAATCACTCACTCTCTTTGTGAAAACTTACACCTTTTGTAAAAACTTACACCTTTTGTGAAATACTCTCTTTGTGAAAATTTACACTTTTTGTGAAAACTTACATCTTTTTATGAAATTACTTACACCTTTTGTGAAAACTTACACCTTTTTGTGAAATTACTTACGCTTTTTGCGAAATTACTTACGCTTTTTGCGAAAACTTATGCCTTTTTGTGAAATTACTTACGCCTTTTGTGAAATTATTTACGCCTTTTGTGAAAACTTATACATTTTTGTGACAATACTTACGCCTTTACCATATAATATATTATTTTATTAATTTTACCTGTAAGGTGGCCTGCTTAGCAGGTCACCAATGTGTAAGTTTTAACAAAATTTTGTATAACTACTAAAACAAATTTGTATAACCAAAAACATAAAAGAGTGTGAGTGCCTTGCATATATGCAAGGCACACCTAAGACAGGCCCAATATTTAACCAACTTTTACCAAATGAAGATCAACGCAGCTTACAGCGGGTACACTTTTCCTGTGCAATACTGGCCATGGTGATGTAATTTCTACATATGTGGAGTTGATCTCAATATGTATTTAAAGCAAAAAAACATACATTTAGATGTAACAGTTCAAATATGAATTTAAACATTGAATTTAAATACTTTAAACTGATAGACTGTGATGAATTTGAAATAATAATGTGAAAAAGGAAAATAGTTATTTAAAACCTTTGGTACTAAAGATAATAGTTGTACAAATAATAAAAAAACAATTGTTTTTTCTTTCTTTAACTTTTATCTCAAACTATATCATTCAAAATCTATTAAAACCAATAGTATGAGATAATATCTATGAAGCATGGGTACAGGTACATGTACAGGTACTGGTATTGGTATGATACGGGTACATCGATACAGTAAAATTGAAAAAAAAAAAAAAGTAGTATACGGATACGACTTGTTACGCTTGTAAAAAAATATTTATTTTTAATTTAGAATAATGCAAAAATTAATTAAATAGTTTAATATGTTAAGATTCAACCTACAATTAACATTTAATGCCAAAAGTAAAGGTATAAATCAAAATTAAATGTCAACAAATTTTACAAACCATAGTTTAATTTAAAAACATGCCAAGCTTAAAACTAAAAATAAAAAAGAAGTCTAGTGAAAGGAGTTTTATCTCTATAGTAGAAGTGTTGAAGATACACCACCAGCTAGCTTAGCTACTAGCTTAGCTAGCTTAGGTTGCAGTCGTAGCTCCAAGCTACAGCTCTTACCACAGCTTCAACCTCAGCTATCAACTTAGATATTTTGAAAAGATATTTTGTAGAATTAGTTAGGAGTTAGTTGTAGTGGTTGTTAGTTTGTTAGAGTCATTATATTGCATATAAGTATAAGTGATGTACGTACTTTAGATTCATTGAAAATGAAAGAGATTTGATTACAAACTTCTTTATGGTATCAGAGCCATAGAAGCTCTATTGAGCAACTGATCCATGACAACGTCATTTTCTTCTTTTCTTTCTTCGAATCTAACTTTATTGATCTCTAATCTGTTATCCTTTGTTACAGTCTCAGCTCTCGAATGTTCTTTGAGCCACCAATCTTCTTGGTTATGTTGATGGCTCAATCACATGTCCTTCATCTACAATCATTGATTCAATAGGGAGTTCAGTGCCTAATCTCGAACTCCTTTAATGGACTATGATTGATGCACATTTGCTAAGTTGCATCACTGCAACTCTTACACCATCGATCTATGCATCTGTTTTGCAATTTCATCACTGTTTAGAGGTATGGACATCTCTGCAAAAGCAATTTACGACTTTATCTCATTCACATGTTCATCAATTAAAAAATAAACTGAATAGTTTTGCTAAGAACTCAGATACAATGGAAGAATATGTCTCCAAAATCAAGGTCATAGTTAGTCAGTTAGCTTTGGCCTCTGTTATCATTGATGATGAGGATCTGGTCCTCATTACTCTGAATGGTCTTCCTTCAGAGTATGATGTTTTTTCCACCACAATTCGTGCTCAACCAGAGGTTATTACTATGGATAATCTCTCCTCCTTGTTATGTTCTGAGGCTCTTCATTTAGATTCGAAGAATAAACAATCTACAAAATCAACTGTAGCTTTTTCTACAGTTAAGGGATCTGACAATTCACGAGCTCAGTCTTTTAATCAAATTCATGGTCGATCTTATTCTAGAGGAGGAAAATGTAGTCGTACTCAAGGATCCTATAGAGGATATGGATATAAAGGATATGGAGGATCTTACAGAGGTTTTGGTGGTGGTAGATTTTGAGGCCAAGGATCAAGAGTTCCTAATCAATTTTGTCAGATTTGTGGAGGTTCTAGTCATTCTGCCTTAGACTGCTGGCATCGTATGGATTCACAATACTCTTCATTTCAATCACAGTCTTCACAAACAAGTAACTTTAGTCCACTGTCACCATCAAGAGCTTTTGTTACTGCATCAAATGCTTCTATGTCTCCATCCTCATCATCTGCTCCAAGTCCATGGTTCTTGGATTCTGCAGCTACAAATCGTATGATCAATGATCTTAGCCAACTCAGTTGTTATCAGCCCTATCAAGGATCAGATCAGATTGCTATAGGAGATGGAAACTCTATTCCTATATAACATACTGGTAAAGGTCTTCTTCCCACTCCTCATCATCTTTTTAAGCTTAACAATGTGCTTTATACAGATTCTTTATCATCTAATCTGGTCTCTGTTCGCAAATTGGCTCAAGATAACAATTGCATTATCAGTTTTGATGATACTCATTTTGTGATTTAGGACAAGGTTACAAAGCAAATTCTTCACAAAGGCTCTAATCTACATTGCTTGTACCATTTCTTTTCCACTGCTGCCTCTCCTACTCTTACTTCTCATTCTGCAGCCACACACACCAGTTTACCTGCTCTCACTCCTCATTCTGCAGCAACACACACCAGTTTCACATCTCAAGTGCATTCTAGTCCTTCTGCTGTTAATACTATATGGCATAATAGGTTAGGCCATCATAGTAGTTTGAAATTCAAGCATTTTAGGCCTCATTTGCATCTTAAAAATCCTGCTTCTTTTCAGGTTCATGAATGTGTTGATTGTTGTGTTGCCAAGAGTCATAGATTACCTTTTTCATTGTCTAATTCCATTGTTAATAAACGTCTTGCTTTAATACACAGTGATGTTTGGGGCCCCTTTTCTTCCACTTCCGGTTACAAATACTATGTTCTCTTTATGGATGATTTTAGTAGATTCACATGGTTGTATCCATTAGCTTACAAGAGTGAAGTATATGATAAGTTACTTGAATTCAAAGCTTATGCAGAAAAATAATTTTCTACATCTCTTCAGATTCTTAGAACTGATGGTGGCACAGAGTTTTTTAATAATAAAATGAAGCAATTTACTATGTCTCAAGGTATTGTTCATCAACACTCATGTCCCTATACACCATCTCAGAATGGTGTGGCTAAAAGGAAGCACAGACACCTCACTGAAGTTGCAATGGCTTTACTTCATCACTAACTTGTTCCTCTCCATTACTGGTTTAATGCCATTGCTTGTGCCACTTATCTTATAAATAGACTGCCTTCTTCCAAATTGGCATACAAAACTCCTTTTGAAACTTTCTTTCAAAGCACCCCAGATTTTTCTATTCTTAAGGTGTTTGGTTTTCAGTGTTTCCCTTGGCTTAAACCTTACATTTCTACCAAATTGCAGCCTAAATCTATTGAGTATGTTTTCTTAGGCTATCATCCTTTTGCTAAAGGTTACAGGTGCCTTGATCCCAAAACTGGCACCATTTACCTTTCTAGACATGTGTTGTTCAATGAACAAGTTTTTCCTTTTGCTCACTTGTCTTCTTCTTCTTTTTCTTCTTCCTTTCAGTTACCTTCTCTTTAGTCCTTTTTCTAGGCCTCTCCTTCTCCATCTTCTTCTTCTATTAAACATCATTCTTCTTCTTTCAACACTCCTAATTCTTCTGCTGCTACTCTTAGTGTGAGAACCCGAATGTACAAATCAAATAAATAGTTAAGTGATAATTATTTTATTATTTCAAATATTTTGCTTGTGAATCCTAAAGTACAAATTAAATATTGTTGGAGGGTCTTTTAATTAATTTTAAACCTAAAATAAATTTATGGTGGAAATCTCTTATTTAGAGATAAGATTTATTATTTAAAAAAAAAAATAGGGGGCAAGTTAGTAAGTATATTTTGATTTAATAATAATTATATATATATTTTTTAAATTATTGATAAGAGGAAATATAATAAAATAAAACACAGGATAATAATTTAGAATCTTTTAAGTTTAGATATATATAAAGCAACCCTAATTTTCCTAACAAAAAACCTAACTCTTATTATAATATTTTTCCACAACACTTTCAACACATAGCAGCCGTGAGAGAAAGAAAAGAGAGAGGGAAAGAGATAACAAGGTGGTTGGGTGAAGGGTGCCTAAGATTGTTTCAGTTTTATGGTGTCCATTAGCAAGGTAATTTTCCTCACTATCTTTCCTTTTTGTTCTTACCTTCTTTATCTATTTCCTTGTCACCATTGTGAGTATTACGTGGCTGGTGGGTTTTGGAATTATTTATATAGATGTACCTACATACATACTTATACTAATGTAAACAATAAGGTTAATTGGTTAGTCATATATATTACATGTGTATCTCGGTTGGTTTGTGTGAGAGTAGTGCATCTGTGGCAAAGGAATTGTTGGGTATGGTAGGTGTGAAGTAATAGGGCTGTTGTGGTGTGTTTTGATGATTAGATATGTAGGGATATTATTTAGATATCTATGTATGTAACTAAAAATATAAAGGTATGCAGGTGGGGTTTTCTTATTTCTTTATATTTAATTGGTGGATTGGATATGCTGTGAGGGAGTTAAATTCATGTATAAAGAATGGTCTAATTCTTAGTCCAAAAATTCTGCACAGAATCACAAATTTTAAAAATCAAGAAATCATATCAAACAGATGAATTTTGAATTGGAATTTTTACAGTAGATTAATTACATATTAAATTGCATGCCAAAATTTGCTTATAATTTTTAGGAGTCAAAATTTATATTAACTGGTGCGTTCAAATCTGTCCAGAAAACTGGTGTAAAACAGTAACTTCAAAAGTGTTGTTCTCTTTGGGTATAAATCTGAAAATTATCAAATCAGCGTCATTAGAACCGGTTACGAGTCTAGTTTCTTACATTTTTGGCCTTGCGTTGACTGATCGTGTATACTAAGAGAACCATTAATGTGAGAACCCGAGTATAAAAATTAAGTAAATAATTAAATAATAATAATATTACAATCTCAAATATTTTGATGGTGAATCCTAAAGTGCAAATTAAATATTTGGAGGGTCTTTTAATTAATTTGAAAACCTAAAATAAATTTATAATGAAAGTCTTTAATTTAAAGGCAAGATTTATTATTTAAAAAAATAAAAAATAAAATAAAATTAAGTGTCAAATTAGTAAGCATATTTTGATCTAATAATATTTGTATTTTATTTAAATTAATGGGGAGGGAAAATAAATTAAAACAAAAGATAATATTTTAGGGCCTTTTTGTTTAGATACATAATGTAACCCTAGGTTGTCTAATACAATATAGCAGCAGCAGGCAGGCAGCCACGGGAAGGAGAAAGGTTGAAAGAAAAGAAGAAGAAAAAAAAAAGGTTGCAAACAAGGATTTTTGGGTGTGTGGTAGGTCTTTATCTTTCTTCTTCCTTTTGGTTTTGTTCTTTATCCTTACTCTATTATTATTTAGTTCATTGATGGAGAGGTTGTAGGTTTATGTATTTTGTATATAGATATCCTGTTAAGAAACCTGAGGAATTAAATTTATGTATAAAGAATGGGAGAAATTCTTAGTTTAAATTTTTTTGTACAGAATCACAAACTTTAAAAATCAAGAAACCATATCAAACGAATGAATTTTGAACTGAAAGTTTTACAGTCGATTAATTACATATTGAATTACATATCTGAAATTTTTCATAATTTTTGGGATTCAAAATCTATATAAACTGATGCGTTCAAATCTGTCCAGAAAACTGGTTTAAAATAGTAACTTCAGAAGTTTTGTTCTCTTTGGGTATAAATCCAAAAATTATCATATCAGCGTCATTAGAACCAGTTACGAGTCTAGTTTCGTACATTTTTGGTCTTGTGTTGATTGCTCATGTATACTAAGAGAACCATTAATTTCCTTAAAGTACGGCAGAAAACAACCTGTTTAGATATAATTAATTGTAGATAATTATTTTGATGAGCAAATCAAGTAAAACCAATTGGGTTTGAAACTTAGGATATATTAGTTGATATCTGGAAGGTTTTGGAATTTTTCGAATAGTGTGGAGTGGGTTTTGTAATTTTCAAAGTTAGTGAATAGATTGAGAAAACTTGTTTAAAACTCTGTTTTATCTTAAAGTTACTTTTGGTTAAGTTTCGGTCGGAACCCATGTCTTGGGTGATTTTAGACCTTGAAGAACATGAACTTAGGAAATATTTAAGAGTAACGGTGAGTTGGGTTGAGCCGTGTTAGTGCGCTTTAGTTTGAGATTACTTAGTTCCTATTCTTTAGTATTTTTAAATTAGTAGTGAAGTGTAGTTTTCATACTTGGTTCAGGGCACTAGTTGGACTTTTATACTCTATTCGAGGATTACATTATTCTGTTTCCAGGTGAGTAGTTTCATGCTACATATTTTTATAAATGTTCTCCTACCCTAAACTATTGGAAAATTAAATTGTTGTTTCAAGACTAAACTTTTTTGATAAATTATTATATTATCAATGGAATCAAGTTATTTCCTAAACATGTGTGAACTTGGCATACTGCAAACTATTTGTGTTGGTCTTTTGTTTATAATGGTGAACTACCATGTTTTGCAAAACTGATGTGTATTGATTATTGAGACCATCTGTATATTTTAGTCCAGGGAAATTATTCCATTGTGTGTGGTGACTCTAGCCACTAAGGAACATATTCGGGTTAGGCCGTGATGACTCTAGTGCTCAACGATTGTAAGGCAAAGACCTAGGTTAGGCTAGGTGACCTTCAATCGGATCGTCTTAGAGAAAAGGCCCGGGTTGCCATCCTGAGGATGACTCTTCGTTCGGTATTGGATTCAATAGGGCTTATAGCCTTGAGAACTGTGTAGCTTAGGTTACAGTCGTAGCTCCAAGCTACAGCTCCTACCACAGCTTCAACCTCAGCTATCAACTTAGATATTTTGAAAAGATATTTTGTAGAATTAGTTAGGAGTTAGTTGTAGTGGTTGTTAGTTTGTTAGAGTCATTATATTGTATAGGAGTATAAGTGATGTATGTACTTTAGATTCATTGAAAATGAAAGAGATTTGATTACAAACTTCTTTAAGAAGAAAATATTGTTTCAACTGAGGTACAATTCGGCTTAGGTATATAGTAGGTACATCTGGGAATGCCAAAAATTAAGAAGAAAAAATTTGGGTACGTGTTTTGTATACCCCGTACGTATGTAGAAGTACCATACGAGGTACCATACACCGGTAAATACCCGGTACAGATACGGCATGTTTTTTTGACATACCCATACTTCATAGGATAATATCTACTTTTAGATTAGAGTTGGCATTGGCAACCTTCACCAATGAACCCATCAATTTTACAAATTTAAACCCATTTAAATTTGTTTAAATCCATAAATAATTTGATTATATCTTGCAAACTTTTAGATTTAAATCAATTGAACAAAAAAATAAATAGTTAACACACTTTGGAGATGTTGATGCAGTTTTTCTACCACCAACTCTTCCTCCACTACCACCACTTGAACCCCTTTTGACTCAGTCAAATTGGCTGTTTGGATCAATAGTCCTCTTCGAATAGACAGTTTGACGCACTTTGAATGGCCATGGAGATGGTGATGCAATTTCTTAGTTATGTAGAGCTGATCTCTGTATATATATATTCACAACCACCATCCCACAAGAACCATAACTCCAATCTAAATAATTCATATATTCATAATAATAATCACTCCATGTCTTCGCCAATTTTGATCCTCTTTGTTCCTTTTGTCCTGTCATTCCCATCCTTCGCATTTTCAACAACACCATATACATATAGTTTAAGTAAAGGCTCATCTCTCTCTGTGGAAAAGCCGGACCATGTTCTGATTTCGCCAACTGGTGTTTTCTCAGCTGGCTTCTACTCCGTTGGCGATAATGCTTACTGCTTTGCAATATGGTTCAGTGAACCATTGTATGATGGGAGTCGCACCATAGTCTGGATGGCGAACCGAGACCAACCCATTAATGGAAGACTTTCAGAGCTCTCCCTCTTGAAAAATGGCAATCTCGTCTTGATAGATGCCGGCCAGCTCAACGTTTGGGCTACCAACACCGAGTCAATTTCTTCAGTACAATTGCTACTGAATGACACTGGTAATCTTGTTCTTCTTACTTCGGAGGGATTAATTCTTTGGCAGAGTTTTGATTCACCAACCGATACCCTTCTTCCCTACCAACCACTCACCAGAAACACAAAGCTTGTGTCATCTCGAAGCCAAACCAATTATTCTTCTGGTTTCTACAAGCTCCTTTTCGATGATGACAACATCCTCCGTCTTGTCCTTGATGGCCCTGAAATATCCAGCGTTTATTGGCCAGACCCATGGCTAATCAGTTGGGAAGCCTCAAGAAGCAGTTACAACAGTAGCAGAATCGCTGTATTCAACTCCTCTGGCCATTTCAAGTCGAGCGATAAGTTTGGATTCACGGCTGTAGATTCTGGAATTGGGATTCAGAGAAGATTAACAATGGATCACGATGGCAACATTCGACTATACAGTCTGGACGAGAGAAGGGGAACCTGGAGTGTTTCGTGGCAAGCCAAATCTCAACCGTGCAAGATCCATGGTATCTGCGGACCCAACAGTTTGTGTACTTATGTTCCCCATGAGAAATCTGGTAGGAGATGCTCTTGTATACCAGGATACAAGATTAAAAATCATACAGATCAATCTCTCGGATGTGAGCCAGATTTCACTCTCACTTGCAACCATAGTGGGGAGGTCGGTTTCATCCAACTTCCTCATGTTGAATTCTATGGCTATGATATTAACTTCTATAGCAATTATACTTTCGAGAGTTGTGAGAAGCAATGCTTGCAGCTCTGTGACTGCTATGGATTTCAATATAAATTTAACTGGGACGACGGTTTTTACAACTGTTATCCCAAATCACTATTGTTGAATGGATATCGCTCGCCAGGTTTTCCAGATTCTATGTACATAAAATTGCCAAAAGACTCACTCTCATTGTATATGAAGCCTGCGAAAGAAATCAAGTTAGATTGCTCACATCCAATTAGTTTGCAGCTTGATAGAATTTACAAAAAACCCAAAGAACATGAGACATTGCAGTTCATGATTTGGTTAGTCAGTGCTATTGGAGGATTTGAGATTATTTGCTTTGTATTGTATTCATTGTACAGAACCCGTCAAGATTCGGATGCAACTACACAAAGTTATCTTCAAGTTACTACTGGACTTAGAAAATTCTCCTAGGATGAGCCAAAGAAAGCAAATAATAACTAGTATTTTTTTTTTTTTAAATTTGTGATTGTTGGTGTAAGAGACTAAAATTTATGTATAAAAATGTAAAGCAGAGAGTTCTATTGTTATTATTATTTTGGGAAAATTACATATTCCCCCTCGAGGTTTAGCAAAATTACAGATACCCCCCTGAGGTTTGAGAAATTACAGATACCACCCTGAAGGTACTGTTTGCATAACAAATTATGGGGCAAATTGTTATGAAAATATAAACCTCAGGAGACAATTTGTTATGAAAATATAAACCTCAGGGGGGTATCTGTAATTTTCAAAACCTCGAGGGAGGTATCTGTAATTTAGCTAAACCTCGAGGGAGGTATATGTAATTTGCCCTATTATTTTTGACACATTGAGAGTTTATTTAATTATATATTTAGGAAAGAACATTACAATATAGAGATAAGTGTTTGTTGAGGCTATTGAACCAGTGTTTTTGTAAGAAGGATTGATCTAAAGCAAAAAAGAACAATTTTTCCAATGCTTGTGCTTTGCAAGCAACTTTCCAATACAGGGTTTGGATTAACCGTCTCGGGGGAGTTTGGATTCACGATTCAATCCCATGAAATTGGGGTGAAAGTACCAGTTTACCCCATCTAAAAATAATAATAAAATCACATTTTATATGTTAAATGTTTTTACATAATTTCATAAATTTAATTTTAGCTCCCAAATACTATCACATTAGTATACAAACAAAGTAATTTATCTTAGATTTAATATTATCATACTAATAATTCTATTATTTAATTCCATTACACCCATTATCTCACCTAACTTAATTCAAGAATCAAACATGCCCTTAGACTTCTCTTCCAGAGATTTATTCCCTTTTCTTTTTTTTTTTTTTCTTTCTTAGCTGCTAATGTCAAAAAAGAAAAAGGCAATGATTTGCAGCCTTGCATTGGATTTGGACTCATTTTATCTGATGAATTGACTTATATTAGGGATGAGTAGCGGATATTTTGATCTGCACAAATCGACTGAACCGAACTAATCCGTCATATTTTGGACGGAAACGTAATGACGAGCGGATAGTTGCGGATTGATTTTTTCCAATCTGCCTAGTTTTGGACAGATGACGAATTTGAAGTTCATTTAGCCGCAACCGAACCGTCAAACCGCGAGCATATCTAGTAATTTGTAAGATTTTATGTTTTCAATTTGTTCAGATGTTTTGTTTGTGTTTTCAATTGAAAAAAAATTTAGTTATTCTGTTGTATTTTCAATTTGTTTTCAATTTGAAAATCCTTTTATCAAATGGCAAGGGTTGATATTTGATATTTTTGTGTGGAAAATATAAAGCCTAATTTTGTCATTTAAAAAAAAAATTAATTAAATAGTTTTTGAATTAAAAAAAAAAGTAAAGAAATAGTTTTGATAATGCATGGTTTTCTTATATGTATTTATTATTGGTATCTAACAATTTACTTAATAATATTTTGATTATGTTGAGTTGGATTGTTATCTAAAAGAAATGATGACAAGCTGTTGTATTATATTCAAAATTTGTAAAAGTTTAAACCACTAAACCGATTCACATCCATCCGCCAATCTGCCAATCCGCTCAATCTACATCCATCAATTCGACAGACGGATGCGGATTGATTTTTTTCAATCGGTCCATTTAGCGGACAGATGACGGATTAGAGGTTTTCTGGACACAACCGAACCACAAACACCCCTAACTTATATAATTTGATTAAGCCCAACACATTCAAGACTTTTAAAGTTACAAATTTTTATAAAAGTTAAGATTTTTATAGTGAAAATTATTAATGATGAAATTATAGTACGCATCTTTAAAATTATTTATGACAAAGTTATATTTTTTATGATAAAAATTATATTTTTTGTGTGTAAAATGTATGCTGAAGCGGGTGCACATGATAACCTTTTCCTTAAGTTTAATTATAGGTTACAGCAATGCACCTGTAAAATGCATTTAAAATTAAGTGATCACAAAATCAAATGTAGTAGAATAAATTTATTTTTATGTGTGATTCATAACAAACTAATTTAAATTTGTAATAATTATTTTATTTTTATTAATACTTTAAATTTTTTGGTGTAGTTTATGCCTTCTGTTATGAGAATTTTTTTAAGATGATGACGAAGAAGAGGGAAATGTTTTGCGGCATATTAGACTCAATAATCTGATTAATTGACCTGTATGACTCAATTTATTTAATAATTATTTCTTTTGGATATACTGAAAGTGAAAGAGTAATTGGACATGTGACCATTTAGTAAGGTACACGGTTCTAATTTCTTATATTAGTTTAGGTGGTGTTTAATAAAGTTGAAAATTAAAAATTAAAAATTAAAAATTAAAAAATGAATGTTGAATTTTTTAAGTTAAAAAATTATTTGATAAAAATTTAAGTATTGAATTGAAATAAGTTGTTCGATATATATAAACATATACATAAGTTTAAATTTGGAAATTATTATTTTGAAATTGTATCTTTTAATTTTTATATTATGATATGGTAAGTTGGTGGTGGTAGAAGAGGTGGCAATGTTAGTTATGGTGTTGATGGCAATAATGGTGAAGATAGATGGATACTGGTAGGGGTATAAATTTGGCCCAACTCGGCCCATGTCAGGCCTCCAGAGCTCCTGCCAAAATTCGAACCAACCCACGGGCCAAAAAATTAGGCCCAGGCCCAGGCTCAGGGGTTATTCAGGCTTTGAGCGGGCCAATGGGTCTAGGCTTAGGCTTGGGCTTGGGGCGGGCTTGGATGGGCCTGAACAAATTTTTTTATTTTTTTTACCAAAATTTTATTATTTTTTACTAAAAAAGACACTAAGCCTCGGGCGGGACGGGTCTCGGGCCAGGCTTTGAGTGGGCTTTAAGAGGGTCGATGGGCTGAGCCATGGGCCGAGCCGAGCTTCAAAATGATGGCACAGGGTCTCAGGTTGGGCTGGGCTGGGCTGGGCTCGGGCCTAGGCCCACCCTGGGCCGTAGGCGGGATTCGGGCCGCCCACGGGCGGCGGACCATTTTTACACTCCTAGATAGTGGTTGTAGTAATAGTGGAAAGGTAATATTGTAGACATAAAAAAGAGATGGCAGTGACGATGGCAATGGTTGTGGCAATAGTTACAATGGTTGTGGAGGTGAAAGGTTGTTGTAGTTGTTATAGTAGTGGTAATAATGGCAATGACGACTGTGGTGGAGATAATAAAATTATAATTGTGCTTATAGCTAAAATGACTATAGTGATGAAGGTGGTGGTGGCGGGTGGCATGATAGTGGTGGTGGTGGTGGTGGTGGTGGTATGTAAGTAAATTTCATATAACTTAAAATTTTCTTAACTAAAAATTTAAATTTTAAAAGATGCTTAAATTTTTAAGTAATATCAATTATGATTAATAAACGAGCTTAATTGGTTGTCATTTAATACATTCAGTTTTAAGTGTTAAATCAGGTTAATTTGGATGACTAATTAGGCCTAACATGCCTATATGCCACCCCTAGGCCTTCACATCCATTCCTCTTCCCTTGCACGCACCCAATCCCTTCCCTCTTACTCTCAATCCCGTTCTTGTAGCTCATCTCTTCCTTGTGCACACCCAATTGCTCCTTAATACACCACGACCCCTACGCATGTAGTCATTCCCTCTCTTATGTGTACACCTAACCCTTTCCCTACTCTCGCCACCTCGACTCATATAACCCCCTTCCCTTGTGCACATTTAGTCTCTCCTCATCTCTTGCAACCTCCAACTCACAATCCCTCTATCTTTCCTTATGATACCTACACCCACAACCCTTACACTTGCACTTTCCTTCTTCATTTTTGTCCCCTCTGTGTGTGTGTGTGTGTGTGTGTGTGTATGTTGCACTTTCATTACCATTGTTAGGAAATGAAAAAGAGGGGCTAGGGCTAGCTAGTGAGGGTTATTCGAGTAGAGTAAGTTGGTGTAGGGTGAGAATAGACCAGAGGTGGCGGCCAGAGCTAGAGAGGGACAAGGATGGGTGGCTAGAGTTAGAAGGGTGGCACTTGGAGTTGGTGGTGTGTCGACGCCTTGCCTTTTTGGTTATTAGGCTCATTTTCATAAATAGTACCAACCTCTAAATCTCACATTGAATATGAATAAAGTGATCTATAATGAAAACAAATCGTGTATCCCAAAAGTTATCAAAATAGATAGATTCATAACAAAGAGTCGCCACTTAATTTTTATAAGAAACTAAGAAATCTTTTGACTTTGAAAACATAATTCAGGCATTAATCCATCATAACAACTTAGGTACAAGAAAAGAAGGTCATTACATGAGCACCATTCTCGCCCAATCAAGTGATTGGCCTCTACTAATATTTTATTTTATGAGATTATATGATTGATTAATTCTATAAACTCAATTATTACCATAAATTCTTTTAACCTAATCAACTAGGTGATTGAATAAACAAATATCATTCAAGTTAGATTAATGAACAAACCACATCAAGTCAAAGATTTTTATAAAATAATTCTATTTTTTAAACAAAAGATGGCTTTAATATCATATGGTTATGAAACATAACCCAACTCAAACAATGTCATGAAAAACACTCAAAACAACTAATTAATCATTCAAAAACACATAGACTTGAATTGTTGAAAAACAATGCATTAAATACAAACAATATACTATAAAGTTTGAAGAAGTTACCCAAATTCCACAGCAAGACGTCAAGTATGTAAAATATATATATTAAATAATGTATATATGATTCTAAACATGCTACTAATGCAAGCAACATGAACCCTAGACCCGGTTTGATAGCTATTAACATTATATAAAGCAAACAAAGCAAGTGACATATACAATCTAACATGTTGAATATTATATGATGATTAAACTGGGTTATATGTATGATAATATCAAGAGTAAACTAACCTAAATATGTTGCTAATATACACAACCTAAAACATGCAAAAAAAAAAAAAAAAAATCATGCGAAAAAGCTAACCTACATGATCATGCATGCTAACTAATACCACAACCATTATCATCTATGTAAAACATTATTAAAGGAGATGTATTTAAACTAAAATAAGAGGACTTACCCATTGGTTTAAGATGAACACAAGAACACAACTGAAATAGTTCGCTTGAAAGCTTCCATCAAGCTTTGGCCTTGCTTTGATGCTTCTACTTCAACCCTAGATCTACTCTTAGTTGCTGGAGCTGTTGTATTAGGGTAGGAATTTCAAAATTACTGCTCAAGTTTCAAGCTTGCACACATGCAATACAAAGCGAAAAATATGCAAAAAGATGATCGTGCATGCTAACTAACACCCTAACCATTGTAAAACATGATTAAAGGCGCTGTATTTGAACCAAAATCAGATGACTTACCCACTAGTTTAAGACAAACCGAAAAACACAACCGAAAAGGTGAGCAAGTTTGCTTGAAAGCATCCCTCAAGCTTTGGCCTTGCTTCGATGCTTCTACTTCAACCCTAGATCTACTCCTAGTTAATAGAAATGCTGTATTAGGGTAGGAATTTCAAAATTAAGGCTAGGGTTTCAAGGTTGCACACTTCAAGTTCAACTAAACAACTCAATTTTACTTCAATTCTTGGTCTCCTTCAAAGAGGAAATGAGGGGACCTTTTATAGGCAATGAAAGCCTTGGGGGTTAAAAAAAAAACTGCTAGGGTTTCCCCACCGCTTCTTCATTATGCCTCTAGTCCAAAACGCAACACAGTCCAAAGAGAAATAGGATTCCAGACTGATTACCTGCATGTGCGGCTAGTCATGTCATGTGCGGACACACATTGCTAGCTTGGGAAGAGGTCCAGTTTCATGCAAACGTATGAAATTTCCATGCAATACGCGAATTGACTCTCCTAGTATGACCGTGTGTTAGTCAATTCATTAGCACACAAGGTTCCGAGTCAACTTTTCTCCCAAGGTTGGTTGTTGCATAAGTAAGCCCAATTAACTCTCCATCGACGTTTTTAAGTAAAAATTGATCAATACTTTTGAAAATAGCGTTAGTTGTGATTCAACCAGTCATTCCCTCTTCATTTTCTTGTAGATGAGACCAAAGAGGTAGGTTTTGAATAAAAATGGATTCAAGGGCAAAATGTTCATTTTTGAAATAAATATGGTTTTGGCTTAAAATAGGGTGATACAACGACTTGTAGCAATTTCAAGTATCTCTAAAGTCAAAGTTTTTACCATTAAATCATCGGGAAACTTTCAAGCGCCAAGTTTTAATGATCAACTAAAATAGAGTGTCTACATGGTAGGAGAAGAGTAGTGGTTGTAGGGGACATATTAGGGTTTAAGATTATGTAAGTTAATTTTGACAGTGCTTTGCCCGAATAATTTTTGTAAAATTTGGAAGAGTAAATTATATTGATCTCCCTTAAGATTTGGCAAAATATAAAAAATTCCACTTTTTTGGCATAATTATTTTGCCTTCTCTTTTAATAAAACTAAAAGGCTGAAATTAATTCAAATGGTGTGAAAATGATACATAATATATATATATATATATATATATATTAGTATAAAAGAAATAATAATATCATTTTTTTTTTCATCTATATTACTAAAGAATTATCGATAAAAAAGAGACAATGTGTTATGTGAAGTAAAACTTTAAAGGGTAAATTACAAATAGGATAAATTACACTTTGCCCCTTTTATCTTTAGTCACTTTCCTTTTTTATCCCCTAAAGTTTATTTTTTCCACTTTGGCCTTTTATATTTTAAGTTTTTCTCAATTTACTTCTAATGCTAATTTTTGTTAAAAATTAGACAAAAAATTGACAAATTAACAGTCATGTGACATAAAAATATTTTATTATATATAACTTACATCTCTAAGTAATATAAACTTAAATTCTAATATAATAATAAATTTTTTATGTGGCAATTATTATGGCATTTTTTGTCTAATTTTGAACAAAAATTAACTTTAGGAGTAAACTGTAAAAAAAACTTAAAACATAAATGGACAAAGTGAGAAAAAAAAAATTTTAAGATCCAAAGTGAGAAAGTGGTCAAACATAAAAGGGGCAAAGTGTAATTTATCCAAACAAATACATCCCCTGTAATTTCTAATATCATTAAAAACTATTAATTAATTTGATAATTTATCAATAAAATAGGCCATTTATTTTCATTAGAAATTTCAAGGGGTGGAATATAATTTTGAAAATCATAAGGTACCATTTGTATTTTAATCAAATATCAAAAGATATATTTTTAATCTACCTTAAAAAAGGAGTATTAATTAGTAAGAATAAAAATAAAATAAAATAAAAAGTGAGCGATCAAAGAGTTTGTGTAAGTGCTAATATCATAACCAACAGTTCTATAATCCAAAAAAATAATAATAATAAAAATAAAAAAATAAAAATAATTTAAATATATACAATTAGGATTTTTTTTTTTTTTTTGAACGATATACAATTAGGATTTGGTCATCTCAATTTAAGAGAACGTTGGGATTTGTTAAACTTGTTTTGAGACTCGTTTTAATGATTCGAACCGTTCACTTTTTAAGACTCATTCAGTAGAATATTTATGTAAAAAATTAAAATGATTGGATAGTTTGTAACTATTCTTAAAATTATATTTATCGTCCATTTTTTAAAACAAATATGATTCAAATATATAACTATCAATATTTAATCATTTTTTGTATAAATATTCTACTCAACGAGTCCTAAAAATGAACGATTCAGATAATAAAAATTGATCCTAAAATAAGCCTACCAAATTCAAACACTCTCTCAAATTAAAATGACAAAAACCTTACATTTATATTCCATAGGTAAATTACAAATACACCCCTTCAGGTTTGAAAATTACATTCTACCCCCTGAGGTTTCTAATTTCATAACAAATCACCCCTTTTATTAATAAATTAACAAGTCAATTAACAATTTTTAATGATGTTAAAAATATATTTCAATTTAGATAATTTTATTATTGTATAGGAAAGCAATTATGAATTTCCTTTTTTGAGTTAATTTTGTTAAGTAAAAAAATCCTAATAAAAGAGTATTTATAGATTTTTAAACTACAAAAAAATATTCTGTATTTTAAATAAAACTCAGTAGACATATTTGTAATTTACCTTAAATTCCATCCACACGTCATTTCTCTTATAGAATTTCTGGTACAACCAATAAATTCCATCCACACATTTCTCGTGTTGAATTCCTTATCATAATCCTACATTTCGGGTCTTGCACGTTGCAGGGAAGAGACGTCAAGAGCCGGCCCTGGTTGGAAAAAATGTGGGGGCAGAGAGCGACTCTTTTTTTGTTTTTGGACTCTAGTGTGACTTCATAGTCTACAAAGACTCAAAAACAAAATAAAGTGGTGTTTAGATTTACATATTTAAAATAAAAAGATCTCCCTAATAATCACATAAATAAAATAATTTTGAAACAAAAAGATCTTGATTATAATCACAAAGTAAAATAATTCAAATTTATAACATAACAAGCTGAATGGCTTATTTTGAAAAGTCACAATTTTAACTAAAAAAATCACTATAAAAAATAAAATAAAAATCAATTCTCATCTTTATTTTTTTTTTTTACATATTTTTTTTATAAAATATTAAAAAGTCAAATTCTCAACACAATTTATATAATTTTAAGATTTTGAAATATCTTGATAAAATATGATAGATCTGAAATTGGAAATAATAATATAAAAGTAATTATTAAAATTTTTTTTGATACTTAATATTACCGTTTTACAAACTTCATAATAAAATAATTTTCTTTTTATTTTACTCTATCTTTATGTTAATTTCATGATCTATTTATAATAACTAACTTCCATATTTTTATAAAAAATTTAATCTTAAATTCCATCATTTGAGATAATATCTACTTGTAGAGCAATTGTCCTTTCGATTGATTAATTGACTAGTAAGGTCATGTTTGTTTGGACGGACTGGATTAGGTTAGATTAAAATTCTTATGACTAATAGTTTTAGGATTACCAATCCCTTTGGATTGTATATCCTATCCTATGTTTGGATTGAGTTAGGATTATAAGAAGAGATTAACAAAATATTATTCCATCCGATATTTGTTTAAGGGGATTAGAATGGATAGGACATGACAAGACATAGGACATCCAATATATTGACCATAATACCCTTATTATAATTATTATATGTCACGTCCCCAAAATAATACCATAAATCCAACTCATGAGCAGGAGGATAATAGAAATAAAATACTTTCATTCATCAGAGTTTATTTACAATAGTTAACACATGCATTATACATTCACAAATGTTCATCCTGAATCTACAGCATGTGTTGCAGTGTAAGGAGAATTAAAACTAAACATATAGTCATATGCCCTATAGGCTTACATCTTTCCAAGTCACTACTTGGTTATACAAAAGTGACCCTAGCTCAATACAATTTAAGCCATTGGCTATACAAAAGAATACAACAAAAAAAAGAAGCTATTGCTCCCAAAGTCCTTCCAAGCTATTGCCGTGGTGGAGGCATGTTACCAACACTTGAAAATGTTTTTTCCAAATAGGGTGAGTCAAAACCCAATAGAAATAATCTAACACAGTATATGAGATTTAACAAAGATATAAGTACAATGTACATATACAATGCTGGCGACAAAATCTCCACATATTATATAACCGTAAGACACCAAGGTTCATATTTTAATTCATTTTCTTTCAACTCATTTTGAAGTTCATTCAGTATTCTCAATTCATGAGTCAATTTCATTATTTTTCAATAACTCAACTGAGACTATAACTCAATGGTTTTCCAATTCAATACACTACCACACAAACACTTCAAATATGCCATTTTACAGAAATTTCGTCTGTGGGATCGGCACCCATGTATACACAAGATTTCGGGACTTTCACCCTAGACACTCCGGCCAACTTAAGTTTCAATGGAGTCTATCCCCTATCTCCTTCCCAACAATGGAGTATATCTCATTTCTCCTCCTAAACAATAAAGTACATCCCATTTCTCCTCCTAAACAATCATACATATACAATGTATATAAATCATAGTCATATTCAATGACAACCAACAATAGATTAGTTTCAATTTACCTAATCCTCATGCAGTTTCTCCAACAATCATAACTATCCTCCACCGATAGCCTAATACAGATATTTCTAAACAGATATATTATTCAAATTTTCATGGGTGAGGGAGAACACGTGTCCAACCCCACCATTTACATCAATAATCATTCAATTTCACATTACCATCATCAATTTCAATCATTTATACAAAATAACAATTTGAGCCATTTAGGGCAAAACTCTCATTTTTCCAAACATCAATCCAAATGGTCCAAATCAAGTATTTGGCCATAATACAACCTCACATTTAACCCCATGACTATTTATTTCACATTCACTTAGATATCTCTCTTTTTATTTCACACCCAAACCCTAGGTTTGCTCAAACTACTCCCAAATCCCACCATTGTTACACAATGACAAATAACTAAGGTAAAAACCATATGAAAGTGTAGAAAATCTGTAACGCCCCGAAAATTGGGCAGGGTATATCTATTTATGCAACAAAACCCACCTGGTAGACAAACGTATATATATAGCTGACTATTCCATAAATCCATTTTCATTAAATCCCAAATTCCAAATACATGTTCACATCTCAATGCCTCAATTCTAATCCCAAGCATGCATTTTACAACAAGTATAAAATGGAAGCCAAACAGATAATAAGTGCCTTACAGGCTTACAAACTTATCCAAGAACATTCTTGATTACACAAAATGGAGTTTCAACTCAACGCAAATACAGCCATGGGCTTATATTCAACAAATAACCATAAAACAAAAATGAAGCCTCGGTTCCGAGTCATCCCAAGTCAATGCCTTGGCGGAGGCATAGCACTTGTACCTGAAATGGTTTCCCTTATAGGGTGAGCCACAGCCTAGTAGAGATATACTACACAACATCTGGACCATGACAAGACTAAAGGGGAGTATGCTCATACCATGCTCATGATAAAACAGTTTATCTCTCTTTTTATAAAGCATGCAATACTGAGATGCAACAGCAGATATAAAGCCATTTCTATTTTAAACCATATCTGTTACATAAATACAAGCTCTGTGAATCTCTAGGTGAGTGTCTGCAAGTAGGCCTTAATGCACTACCACTGTCAGGCTCGACACCTAACTGCGCGGTTCTACACCCCCTACTCGGATTCACCAAGTATTCATCTTTTCGCAAACAAATACATTTTCAAACATTTCTCAAAAACAGATACATTTCCAATGAAATGAATGTAATGCAATGTCCAATGCAACAAATGAGGAATGTGGTTCAATTTACTTAAGTCTCATGCATTTCTACAACAATCATGGCTATCCTCTACCGATAACCCAAAATAAATATTTCTAAACGGATATTTAAGCAATTAAATTCCAAAAAAATTCCAATAAATACAATCTATTCCACATCTCATCAAATATGAATAACTACACTACTTTTCATATCACAATCATATCCGGTAACCTCTGAAGGTCCATTTCTAACCGTGTCGGTTTTATTCCAACAGATACATTAAACAAAATAATACCGTTAATGCCCAAGAAAACAACATTTTCTTTCCAAACTCATTCTCCAAGCATTATTCAATTATGACATCCTATTTTGATCGAAAGCCCCAAAAGTTAAACGTAATTCCTTTGTTTTCTTTAAAAATGTTCTTTTGGTCACAAACCGGTAAAAATTTCAAAACCAATCGATTCGAAGTCCATTTTTGTTCAAATTTAAAACATTACTCTTTCATAACCTTACAAACATATTCCAAGTTTACACTTTCGCAATTTGGGCATCAACTTTTTATTTTTCTCAAAATTTCTCTTTTAAGCAAATAAATCACAAATTTTTCAAAAATTCTAATTAAATTATATACAACTCTAATCTCCCTATAATCTAGTAAAAGTGTATAAAGAAATGTAGGAAAAATCCCTACCTCAAGCTAGAAGAAGAAACTAGCAAAAATCCAAATTTTCGATTTTGTCGGATTTTGATCTCCACCGATCAAAATTTTGCTCTCACCAAGCTCTTCTCTTTGGCCTCAAGAACTGTACAAATGTTCATAGAAATGATCACTTCTCATGTCTTGACTCAAACACGAAGAATTGCCTCCCATGTATAGTAAAGAGAAATCCCAATTTCCAGCACGCTAAGCAGCCTCATACTAGAGTTCAGTGAATTCTAAATCATGCTCAAACTGGCCTTTCCGAGAAGTCAAACCTTGGCAATATAGATCCAACATATGAGTGCAGCCCATTTGCTGCAAGGATCTTATATGCCCTCTGTGTGGTTTACTTTGTCTTATATCGACTTTCGAATTTCTAACTGTTGGTTGAGAAAGTTCAGGAGATAAATTTTTTTTTTTTTTGGAAGTGTCTTCCATTTGTATCTCTACCTCAGACCTTACTTGTAAATCATAATACTCCAAAGCTTTACTCCAATTTCCCTCGTGTTCAAAGGTAACGATTTGCGAGGTTAACTTGTGTGACTGGATAATCCTATACAGGCTGTCCAGTTCATTGATTTGAGTGACTGCTGAGACTAATATTTCAATGTGGTGTGGAAGTATAACAAGAACAATCAGACCAATCTCTCTCTCTCTCTAGAAAATATTCTTTACACCTTTTGAACCACACTCCAACACCTCCTCTTTTTTTATATTTGTAGACACCCCATTTTTGACCGTCCTCGAGACTTGGACGTCATCATTTGAACACTCAATGATCATCCATGTTCGTGTTCGTTTTGAGTTCTCGGAGGTCTCGGCTACATACCTTGCCTCAAGATCTCTCAACTTATCTGTTTTGTGCTTGGTCATGGACCAAACACTTATGTTTTTGCTTCTAAGGGAAGATGGTGGCTTGTTGGCCATCCCCACACTCCACCGGCCATGGCATGAAGCCATCGGCCCCTTTTTCTTGCCATCGACCAAGAGTGTTGGCCGATCGGCACTATATTTGGTCGACCGGCACTTGTGTTGGTCGATCGGCCATTTTTGGTGGCCGAACTCTGTTCATGTACTTTATGCAGATATTTTATGCCAGCTGGTGCAGCTGGCATCCACAATTAACCCCCTCCATACGTGTATAGAGGGATTTGCTCTTTTCTTGGCTTCTCTTGGAAGCCTTAGGATTTGACCCTCTATAAAGAGGGAGCCCCTCCTCCATCGTTCAAGGTTCAGAAAATTGGTTCTTGAGAGGATAGATATAGGATTGTATCTATACTTCCTTGTTTAGTCTTGTTTTGTGCTCAAAATAGTAGTATTGTCTTACTATTGTACACAAACACACACTAGAACACCATCCTTGGTTGCTGAGGTGCTAGGAGGTTGATTTCAGTGTTCTTAGGTTGGTTTGGACTCAGAAAACTTGCTGGAGCCTTGTTTTTGAAGAGGTTCTACAAGGGTGAGAAACTACCCTTTTTATTCCCCATTTTTGCACAAGCTTTTAGCCTATCTTGCATGCTGTTTTGAGCTTAACTTATAACTGATAAAAGTTCTATTTTTAAGTGCTTAAGATAGTTGTTTAAGATCACTTTGGTGTTTGGGGTTGTTTACCCCCTCTTAGGCCTTGTTTGGCCCCATTTTGTGCCTTTTTTGTGAGCTCCGGGACCACCTTGTATTGGCCTTCTCACCACTGAAATCCAGAGGGATTTCAGTGGTGGGGATGGTATTTTGAGGTCCTAAGAAGGAGAGGGCCATCCCCTCTCCTTGTTGTCTTCAATACTTGTCATATTTGCCTCATATGTGAGCACCTTTGTTAAGTTCATGTTGACCATGTCTTAGCTGGTATTTGTGGTAGTTTTGCCATGATGTAGTACTGTTTTGACTTGGTTTAGACATACCATGCATGTTTTGTATACTTGCCTTGCGATCCTCTTATTTGCCTTATCATGCATCATGTTTTTTACTATCATTCTAACATGATTTTGGCTTAGCTTAAAGAAGATTTTGTTCATGTTTTACCATGTTTAAGATCTGATTTGAGTTGTATTTGTCATCCTTGACTTTCCTTGTATAGCTTTGGTTCAATCTAGCTTGTAAGCTTTGTGTATTGAATCCCCTAGCATGCATTACTTGGCATCACTTGCTATGTTATTTCAGTCCATATGGCATGCTCATATACTTGCATTTGTCACTCCTTTAATGCTTTAAAGAGTTGTTGTTTTATGCTTCAAGTTTGGACCATTGTGTATGCTTCCATGCTTAGGCCATTTAGACGCCATCTAAGTGGGTTTTCGGTCTTGTTTAGACCTGCCTTGGGACTGTTTTAGGTCCCCTTGGCCCTTTGGGGCTTGCTTCATGTAGCCTTGGTTTGAGTCTCGTGGCTAGTTTCAAGTTTTGGGCTTTGTCGCATGCTTTGCTTGCTTTGTTTACTTGGTTTGGCACCCTTTCTAACATGATTTCAGAGCTTACAATGTATGTCATTTGTCCATGTTTATCCTCTTTTAAGTGTGCTTAAGAGTTACCCTTCTATGCTTAAGTGTTAGGCCAATTGGCATGCATGTTTGTATGTGTTTTTGTCCTCATTTCCATAGCATTTTGGCCGCTGATTTGGACCTATTCGAGAGTTGTCCATTTTGGTTTAAGCCCATCCCTACATGTTGTTGCATGCTTGCCTTGTATGTCATCACATACTTGTTGCATATTTGGTAAATTGCATGTTGTAGCATGCTAGTTCAATTGTGTCTTGTTGCATACTTAGTCCATGACATGTTGTTGCATGCCTTAAGTTGTAATGCAGTTGGCATGCATTCTCTTTTTTTAAAGTTGCTTAACATGTTGTCACATGTTCGCCTCACATGTTGTTGTATGCTTGAATGTTGTCACATGCCTTGCATATTCGCATGCTTAAGTCGCATTTTGCATGCTTGTTAGCTTGCATTTTGTCATGTACTTGATATGTTGTCACATACTCTTGCATGTTTGGATGCATGCTAGGTAACATTGCATTGCATTTGGCATGCTTAGCCTTGTATGGCATTGTCACTAACATGCTCATGTTGCATTAGCTTGCTTGTATGCCTAGGTTGCATAGCATTAAGCGTGCATCC
This sequence comes from Camellia japonica, assembly GCA_030407325.1. Lineage (NCBI taxonomy): Eukaryota > Viridiplantae > Streptophyta > Magnoliopsida > Ericales > Theaceae > Camellia > Camellia japonica. The sequence continues at coordinate 173,525,218 of JAPPVO010000016.1, forward strand.
CTTGCCCCTTGATAAACCATGATAGAGGTTGAGGGTCCTTCATGTGTTTTGTGTGCATTTCATTTGACATTAAAATACACACTTTGCACCTTGGGCCATCATGCATTAAAATGCATGATTGATGGTCCCAGGGTCGAGAACCATACTCCCTTGAGTCTCAAACATGATAAGGAGGGTGGTGGTGCAAACATTTCCTTGAAAATGCATTGCCATGTTCTGTCTGTCCTCTGCTGCAGCAAAACAGGATTCTGTAGGAAGAGATGGCCGGTCGGCCATCTTCAGTGCCGGCCGGCCATGCATTGTTGGCCGAGATCCCTACAAGTGGTCGATGACCAGTTTCCCTTGGCCGGTGGCCTTGACTTCTGGCCGGTGATATTCCACAGTGCTCAGAAGGTGGTTCAGAAGCATATTTGGGACTTGCAAAGTTTTCAGAGGTGCAGAGCAGTGTAAATAGAGGCAACATGACATGGCGATGGATTTCTGAGCGAACCCGAGCATGCATGCATTCGTCTCTTTTCCCGAGGCTGCTTTACTGCTTTCAGTAGCTAATTAATTTTTTTAATTAGTTAAGTGTTGTGTAATAATTAATTAGCTTGTTAGTTAGTTAATTATGTAACTTGTATTATTCTTTCGGTCCCTCCGTCGAGAGGGCGTAATTGTGTAATAAGCGTGCGTGTGTGTGATGCATGTCTTCCAACCCCACATCTTTCTCCCTTTTACTTACCTGCTTATGATGGTTAGTTCTAGGGCACGTTTCATTTAGCATCCTTATGCTCCCATGTTTGCATCCATTCATCTGTATTATATGCACCGGGCTCGGCGCATCATACTAACTGCATAGCATTTCAATTCCAACTTGAATACGTGTATCGAGTTGCCGCATTTCACATGCCATTATTAGACTAGCCGAGCCTATTCTAGTTGCATTTTGTATGCGATGCATTAGCCATCTTAACATGGACTTGGATCATACATTTGATTACTAACATGTCCTTTGTTTTGGCTCAGAGTACACTGTGAGTGTTTATGCTTTAGCATCTTGCATGTATGTGAGTGTTAAAATGATAGCATGTTTGCCATGAGGCTAATTGCTTATGTGATATAACTGCCTGAATGCCTGTGGGTGAAGGTTGGATTGCTTGAATTGGGATAATTCATTGAAATCCGTGATTTAGCCTACTTGCGAGTAGCAAATTCCAAACCGCCTTCCAAACAAACGGATATGCAATGCTTTGTTCCAAATTAGGCGATCTAGTCTATACTTGTGTGTTGTGCGCATCACCTAGTAATTCTAGCTAATTAACCGGAATAAGAATGCATGTGTTTTCAAAACTCGATATCATGCTTAGTACAGGCCGATCTTCGGATCGGGCGAGCGGGGGTGCTTATAGATGACTTTCCCCAATCGTACCCAAGTTCTCGAGCCGAGGCAACTTTGGTGATGACGGACACGTGGCCTTAGGCATGAGTTAGGGTTTCCTAAATTCCCCCAAAACAAAATATTTAGGTGGCGACTCTGTATCTGGCCAAGCAGTCCATGTTTGGCACTTCTTTACAAAAATTAGTTTTCCAAAACGATTTGCCGGATTTGGACTCTTTGGTGATTTATCAATCTCACATCGCATATTGTGAGATCAGATTAAGAACCGTGACATTTGAGTTCGAACTGTAGAACCAAAGCCCCCTAGGGCGCGTCTACAATATTCCTTCACGAGAGAGAGAGAGAGAGAGAGAGAGAGAGAGAGAGAGAGAGAGAGAGAGTGGTTTGGTCTCTTTTTAGCCATCTCCCCCAGATTCTCTTTTATTAGTGGGATAATTTTTTTTTTCTTTTTTGTCTTCATAGTGTTTGCACATGGATTAGATTTAAGTGCAAATGGGGGAAGCTGATGTTTACACTTGAGAATCAATCTGCCACAACCTTAGAAAAAGAATAGGGGGAATGGCTCCTTGTAGACTTGACTTTGTTTGCGCCCTCTTTCGGAGAGCTTGAATTGGTCCTACAGTTCGGACTCCTATCACGGTTCTGAATCTAATCTCACAAAGTGCAATGTGAGACTGATAAACACCAAAGAGTCTAACCCGGCAAATCATTTTGGAAAATCAAATTTTGAATCAAATAATGCCAAAACTGGACTACTTTGTCAGATTACAGAGTCGCCACCTAAATATTTATTTTTGGAAAAGTTAGGAAACCCTGACTCGTGCTAAAGGCCACGTGTCCGTCATCACCAAAGTTGTCTCGGCTCGGGAACTTGGGTACGAGAGGGGAAGGTTCTGAAATGAGCACCCCCGCTTGCCCGATCAAAGGATCGGCCTCTACTAAGCATGATATGTTGTTTTATAAACACATGTGTTCTTATTCCAGTTATTAGCTAATATTACTATGTGACGCGCACAAGCAAGTATAGACTAAAATCGCGAGAATTGGAACAACTCAACTCATGTTTACTTTTGAAAATGGTTTGAATTTGCCACCTTCAAGTGGGTTAAAACGCGAATTTGCCACTTAGCAAAGTGGGCTTAAAACGCACACTCGCTGAATTGTTCCAATTTAAACAATCAAGCCTTCATCCATAGGCATTGATGCAGTTAATCACTTAAGCACATAGCCTCATGGCAAGCATGCGAAACATGGCAATATGGCAATCACACTCATGCAAGTATGCTAAAGCATAAAACTCACTGAGTACTCCAAGCCAAAACAAAAACTAGTTAGAAAGATGGATGATCCTAACTATACAAAATGCCTTATGCAACACATGCAATAATGCAATTAATAGGCTTGGCTACTAATATGGCATATGATACAATTTGATAACATGTTGTTAAACACGTATTCAAATAAGTATTGAATTGACAATGTAGTTTGAATGATGCGCCGAGCCTCGGTGCATGCAAGACAAATGAATAATGCAAACATGCAAGCATAAGGTATGCTAATCGAAACATGATCCCTAATCTAACCATCACAAGCGGATAAATAAAAGGGAGAAAGAAGTGGGGTTGAAAGACATGCACACACACACACACGCTTATTATGGCATTGTGCCCTCGCGAAGGAGGGTACGAATAAATAAGCTAAGGTACACTAAGCCAAGCTAATTATTACAAAACGAAACTAATTAACTATTTTAGCTAATTAATTACAACAATTGAAATAAATTAACTAACTATTCTAAGCTAGCTAAAATATTACAAACCAAATTAAACTTATTAATTACAACACTTGAATTGAACAATTAGCTACGCTAACTAACTAGTAAAGCAATTTAAATAAAGCAAGTAAATGGCCTCGAAGGCGAGGGAGACATGCATGCTCGGTTGGCTTCCTCCCAATAATCCATCGCCTTGCCATCGGTTGCCTTTGTTTGCACTTGCTGTGATCTCCGAACATCGTACCAACTTCCAGATTGCCTTTGCTCTAACACAGGAACACATTCCCACTGAAATTCACTGGTGGCCGGTCGGCCACAAAAAGTGGTTGTCGGCCACCTTAACTAGCCAGTCGGCTAGTTTAAGTGGCCGGTTAGCTACTTCAGGTGGCCGGACGGCCACCGCTTTTTCCAGACTTCTGTTTTTGCTGCAACAGAGAGCAATAGAGGCAAAGCAATGCATTTTTCAAGAAATGTGTGTACTGCCACCTCCTTATCATTTCTCAAGCTCAAAGGAGTGTAGCACTTGGCTCTCAAGCCACCAATCAAGCATTTTCAATGTATGATGGCCAAAGAGTCAAGCTTGTACAAGCTTAATGAATGCACAAATAAGACTCAAAGGACCACCACCCTATCATGCATGATCAAGGGTGATAGCAACCAAGAAACGTAACACGTTTCATCACTTTGAGTATGAAACGTCCCACATTTCTTGTGTTTGGATTAACGTCTGATCCAAACACATGCAATGCAACACAACATGCTTAACTTGCTCAAGTTTTACTTGTCATGTTTTGTTTACACATTTTACATTACTGATTAATCCTTTAATCGATTAAGTCCAAGGTGAAAGTCCTCTAATTGGAAAGAGGGCCTAATCCACAAGTACCTTGAGCATGAAAGGGGTCTCATGCTGTTGGTTAGTAGAAATCCTCAAGGGAGGATTAAAACCATTAGGCATGAGAGCCTCAATTTCACACTCAAGCCAACAAGGGGCTCAAGGCCACTTTCAAAGCAAATTAAAAAGCGAAGAATAGAGGGAGGTTGCAGACATTTCAGTGCTGATATGGCATGCAAAATGACACTAAATCATGCAAGCAACACATGCACAACATGTTAAGAGCCAAAAGCATCAAACTAGTGAAGATCACAACACTATAGGCATGCAATACCAAGCTCAACTGACCAAACCAGCTATGGACAGAGTTAAAACATGCCAAAATAGTGGCTAAAATATGCTGAGATTGAAGCATAAAAAGCTAGAAAAACATACTCACATGTTAGCTTGCAAACAAGACTCAAAACACAACTCTCAAAAGCAATGAAAGAGTGAAATAAGTGAGAGTGTGACAGAGCTATATACACTGAAATCATATAAAAAATGATGCTATTACATGCAAACAACTCAAACACTTCATGTTAGAGGCCTAAAACAATGAGCTAGTGAAGGCATTTGTACTATAACTATACAAAACATGGTTCATATGATCAAAGCAGCCCAAAACAGAGTTAAATCATGCCAAATCAGAGCCTAAAACATGCCTAAACTAAGCTAATACAAGCCATAAAAACATGCTACCGCAGGATGCTAACTAGGCATGGAAGTAAGACACAAGGATAGGAGGCTACCCCCTTCATTTTTGGACTTCAAAACATACTTTTTACCTACCACTAAAATAACTCTGAATTTTAGTGGTAAAAAGGTCCAAAAAGTTTGCCTTTAATATACTAGAAGATGGCACAAAAGCTCACACAAACAAACAACAAGAAGGGTAGACAACCCCTTTGCACAAAATGATCTCAAACCAACATGTTAAGATACAAAAATCAGAGTTTTTTGGAGTTGAAAACCAGGCCCAAAAATAGTGTAAAAAGATGGCAAAGCAAGCAACTAAAACAAAGCTTACAAGGTAACTCTTATACCTTTGAAGCACAACACTTAAACAGCCACAATTCTGAGCTAAAACCAGCCTCAGGAGCTTAAACAAAGCCTCAAAGAACCTCAGATCCAAGATGAAGATGTTTGGCTAAGGGTCTCTTTTCAAAAGTCTAGAGAATTCTCACTTTCAAGCACAAAATAGGGAGAGAGAGAGAATTCTAGAGAGAGAGGAAATTTGCTCACAAAATATCCAACCTCTTCAAATGGGGGAGAGACCCCCTATTATATAGAAATCCAAGCCAAAGGCTTGCATTCATCCTTCCATACATGTGTATGGAGATGGCATTCAGTGATCAACAGCTGGCACAGCTGGCAAACAAAATATCTGAAAAAGGAGAAAAATGGCCGTCGGCCACCTCCCCTAGCCGACTGACCACTTCAAGTGGCCGACAAAGGGGAAAAGTGGCCGACAAGGCCCTTCCCCCCTCCAAGCAAGAGACACCAAGGTTTGGTCCAAAAACAAGCACAAAACAAAGAGGGTTTAGAGTCTCAAAGACAAGGCGTTCCGCCGAGAACTTCGGGCACTCAAAACGAGCACAAACAAGCACAATCATCGAGTGCACAAACGATGGCGTCTAAGTCTTGAGGTCGGTAAAAAATGGGGTGTTTGCACTTCTCTCTCTTATTTTATCATTCACTCCCCCTCAATCTCTCTCTCAAATAAATCATTCTCCACCATCAAAAATCATAAAATCTCCCACCATCGAAAACATCATCATGCATATTCCACCCTCTTTTTGCTTTCACTTCCCCTAAAAAAATCCCCGACCCTACTATCTTTTTTTTTTTTTTGGTTTTACTATTTTCTATTTTCTCAAATCATGGTTTGAACACTCAAAACTCAAATTTTAAATTTTGAACTGACTATTTTTTTTTTAAAAAAAAATTTGGGTCATCACAAAATCCCTACCTCCAAGAGAGAAGACGAGCCAAGCAAGACTGAAATCTCAAAGATGTCCAAGTCCAACTCTATTCAGATCAAAATGGAGATCTTGTGATGGTCTACCCTTTTATCAAAGGGACTAGAGTGAAGAAATCACTAAAACTAGGTGAAAACGTAGAGAGAGAGTGTGTGTGTTTTAGAGAGAGAGAGAGAGAGAGAGAGAGAGAGAGAGTCCCAACTTCAGGTTTTAGGAAGAAAAGATCTAAAAATTTGATGTAAAAACTCATTTTCGTGATCTAATATACTCGTAGTCCGCTCGAGTAGAAGAGTTAACGCTCGAGCATTAGACACAATAAGTTGTTCCGCTCGAAGGCAAGTGTGGGGAAGGTGGTTTGGAAATACTCTTTGGATCTAATGGGACGCGCGAGATCCTCAGCTGGTAGCCTGAATGTGACAACCCTCGCCACTGTTTACTGATGTACCTCTGATTACTGCTAAACTGTGGTTAAGCATGTTAAGTAACTGATCTGACTGAAATTCTGAACTGATTGATTGAGTGTATTAGTTTAAATGCAAATCTATCTGTCTGACTGCTAAATGATTTGTTCATGTTCTATGTTTTAAACTGCAAATTGAAGGCCTTATCGGCGGCCGAATCCGAAATTGATTAGTGTTATATGTTAATTAGAATTTATGTGATTTTATGGTATGTTTAATTGAAATTTGATTTGGTATGATTAAATTAGATTAAATAATGTTGAATTACATTAAATGAGTTTATTACTCTTTTGCCATTGAGTGGGCATCTTTAGGCCATTAGTCCATTTCAATTTTGATACACTATCTCAGCCATTTTTCCTAGGCCAAAACCGAGAGAGAGAGAGAGAGAGAGAGAGAGAGAGAGAGAGAGAGAGAGAGAGAGAGAGAGACTTGAGAGAGAATTGTTTCATCTAGAGAATTACTTGGAGAATTAGAAGATTTGGAGGATAATTGCACAAATTGAGCTTCCATTCTTGAAATTGAGGACCTAAGGTAGGAGAATCATCTTCTTGAACTTGTATTTAAGTTGTATCTTGCATGTTTCATGGAAGTTTGGTGATTAGAGTCTAGAATTGGTTCACAATGTTGAATTGAAGCTTAAATCATGCATGCATGTGCATGTTCTAGCATTTTGAGGTTGTTTTCATGGAAATTGCTACATGCATGTCCATATCTTGATTATAGTTCATGAATTCAACATGTTTTTTAAAGGATTGACTCATTTGTTCTTGTATTAGAAGCTTTGAAGTTGATTAAATTCATGCATGTTGCATGTACATCATGTTCTTGAAGTTTTGTTTGGAAATGGGTTCAATTGAACTACCTTTGGGCTTTGATTTTGCAAATTGATCTTTGAAACATGTCATATTATGAGTTTTAAAGTGTTTTCTAGAAAATTAGCCCAAAAGGATCGAGTTTGATGCTTTTAATGTTGAGTTTCATGCTTGGAGACAAATCTGGAAATTCCAGATTTTGGATCCACGCTCGAGCGGGGAACTTCACGCTCGAGCGTACACTCTGAGTTCATGCAGTCCGCTCGAGCGGGTAGAGTAACGCTCGAGCGTGAAATGCGTGTATCCAGTACTTTGCATGTGTTTACAGTCCGTTCGAGCGAGGGACTGCACGCTCGAGCGAGGACTTGTGTCTTACGCTCGAGCGGAGGTCGAGCGCCCGTCGAGCGTGAATTTTATGCATCCAGTACTTTTGCAGTCCGCTCGAGCGAGGAAAGTCACGCTTGAGCGTAGCTCTTTTGTCTGCATGTCTGCTCTAGCGGAGAAATCCACGCTCGAGCGGGACCTCTGTTTCAGTAAAAAATTTGAAAAGTGTTTTAAAGTGCATCTTTGCATCCTCATTCCATCCTAGGCATTCCTAGGCCTAGCTTAAGGCATCTTAATGAGGATAATGCTATAGAACCACACCGAGTCAAGATAGGGACTAAGTTATTGTTTCCCAAACGTGCAACTTAGTGTGTTCATCCTGTAACTGTGTAGGGTTGGCATCCGAGGACGCTCACTAGCCTATCTGTAGCCCAGAACTCTGTGAGTAACAATATTGTAAAGATATATTCAATCATGAATATTTTCTGAATGACCGACTGTACTGCTTTCTGAAATGATATTTCTTACTGAATGAATGTTTGTCCTATTTGCGAACTGTATTCATGGCATCCATAGCAATTTGCTGTTACTGTTACTGTTACTGTTACTGTTACTGTTACTGTTACTGTTACTGTTACAGAGATCTCTGTCGATTCCCATGTTGGAACCACTACTGTTTACTGATATGATGGCCATCAACTGACTGTTCGGTCTGTTAAGACCTACTCTACTGTTTTTCTATGAGGTGTACCACATATGACTGCTATGACTGAATGACTGATATACTGTTATAATTGACTATTTTAAATACTAAAAGGACATTCATTCTTAATCTCTTTACGCATATGTTATTCACTGGGCTTTAGCTCACTGTTTATATATATATGTAAGTGTCCAGGCACCGGATCAGAGCTAGGAGCGTTGGGTTAAACTCCCTTTTGTCAAGCCAACCAACGTGCCTCACTGCGAGGTGCCAAGTGTGTTCAAGCTTAGGCTCGTTTGGAGTGTCTTAGTTCACCCTTCTGTCTCTGTTTTGTAATACTGTATAGACTTGAACTGTACTGTTATGGTAGGGATTTGGTCCCTAACTTGAATGCATGTATATGATGTATGTACATACTGCTTTTGTTCTGACTATGAATGTGTTATGAAAAGTCTTTTTGCATACAGACTGTCACAGCTCATTGGACATCTTTCATTTACTGTTTTGGCTTCCGCCAGCCCCTGTACTCTGTATTACTATTATTACTGTTAAGCAGGCCTTCGGTAATCGCGGATTACTGGCCGGTTATGGTGCTAAACCCATAGGGACGGGTTTGGGTCGTGACACTGAAAAAGAATAAACACTCTGGTCAGGGGTGTCGGAATTAGCTCTCCGACAGATAAGTCAGTATATGCTCTCTAGATTGCGTGTGTCTTAAGTTAAGCGTACTAATTCTCACATACCTTTCTTTGACTGTTGTTCCTCTATTTAAACTCGCTTCCTGGGCCTCGGGGCTTGGCCCACGTTTCGCCCATTATCCTCTTATTTATTCAGCTCCTCCCACGATGAAGCAATTATCACTCGGCTCCATAATCCAATAACTATTCTGCCTATTTATTGTATTCGGCCTCTGGATCGTGCAGGATAGGGCCGAGTAATGTCTGTCTCCTAGGCCTCTAAGTGTGTACTCAGCTCATCTGATTCCGCTATTTTTCGGCTCCCACAATTGCCCCCCAAACTCCCCATTAACAACAGTTAATTGGCGTGTTTGGTTTCGAATTTGAAAAGTCAAAAAACATAAGTTAGGCGGCTTCGCCTATGCCAATGTGAATGTCAGAACGCACATGCCTTTCGGTCATCATTATACATTCCCGCCTCATTCGTGCATTTCTTGCATTTATTACGATTTGAAACTCCGGTCTCTTCGAATCCATACTTTTCGAATGCTTGAGCCTCTTGGACTGCCAGCCGATATTCTTCCTCTGTCTTGTAACTTCTGCAACTTCTTCCCCTCTCTCCCTGTCTCCTTTGCCTCTCGTAAGTTTTCTTCTCTTCTTTTTGTAATCCTATTTTCCATGTTTATTTTCGATTTAGCATACCCTTTAGTCCTTGCTAGAATGGCTAAGCATTTGAAAGACCTCCTTTCTGAGGGTCGTATTTCTAGGTTCCGATGCCATTTTTCTATCCCCGATGATGTCCATTTGTCTCTCGTGACGGACAACACTCTTGATATAGAGAGGGTTGATGAAAATACAATCGTCTTTCCTCTCCTATCCATTGCGGAGGGCGGAGTCCGTTTTCCTCTACACCCATTTCTCAGGGCCATCCTCCGCCATTGGGGTCTGATTCCTTCCCAACCCAATGTAAATTTTTTTCGAATCATAATGGGGGTCGTAGAGTTGAACCGGCGCCTTAGGATCAACCTTGGCATTCCTGCCATTTGGCACTGCTATGCTTTAGCCAAATCCTCCAGTCGGCATGGGTGCTACTTTGTCAGGGCCAAGGACATTGACCATCACTTGGTAACCATGCTTGCCAGCTCTGGCAAACGAGTTGATGATGTGATGGTCCATGTCCGAGGCAACTGGGAATTTGGCGAAGGCGAAGATCGCCTAGACCCTATACCCAGACGAAGAGGCGAACTAGGTTGCCGTGTAGCTCCTTGCATTTATTGATCCTTCTTTTACTCGGCTTTCTCTCCAAGTTTAATCGTTTGTTTGTGCAGGCAATAATTTGAAGAAAATTCTGATCTCGGCCGACGACGCAGTCCTCATGGAAATTAAGACTGCACTAAGTTTTTTGGCCGTCCAAAAATACAGAAGCAAGGGAGAGCCGCCCATATACTCCTGAGGTATGAGCCAACTTACACTACGTTCTCGACCGCGGAGAACATTCCGATCCCATCCGGTGAACAACATCTTACGGCTCTTGTCTTCCCTCACTTCAAAAACCTTAGGCAAATTGGTTTTGAAGCTTCTGATTCGGAGCAAGACATAGAGCCGGCGGTCGAGGTGATTGCCGAACCAACGAGAGAGTTCACCTTGGAAGACGAAGAGGTCGACGAGGCTCTAAACTCAGCGTTTGAGGCAGCCGACCTTAACCAGTCTAACTCTCCTTCCATTTCAGGTCGGGGGGAATTTTCCTTCGAAGATAGTTTTACTGGTTTGGAAGATCTTCCCTGCTCCTATCCCGAGAGTATGGCGAAGGAATCTCTTTCCCAATTGGCACGAAAAAAGAACGCCGAACGGTTGGCCGCTTGTCAGAGGACCGAGACCATCAGTTCCAAACCTGTCTTCCCAGAATGCTCCGAGCCGATTATTGTGGTTGAAACGGCTCAAACTTTTACCGCTGAGATGGAACGATCAGTCGAACGGTTGACTCCAGAGGCCGATAAGGGGAGGGAGAGGCATCCTGCCGAGGTCGAGGCCATCTCTAAAGAAAACCCAGTAAAAAAATGGCCGCGCTTAGAGGAGTTGGATGTGGTTGTGCCTTTTGTGGTTCAGCCAAACATAAAAAACATGCCGAACTCCTCTGACGCATCGGCTGTGAAAGACCCAGTCATGGCGTTGAGCCTAGATTCGTCGGTCTCGTTGCCGGCTGACAAGGCGGCTTTCCGGGCAGAGTCGGATGTGTTGGCAATAGCATTAGCCGCTCAAACAGCTTTTCTAGTATATAGCTTGATCTTGTCTTTTGCGTTTTTGCGTATATTGTTTTGGTTTTAATTTTCTATTTTGCAGATGGTCGGAAGGATAGCCGAGATAGACTGGTGCCAGTACGACGCCATTGAACAAATTGGTCGTTTAAGATCGGAGGTTAAGGGCGAGAGGAGTAGGGCCGAGTTTGAAGTAGTGAGGGCTACAATGGAAAGTGCAAGGGTGGAGGCCGAGATGGAAAGAGCGAGAAATGCTGAACAACATAGATTGGTCGTCGAGCAGAGGGCAAACGCGAGCGATGAAGCGCTCAAGTCATCCCAAGAGGTGATTGTCAGGCTGGAGACCGAATTAGAAGAATCGAAGAAGGCAAAAGAAAAAGTCGACTCCGAGACTTCCAAGGCGTACGAGGCTGGCAAGGCGCCGCCCTTGCAAATTACGTGGAAGAAGTCCCCAAATTTGAGAACCGGGGATTCAAGCACGGCTGGCTCAAAGCCCTTGCTGCTGCAAATGTGACATTGGCTATGCCGATTCCATAAGAGCAAGTGGACGTTGAGCTGCTGGAGTCTGACCCCGAGGATTGATTAGGGTGACACTCTAGTTGTTTTTGCCAAGGATTTTGAATGTATTGTATTTTATTTTTACTCAGGGTGATCTTCATGTATAAAGTGATAACTTATCTGTATTCAGTTTATCAATGAAATTTTCCCTTGCTTTGCATTATTGTCTGTATTTAATTGTCGTTATCAATGAATGTTTTTTGCTTTTCATTAGATAACCATTCCATTAAAAAGATGGATAATTCAAGAATTGGGAAAAAAAGGGGTAGCGGCAAATATTCATGATTTAGACTTTGGATTTAATCGAATAGGTTTAAGAACATGCCCTTGCATTTGAACCAATCGGTGCCAGGCCTTGCATTATGTGTGAATGGTAAAGGCATGAGATCCTTTCGGCTTCGTGAAATGGCTGAGGCACTATCCTTTCGGCTCAAGGCCAAGGGATTTAGCCGATTCAAGTAGGCAACCATTAGCCGTTAGGATTAAGGAATCTGCCCTTGTCTTAGATATGAACTGCACCGCCGAATGAGTCTGGTTCGTGAAATGGCAGAGGCACGATCCTTTCAGCTCAAGGCCAAGGGATTTAGCCAATTCGAGTAGAGAACCATTGGCCGTTAGGATTTTGGAATCTGCCCTTGCTTCAGATATGAACTGGATCACCAAATGAGTCCGGTTCGTGAAATGGCTGAGGCACGATCCTTTCGGCTCAAGGCCACGGGATTTAGCCGATTCGAGTAGGGAACCATTGGCCGTTAGGATTAAGGAATCTGCCCTTGCCTCAGCCCATATATTAAGGTTAAGGAATTACCTCGGTTTGGGGTAAATCTAGAAAGCTGAATACCGGCGGCTTATGGAGTGCGTGCATTAATGAGGTCGCCTCAGGAATGCGGTGCGGCCATGAATTATTAGAGAGGAGGTTGTGTCCAAACAAAACTCAACCCTGTATGTCGAACGTGGGCAGAGAAGAGTGAATGTCTAGCAGACTATTCTTCAACAGTAAAGGGGAAGGCAGGATACTGGCGGAGCTGGACTCAGCAATGAATCGAGGTGGCGAACCTCCCCGAACGGGAGTTAGAGCATCTGCTGAGCATGAGAAGCGTCACTCTCCATGTCGACGAAGCAGGTCACCCAGAAGAGAGAAGCGCCAACGGGGAAGTTCCCCCCGTCTGCGCAGTGAAGCCAGTGGGCCACCACGCCCATTGAGCTTTGCAGTTTTTGTCGAGAACAAACCGATGACAGAGGCGGATTCAATCATCCGAGATCCAAACGTGGCAGTCGAATTTACACGACAGATTTTTCCGCCAGAAGTTCAGCAATCGATGGTTGGTTGACAAGACTTCGAAGTGTTCTGAGAGGGCATCCATGGGGCGGTGAAGGGGCTATACACCGCCTACGAAATCGGTATGTGCTTTCATGCTGCTCGGCGGGAGATAGAGTAGAGGGACGAACGTATTCGAAGCCTAGAAGCTTGCATGGAGAAAGCCGAGCACGAGCTGAGAAAGGTCAAGACTGGTGGGGAACAGTCGGCTGGAAAGTCTAACCCAATCGTGGAGGAAAAGGTGGCCCAACGACTAATAATTCATGCGATCGCTGATCGAGATATGGCTAGCATGTTTGCGATTGAGTCCGCCAAGACAAGGGCTTACGAAAAAAGGCTTCCATGAAGGCCGAAAGGTCGGGATAGAAAAGACCAGGGAAAAACTCGCCGAGGAGGTTTGCTGATACGAGAATCGGGGATTTCGGCATGGGTGGATTGAGGCGCTTAAGGCCGCGGATGCCCTCCGTGCAGCAGGTGTTCAGTCGGCATCACCTTTATATTATCGCCGCAATCTTCCCTTCGAGGCATATGAGATAGAGAAGAGCGACGATGAAGGTGGCGCCGAATAAAACCTTATGTAAAAATAAATACATTTTGTATTTATTTATCAAATTATTGTTTAATTATTAATGTATTCGAAGCCAATGTAATGTATTCGAAATTAGTCTAATGAGAACATATATTTTTCAGAATGTTTTGCTATTGTGCCAACTAATTCATGAGTGGATTTAACTATGATAGTATGATCTTTTTATGTTAGATCGATTTGTTCATAAAATGACCATGACTTCAATGGTTTGCACGAATTGCTCCAAATTCGGAGGACTTAGTCGGCCAAAACGTCAATTCCGCAAGGTGCTGTGAATTCGGCCCAAACATATGGCGCTCGGAACCCGGAGTCTCATTCGGCCCAGGAGCGACTTGCACGGATGGGGCTTCGAATTCGGGAGACTTCGCCAATCGTGACATCCACGAAGGGCGCTCCGAATCTGGGGGATTAATCGGCCCAAAAGTGTCATGCCCTGATGGGGCTTCGAATTTGGAGGCTTTTTGTCTTGGCCAATCGTGGTATCCATGAACAGCGCTCTGAATCCGAAGTCTTAATCGGCCTAAAAGTGTCATGCACTGATGGGGCTCAAAATCCGGAGACTTAAATCTTGGCCAATCGTGATATCCACGAAGGGCGCTCCAAATCCGGAGTCTTAATCGGCCCAAAAGTGTCATGCACTGATGGGGCTCCGAATCCAAAGACTTAAATCTTGGCCAATCGTGATATCCATGAAGGGCGCTCCGAATCCGGAGTCTTAATCGGCCCAAAAGTGTCATGCACTGATGGGGCTCCGAATCCAGAGACTTAACTTGGCCAATCATGATATCCACGAAAGGCGCTCTGAATCCGGAGTCTTATTTGGCCCAAAGGTGTCATGCACCAATGGGGTTCCGAATTCGGAGACTTGACTTGGCCAATCGTGATATCCACGAAGGGCGCTCCAAATCTGGAGTCTTGATTGGCCCAAAAGTGTCATGCACTGATGGGGCTCCGAATCCGGAGACTTAAATCTTGGTCAATCGTGATATCCACGAAGGGCGCTCTGAATCCGGAGTCTTAATCGGCCCGAAAGTGTCATGCACTGATGGGGCTCCGAATCTGGAGACTTAAATCTTGGCCAATCGTGATATCCACGAAGGGCGCTCCGAATCCGGAGTCTTAATCAGCCCAAAAGTGTCATGCACTGATGGGGCTCTGAATTCGGAGACTTAACTTGGCAAATTGTGATAACCACGAAGGGCGCTCCGAATTCAGAGGCTTTTGAACTAAATTGCGTGATGAGGAAACGGGAAACTTTGCATTGCAAAAGTGAAATATGTACATGATGAACCATTCAAAACTAGTATCATTCCCCACAGGTTGGGTTTAATGATAAAATTTACGTAAGTGTGTTGAATTCCAAGGCCGTGGCAGACTCCTTCTAGACATGTCTTTGAGCCGATATGCCCCTACTCCCGCGATCGAATCGACCTGATAGGGGCCGTCCCAGTTAGGACCCAATTTTCCATCAGCCGGTTTCCTGGTAGTTGGGAGTACTTTCTTCAGGACCAACTATCCTGGTGTGTAGCTGCGCAGTTGAACACGTTGATTATATGACTTAACAAGCTGCTACTGATACCGTGCCATGGATGCAAGGGCACGGTCTCTGCGTTCTTCAATCAGAATCAAATCCAAGGCCAGCATCATGTCGTTTTGACCCATATCAAAAAATTTCGATTTCAAGGTTGAGAGGCCGATCTCCAGGGGTATGATTGCCTGGGTTCCAAAGCATAAAGCAAACGGCGTTTCTCTAATGGATCGCCTCGGCTTAGTTCGATGAGCCCACAACACACTCGGCAATTCTTCGACCTATTTGCCTTTAGTTTTCTCCAACCTCTTCTTGATGCCGTCCAAGATGGATTTGTTAGAGGCTTCAGCTTGACCATTGCTTTGTGGGTAAGCCGGCGTGGAAAAGTAAGGCTGGATACCACACTTGCTGCACAGCTCTCAGTAGACGCCACAATCAAACTGGGTGCCGTTGTTTGAGATAAGTGCTCTTGGAATGCCGAATCGTGTTATGATATTTCTCCATAAAAAGCGCTGGACATCAGCATCTCAAATGTGCGTTAATGCCTCCGCTTCGACCCATTTTGTGAAGTAATCTGTCACGACAATCAAGTATCGCTTGTTCCCTGGGGCCCTCGGCAATGGTCCGACGATATGAAGTCCCCACTGGGCAAACGGCCAGGGACTGGTGATAGAGCTTAACTCTTTAACAGGCAGATGGGTTAAGGGGGAGAACTTCTGGCATCGTTCACATTTTTTCACATAACATTCGGCATCTGCTCTCATTGTCGGCCAATAATACCCCTGTGTTACAGCTCGATGAGCTAAAGAGCGCCCGCCAGAATGTGCGCCATAACTGCCTTGCTGTATTTCAGTCAGAAGCTCTTCGACTTTGTCCGGATGCACGCATTCCAGGTATAGACCAGAAAAGGGATTTTTTATGAAGCTTTCCTTGCGAATCCAAGTAGTATCGCAGGGCTTTGTTTCACAGCTTGTGCGCTTCTTTCTTGTCTGCTGGGAGCTGTTCGGAAGACAGGAATGCAATAATGGGGTCCATCCAACTCGGTCCTGACTTTATGACATTGACATGGACTTCCTCCGAAGGGCCAATGCTTGGCTCCGGGATGAAACCTACTTCGATGGTCCGTTTAATCTCTGAGTTAATGGCGGAGGCTAGGCAGGCCAGGTCATCTGCATGTGTGTTTTGATCTCGTGTTATTTGATTCAATTCATGATGGTCAAATTTTTCCAGCAAGGAATTAGCCATTTTCATGTAAGCCACCATACGGTCATTTTTGGCCGCGTACTCCCCCTTTAGCTGATTAATCACCAGTTTTGAATCGCAAAATACAAGCAAACGCCGAGCACCCATAAGATGTGCATTCCACAAACCAGTTAGAAGGGCTTCGTATTCGGCTTCGTTATTTGATGCATCGAAGCCGAGTTTGACGGCTTGCTCAATTATTGTGCCGTCAGGAGCTATGATTACTACTCCGGCTCCATTGCCCCGTTGATTGGATGATCTATCACAGTACAACTACCAAATGTTCCCAAGATAAATTCTCCAGCTCGGCTTAGGTCGAATTTCATCAGACTTGAAGTCGGCAAGACCCCCAGTAAATTCGGCCACAAAGTCGGCAAGCACCTGTCCCTTGATTGAGGTTCTAGCCAGAAACTGAATATCGTACTGGCCGAGTTCAAGAGCCCACTTTGAAATGCGGCCTGATGCTTCTGTACTATGGAGTACCGACCAGAGGGGGTGGTCCGTTAGTACCCCGATGGTATGCCCCTGAAAGTAATGCATCAGCTTTTTCGCTGCCATGACGAGGGCTAGAATGAGTTTTTCCAACGGAAGGTAGCGTGTTTCGGCGTCAACCATTGCTTTGCTCACATAATACACTGGCCGCTGCTCCCCCAGCTCTTCTTTTATCAGTACGACGCTGACGGCCCGGTCGGAAACTGCCAGATACAAAATGAGCGGGTCACCTGCCGAAGGTGTTGTCAAGAGTGGAACTGATCGAAGGTAGGTCTTGAGGCCATTGAAAGTGGTTTTGTACTTGGTGGACCATTCAAAAGCCTTGCCCTGCCGTAGTGTATAAAAGAATTGTCAGCAGCGATCTGTGGACCGACTGATGAACCTGTTGAGTGCGGCGGCCATCCCTATCAACTTTTGAACCTCTTTCACTGAACGAGGGGAGCTGAGCTCCAAGATTGCTATGATTTGCCTCGGGTTCGCTTCGATTCCTCGGTGGTTAACAATGTAACCCAAGAATTTGCCAGAGCCGATCCCAAACGCACATTTGGAAGCGTTCAGCTTCATTTTGTATTTGCGTAAAATGTCGAATGTCTCTTCCAGATTGGCTAGATGAGTTTGCTCTTCTTTGGACTTGACCACCATATCGTCAATGTACACTTCCATAGTGTGGCCGAGTTGCTCCTTGAACATGGCAGTGACCAGTCTTTAGTAAGTTACCCCTGCATTCTTCAGCCCAAAAGGCATAACCTTATAGCAACAGGTTCCTCTTGGGGTGAGGAATGCAGTTTTGTCTTGGTCCTCTGGATGCATGGCAATTTGATGGTAGCCTCTGTAAGCATCGAGGAAGCTCATACACTGATGGCATGCCGTCGCATCTACAAGTTGGTCTATTCTGGGGAGGGGAAAACAATCCTTGGGGCAGGCTTTGTTTAGGTCCGTGAAATCAACGTCGACTCGCCAAGTCCCATTTTTCTTCTTCACAACCACAGCATTCGAGAGCCATGTAGGGTAGGTCACTTCCCTGATTGCCCTGGCGTCAAGCAACCGATCAACCTTCTCAACAACGGCGGCAGTGTGCTCTGCGGCTGACCGCCGGCTTTTCTGAATAATCGGCTTGCATTTAGAGTCAACATTTAAATGGTGCTGCGAAATAGACGGATCTACACCTGGCATCTCATATGGAGTCCACGCAAATACATCAAGGTTGCCGAGCAGGAAGGAAATTAGCTGCTGTCTGTCGGCTTGATTTAGGGAGGCGCCGACCATGAAGAACCTGTTTGGGTTTTCGTCGATTTCAACTCGATCTAGGGCTTCCGTGGCCTTTTCACCTGGGAGCCGCCCAACATCGTCGAGGCTCTCCCGATCTGGCACCTCAATAGAATTCACTTGCAACTCCTTTGGTGTCTTTCCAGCAAGGAGATAACATGCTTGTGCCGATTTCTGGGAGCCACGGATTTGCTCAATGCCGCGTTCTGTCAGGAAGCGTAGCAGCTGATGATAGGTGCTTGGCACGACTTGCATAGTATGTAACCAAGTTCGCCACATGATGAGATTATACAGCGATGGCAGCTTGACGACCAAGAATTCCACATCCACTGATCGGGAGGTCGCTCGAACGGGTAGTGTGATTTTTCCCAATGGGTATTCTGGATTGGTGTTGAAGCCGAATAGTGGATAAGGAGCCGGAGAAAAATCTGATTCGGAGAAGCCGAGTTTGGTGAATGTCTTGTAATACATAACTTCCGATGTGCTCCCCGGATCAATGAGTACGCGCTTAATAGTGAATCGGTTTACGCGTAACTCGATTACCAAGGGATTGATGTGGGGAAGTGTCACTCCGACCAAATCTGAATCATCGAAAGCAATGCTCGCAGCTTCATGGGGCCGTTTAGCCAGAGTGAGTTGATTTTGAGGGTCGGGATTCGACTGAATCATATGCACCGCGGAAGACATTGGCAGGCTGTATATCATGTGGATCACGCCGAGTGGAGGTGAATCCTGTCTTATGGCTATTGCTTTGGTTGAGTTTCCTTTTTGGACGTACTGTTGTAGCCGACCATCTTGTACCAATTCCTCTAGATGATCCTTTAATGCATAACAACTCTCAGTATCATGGCCATCATCCTTGTGATACTCGCACCGCCTATCCCGTCTTCTCGTGTCGGGAGGTCCTACCATTTTGGACGGCCATTTGAAGAACGGAAGGTGTTGGACTTTGGACATAACCGCGCTGATTGGCTCTGACAACTCCGTATATTTCTTACTGCGCGCCTTGTGCGCCTGTTATCGACTTGCAGTTGTTCATTTGCTCGGTGGGAGCATTGGTCGCTTGATCGGCGAGAATCCCATCTCTTGTCTCATTTAGCCCGATGCCGTGGTTCAGGGCTCTGAGGTGGTATAGAATTTAACGTCTGAGCAATTTCAGTAGGGGCCGTCTTGTTGGCCAGGTTTTCGGCTTTAACCCGCAGGGCGTCATCTTCCACTTTGCAATATTCCTCAACTTTCTTCATTAACGACCAGACTGTTTTGGGGGGTCTTCTAGTCAAGGAACTACGGAGAGCACTATCAGGATGCAAACCCATTTTAAAGGTAGTAATGGCCATGGAGTCGTTGCAAGCATCATCGACAAGATTGAAGCATTCCCAATAGTGTGCCAAATACGCTTGTAGAGTTTCTCCCGGCTGGATCTGTATTGCCTAGAGAGAGTCGACTTGCTTCGGCTAGACCTCATTGGTGATAAATCTTGCCCTGAAGGATTTCTGTAGTTGATGGAAACTCTTAATCGACGCCGGCTCCAATTTATAATACCATCTGACGGCCAATGGCCCCAAACTGCTTGGAAATATTCTGCACATGAGAGCCTCGTCGTCTGCATGCAGCGTCATGGCTTGCTTATAATGACGGATATGATCAGTGGGGTCCGATTTCCCATCGTACAAGGTGAATGACAGGGCTTTGAACTTCTTGGGTAGTACTGCCTTTGTGATCCGTCGCACAAAGGGATTGTGTTGGTCCTCTTCGTCTGAACCATTTCGTCTTAGCTTATGCCTTAT
This sequence comes from Camellia japonica, assembly GCA_030407325.1. Taxonomy (NCBI): domain Eukaryota; kingdom Viridiplantae; phylum Streptophyta; class Magnoliopsida; order Ericales; family Theaceae; genus Camellia; species Camellia japonica. Next base: position 173,545,244 of record JAPPVO010000016.1, read on the forward strand.
ACATGGACTCTCTTCAGAGAAACTGGTAGTTTCGGGTCGTCCATTCTTCTTAGGCTCTGGGGATAATGAGTCAGAGTTGCTGTCAGTGTCTTGTTGTCGGGCTCGAGGTCGTCGACCACCTGCCCTCAGAGGTCGTTCCGGATCTTGGCGTACAGCTTGTTTGGACTTCGCCACTTCCAAGGCCAAATCCTGACGGAGACGTTCGTTCTCAGCGATCATGTTCTCTAACCTCTGCTCGTTTTTCTTTGCTTGTTCCATGATCGCTTGCATTGTCTCATGCGCTGAAGTCGAGGGTGAGTCGAAGTTCAAGGCATGTCTTGCAGCGATAGTCTCCGGTCCAAGCATGTTTGTTGGAGTGAGGTCATCTCTCTCTGTGGTCTCGTCAGTGACTATCGGAGGGTCCTCGGTTACGCCCGCCATGGATGTATTTGAGTATTCCCACAAACGGCGCCAATTGTGGGGAAGGTGGTTTGGAAATACTCTTTGGATCCAATGGGACGCGCGAGATCCTCAGCTGATAGCTTGAAAAAGAATAAACACTCCAGTCGGGGGTGCCAGAATTAGCACTTTGACGGATAAGTCAGTGTATGCTCTCTAGATTGCGTGTGTCTTAAGTTAAGCGTACTAATTCTCACATACCTTTCTTTGATTGTTGTTCCTCTATTTATACTCGCTTCCTGGGCCTCTGGGCCTGGCCCACTTTTCGCCTATTATCCTCTTATTTATTCAGCTCCTCCCACGATGAAGCAATTATCACTCGGCTCCATAATCCAATAACTATTCGGCCTATTTATTGTATTCGGCCTCCGGATCGCGCAGGATAGGGCCGAGTAATGTCTGTCTCCTAGGCCTCTAAGTGTGTACTCGGCTCATTTGATTCCGCTATTTTTCGGCTCCCATAGCAAGAAAGGCCATTCGAGGGCAAGAAAGGCCGCTCGAGCACCAAGACATAATCGACAAGACGCTCACCGCTTGAGCGCAAGAAGTGACCCTCGAGCATAAAAAACACTCATCCAGTAGCTTTGCAAATAACAGGCCAATGCTCGAGCGCAAGAAAGGTTGCTCGAGCGCTGCAGACTCGACTTTCTTCGCGCGCCCCCCTTTTGGAGAGGTGTGAATTGGTCACCTATAGTTCGGACTCCTGTCACGGTTCTGAATCTAATCTCACAAAGTGTAATGTGAGACTGATAAACACCAAAGAGTCCAATCCGGCAAATCATTTTGGAAAATCAGATTTTGAATCAAATAATGCCAAAACTGGACTACTTTGCCAGATTACAGAGTCGCCACCTAAATATTTTGTTTTTGGGAAATTTAGGAAACCCTGACTCGTGCCAAAGGCCACATGTCCGTCATCATCAAAGTTGCCTTGGCTCGGGAACTTGGGTACGAGAGGGGAAGGTCCTGAAATGAGCCCCTTGCTCGCCCGATCAAAGATCGGCCTCTGCTAAGCATGATATGTTGTTTTATAAACACATGTGTTCTTATTCCGATTATTTAGCTAACTTTACTATGTAATGCACACAACATACAAGTATAAACTAAATCGCAAGAATTGGAACAACTCAATTTATGTTTGCTTTTGAAAATGGCTTGGAAATGCCACTCTCAAGTGGACTAAAGCGTGGAGTTGCCATCAAACATGATGGGCTTAAAACATGATGATTTGCCACTTCGCAAAGTGGGCTTAAAACTCACATTTGTCGAATTGTCCCAATTCAAGTAATAAAGCCTTCATCCACTGGCATTCATGCAGTTGATCAAGTAAGCACATAGCCTCATAGCAAGCATGCTATCATGGCAACACTGACACTTATGCAAGTATGCTAAAGTGTAAAACTTACAGTGTACTCTGAGCCAAAACAAAAGCTAGTTAGAAATCATGCATGATCTTAACTATATAAGATGCCTAATGCAACACATGCAATAATGCAACTGATAGGCTCGGCTATCTAAGATGGCATATGAATGCAACAATTTGATAACATGTATTCAAAGAAGTGTTGAAATACGATGCAGTTTGAATGATGCGCCAAGCCTCGGTGCATGCAAGACAAATGAATGATGCACGCCTGTGAGCATAAGGTATGCTAATCGAAATATGCCCTAATCTAACCATCGAAAGCGGTTAAATAAAAGGGAGAAAGACGTGGGGCTGGAAAACATGCACACACACAGGCACGCTTGTTACAACATTGTGCCCTCTCGAAGGAGGATTCGAATAAATAAGCTAAGCTACACTAAGCTAAGCTAATTATTACAAAACGAACTAATTAACTATTCTAGCTAATTAATTATTACAACACAATTGAATAACTAGCTATGCTAAGCTAATTAATATATTACAAAACAAATTGAAAGACTAGTTACACAAACTAAACATAAGCAATGAAATGGCCTCGCGGGCAAGGGAGGCATGCATGCTTGGTTGGCTTTTTCCTGAAAATCCATTGCCTTGCCGTCGGTTGTCTCTGTTCGCACTTGCCTTGATTTCTGAAAATTGTGCCAATCTCCAGACTGCTTTTGCTTCAAGCATGGAACCTTTTTGCACCAAAATAGACTGGTGGCCGATCGGCCACCAAAAGTGGCTGCCAGCCACTTTAACTGGCCGGTCGGCTAGTGCAAGTGGCCGGTCGGCTACCTCATTTCCCAAACTCCTGGTTTTGTTGCAACCGAGAACAACATAGCCAAGACAATGCATTTGCAAGGAAATGTGTGTACTACCACCCTCTTTATCATTTCTCAAGGTCAAAAGAGTGTGGTGCTTGGCTCTCAAGCCACCAATCAAGCATCTCAATGCATGATGGCCCAAAAACCAAGCTTGTACAAAATTAGTGAGTGCACACATAAGACTCAATTGGCCACCACCCTATCATGCACGATCAAGGGTAACGGCGACCAAGGAATGTGATACGTTTCGTCACTTTGAGTATGAAACGTCCCACATTTCTTGTGTTTGGATTAACGTCCGATCCAAACACATGCAATGCGACACAAATGCTTATCTTGTTCATGTTTTACTTTGCTCATTTTGTTTCCACATTTTACATTACCGATTAATCCTTTAACCGATTAAGTCCAATGTGAAAGTTCTCTAATTGGAGAGGGGTCAACCAAAGGAGGGTTTAAAACATGAGAGAGATCATGCCTTTGACTAGGAGGAACCCTCAAAAAAGGGTTAAAACCATTTGAGCACAAACTCTAACTCGTGCTTAAACACAACCTTAAGGCCAACAAACCCTCAAAGAAAAAGGAAAAGTGAAGAAATGAGGGTGGTGGCAAATATTCGGTGCTGATATAGCATGAAAAAAAAAAACGGCACTAAATCATGCAAGCAATGTATGCAAGTGATGTTCAAAAGCCAAAACATCAAAGCTAGTGAAGTGTATTGCACTAGAAGCATGCAATATCAAGCTCAAACAACCAAATCAGTTCGAAACAGAGCTAAATCTTGCTAAATCAGTGGCCTAAACATGCTGGAATTGAAGCATAAATGCCAAGAAAAATATGCCCATTTGTTGACTCGCAAACGAGGCTCAAAGTACAACTCTCAAAAGCAATGAAAGAGTGATATATGTGAGAGTGTGACAGAGGTATATGCTCTGAAATCACATGCCAGATGATGCCATATCATGCAAATAACTCAAGCAAAGCATGCTAGGGGCCTCAAAACACAAAGCTAGTAAAGGCCATTTACACTACAACCATACAAAGCATGAGTCATATGACCAAGACCAACCAAAACAGAGTTAAAACATGGTAAAACATTAGCAAAAACATGCTGAGATGGAGTCCCAAAAGGGTATAAAAACATGCTCACTTCTTAGGCCAACTACACATACAAACAAGACATGAGGAAGGGGGACCACCCCCTCCCATTTTGGTCCTCAAAACCAACTTTTGGCCACTGAAATTCCCTTGGAATTCAGTGATTAAAAGGCCAAGAAAAGGTCATTTCAAAAGCTTTGAAAGTTGGCTCAAAAGACTTTGCAAGCCAAAGAGTAAGGGGGGAGGGGGGGACCACCCCCTAACCAAACAAGGCTTAAACCACCATTTTAAAACCTTAAAATCAAAGTTTTTTTAGAGGCTAAAACTAGCCTCAAAGTAGCATAAAATGATGGCTAAGCACTTAACTAAAACAAAACTTAAAAGAGTTAAGTTCTTACCCTTGAAGCACAGCTGCAAAACAGGTACAATTTTGAGCTAAAAGCAAGCTTTAGACCTCAAATATGACTTCCAAGGACCTCAGCTCCAAGATGAAGGTATTTGGTCAAGGGGTTGTAGGCAAATATGTAGAGAATTCCCACTTTCAAGCCTAAAATAAGGAGAGAGAGAGAGAGAGAGAGAGAGAGAGAGAGGGGAAATTTTTCTTCCTAAAATTTCTGAACCCTTAAAATGGGGGAGGGACCTCCCCTTATATAGAAATACATGCCTAAGGCTTGTTTCCATCCCTCCATACACGTGTATGGCGGATGGCTTCAGTGACCAATAGGTGGCACAGCTGGCACACAAAATATCTGAAAAAGGAGAAAAATGGCCGTCGGCCACTCTAGGTGGCCGACCGGCCACCTCCCCTAGCCGACCGGCCACCCAAGGTGGTCGACAGGAGGGAAAAGTGGCCGACAAGGGCCAAAAGTGGCTAACAAGGCCTTTCCTCCCTCCAAGCGAGGGGCACCAAGGTCTGGCCCAAAAACAAGGCCAAAACACAGAGAGTTTAGAGGCTCAAAGACAAGGCGCTCGGTTGAGACCTTCGGGCACTCAAAACGAGCACAAACATGCACAATCATCGGGTACACAAACGATGATGTCTGAGTCTTGAGGACGGTCAAAAAGGGGTGTCTACAAGCGCCCATCAGCCCGAGCGTAGGGAACGTCGCTCGAGCGTAGAAATTACTCTCCCGATAATTTTGTAGACCTACAAAAGTACTTAGTGTTTGCAAAGCCCGCTCGAGCGCAGGAAGTGCAGCTCGAACGGAGGACCAAAATTCTGAGCAACACAAAGTTTGAAAAACAAGTGACCAACCTACCCAAACGTAACCACAACAACCCAAAAACCAATTTCAAAGAGATACAAGGGAAGAAAGAGGTAAACAATAATATAAAAACATTAAACCCGAATCCGGGACACCACAAGAGTCGGGTCATAACCGGGATTGCTATATTGTAAAATTTTGCACTAGCATGTGTTATAATTTTTAAAAAGCAAATTTTCCTATTGTTGCTCCACATCCATTTCGATTCATTTGAACAAAATTTAACCCACTTTTTTTTTTAATAGAAAAAATAAAAAATCATTCACTATAAAATTTATACATTCATAAGCAACCATTAAAAAAAATACATTGCTATTTTAATCATATAATCATTCATCGCCCAAATTCAAAAAAGTATTTATTTAAACAAAATTTAACCCCCACTTTTTTCTTTTTTTTGATAGAAAAAATAAAAAATCATTCAACTATAGAATTTATATATACACAAGAAGCCATTAAAAAATATGCAGTGCTATTTTAATTATTCATTGCCCAAATTCAAAAAAGCATTCATTTCAACAAAATTTAATCCTTTTTTTTAATAGAAAACATCAAAAATGATTTAACTATAAAATTTATATACACAAGAAACCATTAAAAAATATGCACTGCTATTTTAATCATCCAACCATTCACTGCCCAAATTCAAAATGACATTCATTTAAACAAAAATTTAACTCCTCTTTTTTTTTTTTTTTTGGGAAGAAAAAAATATCAAAAATCATTCAACTATGAAATATAGCTATTTAGAAAAATAATGGTATTAGAAAATATAGAAAACGAAGCAAATATATTTATGAGAAGATACATACAAAATACCAATTGTAGACATGTTGAATTAAAAGTCTATGGTGGTAATTAATGATTACTGCCATTTATAATTGTTATAAATAATAATATTATTGTTCTTAGATCATCTCCAGCAAAGAATATGTCAATATCACGTTCTTAGTTGCGTTTTGAAATTTATTTAGATTTTTTTAAAATATTTAAAAAATTCTTAATTTTTTAAAATTTGTACAAATTAAAAAATATTTTATGAACTTTTTTAAAAATATTTCAAATATTTTAAAAATATTTAAATGAGGTAATATATATATAGTCAGGGTTAATTTGGTTATTTTATGAGTTAGTTGTAGACACATCATTTTTGACCGCCCTTAAGACTTAGGCGCCTTAGGTTGATCACTCGATGATGAAAGTTACGCTGTAAAAATGTTCGATTTCTTCAGCAAGAAGAGCTTCTAAATCCCAGCCTTACACCCCATTTTGGACCAAAACTTTTTTGACCAAAACTATTTTAGACCTTAAAACCCTCTGTTTCAAAATATTTTTCCGAATGTTTCAATGATGTTCTTAGACTCGCATTTCGTTTAAAATATTGCACTTTTCGGTAAATCAAGCAAGGACAAAGTGGAAATAAGTGAAAGGGAGGTGAAATATTTGAAAAATATTTTTAAACATCTTATTGATAGGTTTGGAGTTGAAGACAATAGAAGGGGAGGGAAGAAAACTAGTTGGGGAAATGATTGAGCATAAAACCGTTAAGAGAGAACTGAGTAGCCTTCACTAAATCAGGTATATCTCTTTGTACACTTAGACTTTAGTTGTGAGACCACCACCATTGGAAAGTGGACTTTTGCGGGTTCAATTTAGACTCAAGAATCTCCTAAAGCCGAGTCCGGATGAGGGAGATATGGCCGTTTGAAGTTAGGCATCAATCTGGTTATGATAGAAATGAGCAGCCTTCACTAAAATAGGAATATCTCTTTGTACACTTAGAATTTAGATATGAAGCTTCCACCATTGGAAAGTAGACTTCTGGGGCTTCACTTTAGACTCAAGAATCACTTAAAATCGAGTTCGGATGAAAAAGATATGCCCATTTAAAGTCGGGCCTAGAAGTAGATTTTTGTGGCCAGCAGGCCACTATTTGTGGACGGCCGACCACTACTTCTGGCATGCCGGCCGCCTGTGTAAAGCCCAAATATTTGTTGCCAGCTGTTCCCCCAAAGCTCCAGCTATTTGTATATAGATATTTTCGACTGAGGCTCATGTTTTTCTATATATACTTGACATTCCCTCATGTTTTTAGGTTACAAAAAATTCCAAAAGTCCCAAAACTTGAAATTCTCTCTCTATCTCTATCTTGCAACCTGTACACTCTCTCTCTACACTTCCTAAACCAATATTGGAGCTCTCCTTGTTGATATTATTAAGTCCAAATTTCAGCCATTGAGAGTGAAAACTTGTTGGTTTGTGAACAAAAGTGTTATTCCTTTTCAAGATGTATAACTACTAGCTCCTTTGCACTACTTCTTTCCTATATTTTCTTGCTAGTTTTGAACTAATTTTCAACTATTTTTATGGGCTGAAACTTATGGTTTAAAGCTACCAAAGGTGGAAGGGTTAATCACCCTTCTTTGAACCTTGTCTCCTAAGCTTTTGCCCTTGTGTTTCCCATCTCTTCATCAATTTTTTTTGAGCCTTTTACCACTAATTTTCAGAGGTTTTCAGATGCTAAAAATGTGGTTTTGGAGTTCCAAAATGGAGAGGGTAGACTCTCCTCCTTATGCTTTGTTTACTAGCTTACATAGCTTCATGTTTTAGCTTATTGTTCTAGCTATTTTTGTCTTAATTCCAGCATGTTTTAGGACTAATTTAGCACTGTTTTTAGTGGATCATTGCATTTGAGCTTTGTATTGCATGCTTGTAGTGTAATTGTCCTCATAGGCTTGGTGGTTTAGGCTTTAGCCACCAACCTATTTGAGTTGATAGCATTTGTTTATGGCTTTCCATACTTGTTTTCACCTCTAATCACTTTTGCAACCTCCCACCTTTCTTGGCTTTTGCTTTGCTTGGAAAGTTGGTTCAAACTATTTGCTCGTTTAAAGCATGAGATTGAGGTCTTGTGCTTAGTGGTTTAATCCCTTTGGGGGTTCATTACCAATGACATGACACTTCTCTCATGCCTAAAACAACTCTTGGTTTGATGCTTCTTTCCATTAGAGGACTTAAAGCTCACCTTTGCACTTAATTTACCAAGGAATGGTTGGTAATTAAAATGGAGTAAAAAAATGAGGGCTAAAAATTATGCAAGAGAATAACTTGGTTTGGGTTCAATTGGACATTAATTGAACCCTTGAGTCTTGAATCATTTCATACTTGTTAGTGATGTAAACGGTTCAAAAGTAATTGTCAACCACTTCCCTTGATTAACCCATGATAGGGAGGAGGTTTGAAAGTCTTTATTTGTTGCATTTATTGAACTTTCACACTTTGGTTCATAGGCCATCATGCAATGAAATTACATCGATTGGTGGTTTGTGAATCAAGTTTACCTCTGCTTTGAGTTGTTTGATGATAAGGAGGGGTAAGTTGTGCAAACAACACTTGAGAATACCTTGTTCTTGCTCTGTATGCTTTCTGTTACAGCAAGAGGAACCGAACTTTTGTAGCTGGCATGCCACAAGTTCTAGACGGCAGGCTACTATTTGTGGCCGGCAAGCCACCAGTTCTGGCTGTCGGTCACTTTTGTCAAAATGAGCAGTGACTTTCTAGAGCAGAATAGAGCAGTGTCTAAGGTGAAAAGATGTTCTATTGTGCAACAGAAGCATTTTGATAGTAGAACAATGGGCTTTTCGGGTGGAAATCTGTGCATGCATAAGCATTTCACTTACTTATCAAGGCTCGTTCGCTTATGGACTGGTAATAGCTAGCTAACTAGTTAATTTGTGTTGTAATTAATTAGTTAGAATTTGCTAGTTATTTTGTCTTGTAATTAGTTAATTAGCTAGAATAGTTAATTAATTGGTTGTTATAATAATTAGTTAAGTAGCTTAGCTAATTTATACATTTGGGTTTGTAATAGTTAGTTAATTTATAGTAATTAGTTTAGCTAGTTAGTTTATTCGGACCCTCCTGAGTGAGGGCAGAAAACTTGTAATAATGTGTATGTCTTCCAACCCTACGTCTTTCTCCCTTTTATTTAACTACTTATGATGGTTAGTTTAGGACATCATTTTTTTTTTAGCATTTTTCATGATTTGCATCTACTTGTTTTGCATGCACCGAGGCTCTGTACATCATTCTAACTTGCATTGTCATTTAAATATTTCTTTGAATACGTGCTTGGACTGCATGCCATCAAATTGATTCATATGCCATATTAGTAGCCAAGCCTAATATTGCATATCGCATGTGTTGCATTAGTCATATTGCATAGTTAGGATCATGCATTATTCTAACTCTGTCATCTTTTTTGGCTTGGAGTATTGGGTGAGCTTTTATTTGTTTTAGCATATTGCATTGGTACGTTAGTGTTGCCATATCAAAGCATATTCACCATGAGGCTAAGTGATAATCAGATAAACTGTTTGAATGCCTGTGGATGAAGGCTAGTTGCTTGAATTGGGATAACTTGATTAATGTACATTTAAGCCCACTTTTTCAAGTGGCACATTCACAAACTCTTTTCAAAAACAAACATGAGATCAAGTGTTCCAATTCTTGCAAATTAGTCTATACTTGTGTGCAAATCACATAGTAATGTTAGTCTAATAACCGAAACAAGAGCATATAATGTTAATAAGATTCACATCATGATTAGTAGAGGCCGATCTTTGATCAGGCAAATGGGGGTGCTCAATTCATGACCTTCCCCTCTCGTACCTAAGTTCCCGAGCCAAGACAATCTTGATGATGACTGACATGTGGCCTTTGGCACAAGTCATGGGTTTCCTAAATTTCTCAAAAATATTTAGGTGACAACTCTGTATCTGGCAAAGCAGTCTATTTTTGGCATTTCGATTCAAAATCAATTTTCCAAAAGATTTGCCGAATTTGAACTCTTTGGTGTTTATCTATTTTACATTGCACTTGTAAGATCAGATTTAAAACTGCGGGAGTTTGAACTATAGGGCCTATTCATCTTCCAAAAGGAGCACAAAAAGTCAAGCTACCGTTTCTGGCGACTTTGCTGGGGAAATTAGAGAACTTGACTTGAACTTCATGATGTGAAATTTTATCTACACTTATATGTTTTTTGCATTGTATTTGCATTGGTGCGCCTAAGTCACTGTGTTTGCCATATGCTATTCTTGGACAGTTTGCTAGAGGCTTGCCCAAAAGCTTGCCAAAAGGCTGACTGGTCGTGGGCTCTGCCATGTTGGGAACATAACCCTTGGATCTGGACTACCGCTTTGATCCTCCTTTCACTTCTCGATGTTAGGTGTAAGAGGTCTATTAGGTAGTCTTTCTGAGTTACCCCTTTGACCATTTGGCCTAGCTGCATATAGTAAAGCCATAGTGACTATTCCAGCTTAGGACATGATACTCTCCCATATGCAGAATGATGTGATACTGCTTGTTTGAGTAGTAAACTGTAGATCACTCCAAACCTAGGACAGGGAAACCCTCACTACAACAAGAAAAAGTTTTTACGGCACACAATGCATGCCATAAAAACCCTTCTACGACATGTAGCGCGTCATATTATGACCAGTCATGGAAAGTTATTCACTTTCAGCGACATGCTTCGTACGCCGTTAAAAACTATTTAACGGCAGATTTTGTGCGTCGTTGTTACTTTTTCTACGACATGCTAGAATATGCCGTTAAAAACTATTTAACAGCAGATTTTGTGCGTCGTTATTACTTTTTTTATGACTACTTTTGCACACCGTTAATTGGTGAGACAAATAACGACATTGACTGCGCCCCGTAAAATATGTAATACAACAACTTATTATGCCTGTCGTAGAATATATATATATATATATATTTCTAAATTCAACTGGTTCTATTTGACCAATTTTGTACAATCTAACAAATATTACAAACAAGCATCACAAAATATCAATCAACCACGAAAATATTGTTTGAAACATCAAAAAGAAACTATATCCATAAATTATAAACATTCAACAATTATCTATATATTCCAAACATTCGAAAACTATATCCTTAAGTTTTGAATTGTACAAAAAGTTTAAACCATAAAAAACTATGCATATCTAACTTTCTAAACATACCAATAACTATTAAGAATTTACCTAAAACTACTGACAACAGTTCCGATAGCAGTTGCAGCTGTAGCCAATCCACTTGCTCCTATCATAGGGACGATGGTGCCCAATGTATGTGTTAAGGCACCTAAACCTGCGACAATAGCTGGAGCAACTAACCCTGTTGCATTTTTTGTCTGCATGACAAAGGAAACTTCACATAAGTACAAAAACCAATGACTCAAGGACAAAAATATTTCTTGAGGTATTAAGAAATGATGAAGAAATTTTAAAACATCAACAAAACATTTCCAAAATTAATAAGATAATTCAATGGCCGCATAAAGGCAATGTCATAATGAAAAATTAGCAAAAATTCAAGATCTCAATAGTTTGCTACTAAATCCAGGCCATAAGAAGCTCAAAAGAAAAAATCAAATTTAAAAAGAGGAAGAGGCAGAATTAATCTACTTCAATGCAGCACCTACTTAGGACTTGCATAATTATGTTAAAAGGATCTCTATGTATAAGGTTTAGGTTTGTATAGGTTTTATCCACTACCATTGTAAGTTCCAAAATAAAGAGTCCAAGTCAAATTAGAGTCTATATTATTTACAAGTTTAAAAAGAAACTTTCAATCCACTATAGAAGAAATTTAGGTAAGTTTTAGTAGCTTTAGGCACTTTTTGGGACAATGTGATGTAATTCTACTTGAGTACTTAGTAGCAAATACAAAAGATAAGGAACTATAGGAATAATCCCTAATCTAATCTTTTTCTTTTTCTCTAATTTTTCACTAGTATCTAATTCAATCACAAGCTATTACTAATTCCATTGACTCTTGAACCTTATAGCCTACTTCCTGATATTATATGCCTTTTCTCTAATAATTCAACCCTAAAAAGTACGCCACTTGAAAAAACTAAACAATATTCATAAATAACATAGTTGCTTCATCCATACCATTTATAATCTACAAGCCACATCCTCCCGGTGTTTCAAAAAACCGACCGCCAACTATTGGGTACTTAAAGGCCTATTCCTCACAACAATCCATCATAAATGTTCTCAATACTGAATTTGGGTAAAGCAAAAAACCTATTATTGAAGTGGTACTATAATTTGATTCATCCAACTTGCATGTACACTTGTAGCAATAACATGATTTAAAATGAATGAAGCCTAGTGACAAACATAAACCAAATATAGGTAAATATCTAACCAAAAAAAAAAAAAAAAGGGTGGATAACTCCCGATTAAGAATCCAAGAAACATTTTTAAAAGACATTGAAACTAGGAAATAGACATCAACTGGTACTATAACAATTAGAATGAGAAAATTAAAACAGCATTTGAATGAACTTCTAAGTTTGCCTTTCTTGCTGTATAGACAAATCACCAGTGCTTGACTGTAGTTATATTAAGCTTTAGGTTCACAATGAATAGAAACTCATGTGTACTACACGAATATCTATATCTAGGACTATAAGGCCCTACAAAATAGAATGAAGTTCTTTCTTGTTTGGGTCCTTTCAAGTTGAAACATCAAATTTTTGTTTCTTATTTCTACGAAGCTCATAGTAGAATATACACCAAAATTTTTTTTTGAACTATGATTGCTGGTTAAAGCATGCCTAAAGGTGACTGGTGTCATTTCCTGGAATCCCTGGGTGATCATGTCCTACAGAGAGAAATCATGGAATAATAAAGCATCAAATCAAATTGCTTCCATGCTCTGGGTATGATGAAAAGTCTGTGTAGAAAAGAACAATCAAGATTAATACTTCATCTATATTAAATGATCCGGGAGTATACAAGGAAACTTCTAGTGAAATACAAATACTTTTCCCTTTCTTTGTTCAAACATTAGTATTGGACCCATGTTTCACTCTTCTATCCACGTTGCACATTGGAAAACATTAATAATTCATGCATTATGAACTCTCCATGACCCCTAATTACATACTAGCAAAGTATCTTATTCTAAACATTGTATTGTATATGAGCCATTATTGTCAGCAGTAAGCCTTTCCAACAGATATCTAGAAGCCATGTTTTCATAGATTAGAACAGCCATGTTTTTTAGGCGTAGCATGATCTTCCAAATCCAAAAAGAAAAAGCATAATCTTCCATGACTGTAAACATGGACAAATTTATCTTCAACAAAAATTTTAAATGTAAATGACAAGCATCATGATGATTCATTCTCCAAGTATGAAATCAACAGGATATGATCTGTAATGTTTATTGCGCACCTTAAGAAATACATGAACCCTATCTTCTTGCTCTCGATTTCGCAAACCCTGAATCAATTCATTACAAAACATATCAAAATACTTCCATGCTGACAATCCAAAGCATAAATTAATAAGATATGAGATAGCATGAGAAAATCTACATGTAGCAAAGATCAAACTTAACAATGGACAACATGTCAACATCTCTTCCATTCCAACAGTAAAGTTTAATAGGCAAAAAGAGGAGCTGAGCAATTTGTTCTCAACCAAGCTGAAGCATAGTTTTATAAAGCATACTTATCACTAACTATAGATCCTTTAATGAACTATAGCACAAATTTTCTCGATTCCAAACATCTTACAAAAATGTTTAAATCTCAGTGAATAAAATCCCGTAAAACAAATTCAAAAAAGGGTTAATTACACTAATAGTCCCTATAGTTTGGGACCTGTGTCACTTTGGTCCCTGACTTTTCAATTGTGACACATTTGACCCTAAATTTTGAATCTTGTTCCAAATAAGGACAATTGAAAAGATCATTAGATTTTTCAAGGGTAAAATCATCAATTTGATAAAATATAAACTAATTTGACAAAAATAAATGTCAAAAAAATATTTTTAATTTTTAAAAAATTATTTTTATCCACCAATGATAAAATTATGTAAAATTAATAAAAATTACATGATTAATTTTTTAAAATTAATTTTACATGATCATCATCCAAACACATAATAAAAATTAATTTCATAAAAAAAATAAATAAATGTCTAAAAGATTTATCAATTTTACATAATTTTATTTTTAGTAGGTAAAAATAATTTTTAAAAATTAAAAAATATTTGTTTGACATTTATTTTTGTCAAATTAGTTTATATTTTATTAAATTGACAATTTTACCATTGAAAAATCTAATGGGATCTTCAATTGTCCTTATTTGAAACAAGATTCAAAATTCATGGTCAAATGTGTCACAATTGAAAAATCAGAGGCCAAAGTGACACAAGCTCGAAACTATAGGGACTATTTGTGTAATTTGCCCTTCAAAAAATGAGGAGGCAATATCATTGTGTGCACTAGTAGTCTGCATACATCTCAAACATTTACTTTTAAGGCTTTAGGTGTGAATATCCCAACCATAAGCATGTTGGAAGATGTGGCATGCACATTATAAGTTTCTAAGAACACGGACTCAACTTCTAGAAGGGCATGCATAAAAAACGTTCCACAAATTGCCAAACTTTTATCTAAGTTGTTAAAAAAATATCAACAGATAACGAAAAAGGACTCAAAAATAAGTACTTTGATATCTATTTTATGCACCAAAGGCAGACTAACTAATTATGATGCAGTGATCAATTAGTATAGACACTCCATTTTTCTGATTGTAGTGTGTTACCACAGAATCTTGCAGGTCAATTGTATGCACTGTAACAATCAAGAGCATAGAACATACCATTTATTGGTAGAAGGTGTACAATACAACTGACATCAGTAAGCTCATTTCATTTATATTCATATTGACAGTATTCGTCTAGAAAGAAAAAGAAGTTGATGGCTTTAACAAGGCTTCTTCTTGGAGATATATTAGGTGTTAAAATTGTCAACCTATCGAGTACAAAAAATGAGTGCCACTTATTATGGAGTGATAAGACGTATTTCTATTTCAGACTGAACAAAAACCAATTAGCTTTAAGCAATAGGCAGGGGAAAGAATTGGATCTTAGTTGCAGGAATCGTGCAACTAGGTGGCGAATTTGAGTAAAAATCGTGATTTCGCGTTTCCTAGAAAGAAACGTGTAAGAATCGTGTTTCTGTGGAGAGAGAAACGCGATTCTATCCAAGATGGGATCGTAAAGGAGAGAGAGAGAGAGAGAAACCCTTGCCTTTGACGTTGACATGAGAGGAGAAAGAAGAAGGGTTGTTGAGAGAACTTACAGTGGACTAGTGCTGAGATTAGGGCTTTGATTGCCTTCGTCACTCTCTTCTCTCACTATTGATCACGATCGTCTTCGTCTCTAAGGGCTTCGATCATCTTCGTCACTCTCTCGATCATCTTCGTCTCTCTCTCTTCGTCTCTGTGCTTCTTTCTCTCTATTCGTCTCTGCTTCTCTCCCTCTTCATCTCTCTGTTCACTGTTCTCTCTCTCTTCGTCTCTATGTGTAGACATCCCATTTTTGACCGACCTTAAGACTCAGACGCCATCGTTTGTGCACGCGATGATTACGCATGTCTGTGCTTGTTTCGAGCACCCGAAGTTCTCGGCTGGGTGCCTTGTCTTTGAGCCTCCTAACCCTTTGTGTTTTGGCCTTGGTTTTTCGGCCAAATCTTGTTGCCTCTTGCCTTGGGGAGAAGGGGGCCTTTCCGGCCACTTTTGGCATCTGCCGGCCACTTTTCCCTCTTGTAGGCCACTTAAAGTGGCTGGCCGGCAGCCACTTTTTCTCCTTTTTAGATATTTGTAGATATTTTGAGCCAGCTGTGGCTCACTGAAATCATCCTCCATACACGTGTATGGAGGGATTGAGAAAGCTTTTTGCTTGCATTGCTCTATAAGAGGGGAGGCTCCTCTCTCTCTCGAGAGGTTCAAAAAAATTTTAGGGCTAACATATCCCTCTCTATCAAGAATTCTCCCTCTCTCTCTATATTTGTGCTATATTGAGTCTAAAAGTGAGTTTTCTTCATACTTTTGCACTAAGACACCTAGTTAAGCACCTTCACTTTGGAGCTGAGGTACATTGGAGCTTGTTTTGAGGTCTTGGCATTGGTTTTGGTCCAAAATTGTTACTGAAGTTGTTGTATTGTTCTTGTTCTTCAAGGGTAAGAGACTAGCCCCTTTTAAGCTTTGTTTTGATTAAGTGTTATACCACCTTTGCATGGTATTTAAAGACTAATTTTAGCCTCTCAAAAACTCTGTTTTTAAGACTTTAAAGTGTTGGTTTGAACCTTGTGGGGTTAGGGGGGTGGTCCCCCTCTTTTGCTCTTTGGCTTGTTAAGCCTTTTGAGCCAACTCTCTAAGCTTTTGTATTGACCTTTGCTTGGCCTTTTAACCACTGAAACTCCGAGGAATTTCAGTGGTAAAAAGTTGCTCTTGTGGTCCAAAATAGGAGGGGGTGATCCCCTCTCCTTGTATTCTTGTTTGCTTGTGTTGGTGGCCTAATACATGAGCATGTATTTCTCCCTTTTTGAAGCTTAGTCCAAGCATGTTTTTGTAACCTTTTGGACTTGCCTTGACTCTGTTTTTGGTTGGTTTGGTCATTGGTCTCTTGCATCTTACATTTGTAGTGCAATCCTACTTGTTGGCTTAACATGCATCATGATTTATGCCTCTCATTCTAGCTTATGTTAACTCCATCTCAGCATGTTTTTGCCATTATTTTAGCATGCCTTAGCTCTGTTTTGAATGGTTTTGGCCATAGGTGACTTGCCTTGTATGGTTGTAGTGTAATGGGCCTTGACTAGCTTTGAGTTTCAAAGCCTCTTGCATGCTTTACTTGTGGTGATTGCATGCCTTAGCCTCATTTCTCACATGATTTCAGTGTAGATGGTGTAGTCACACTCTCACATATTCCAGTCTTTCATAGCTTTTGTGAGTTGTGCCTTATGCCTCGTTTATGAGCCAATACGTATGCATGCTTGTCTAAGCTTTTGAGCTTCCGTCTCAGCATGTTTTGGTCTTTGTTTTGGCCTAGTTGAGCTCTGTCCAAAGTTGGTTTAGTCATTTGTGCCATGTATTACATGCCTCTTGTGCAGTGCCTCTTACTAGCCTTATGCTTTGGGCCTTCTACCATGCGTTACTTGTGATGTTTATGTGATATGGCATCATTAAACACGTAATTTCAGAGCATATAGCCTTGTCATACTCTCATGTTTATCACTCTTTAATTGTGTTTAAGAGTTGTGCCCTTATGCCTTGTTGATGAGCCAATGCGTGAGCATCATTATCTTGCCTTTCATGTCATTATTTCAGATCATTTTGGCCACTTTCTTGGCATGCATGAGGTCTGTTTAGGGTTGGTTTAGTCAATTGAGCATTGTATTGCATAGTCCTAATGTTGTGTACTTCGCTAGCTTTAATGCTTAAGGACTCTAGCATGCCATACTTGTGTTGTTCGCATGATATGTCATCATTTGGCATATGATTTCAGTGCTTGTACCTCTGTTATGCTCTCATATATGTCACTCTTTCAATGTGTTTGAAAATTAAGCTTTGTGCCTTGATTGCGAGCACACAAATGAGCATGCGTTCCTTGCTTTTTGTGCTTAAATTTTGGTGTGTGTTGGCAACTGTTTTGGAGCATCTTAGGTCTATCCATATGTGGTTTGACCATTTGAGCATTGTAGTGCATGCCTCATGTGTAATACACTTCACTAGCTTTGATGCCTTAGCTTCTAAACATGCCATGCATGCATTGTTTAACTGATAGAGTCTTGTGTATGCCATTTTAGCATTGAAAGATAAGCATCTTGTTTGCATTGCATTGTGTTTGGATCGGACGTTAATCCAAACACAAGGAATGTGGCACGTTTCATACTCGAAGTGATGAAACGTGTTGTGTTTCTTGGTCGCCAACCCTCTTGATCATGCATGATAGAGGCAGAGGCTCTTATGTGTTGTTTGTGCATTCACTAACATTGTGCGAGCTTGGCTCTTTGGCCATCATGCATTGAGATGCGCGATTGGTGGTTGTAGACACCCCATTTTTGACCGTCCTCAAGACTTGGACATCACCGTTTGAACACCCGGTGATCATCCATGTTTGTGTTCGTTTGGAGTTCCCGGAGGTCTCGGCTACGCGCCCTGCCTCAGGATCTCCGAACTCGACCGTTTTGTGTCTGGTTTTGCACCAAACACTTGTGTTTTGCCTTGGAGGGGCAGGGAATGCCTTGTGAGGCATCCCCACACACCACCGGCAGTGGCTAGAGGCCACCGGCTGGTTTTTGTTGCCACCGGCAATGTATGTGGCCGGTCGGCAGTCATTTTTATCAAAATGACATTTTTGGCCAGCCGACTACTGTTCATCTGCTTTTGCAGATATTTTAGGACAGCTGTGTGGCATGCCCTCCTTGTAAGCTTGTTGTATAAGCTTTACAAATTTGTTGCCTATAAGAGAAGGGCTCTTCTCTTGGCATTAAGGTTAGAGAATTTTGGAGAGAAAAACACAGAGAGAAGCTCTGGTTTTAGGGTTAGGGTTCATACATATCTCCTATCTCTCTTTTTCTCTCTTTGTGTTCTAGGTGTTTTAGTCCATACTATTGCACACAAACACCTAGTGCTTCACCTTCCTTTGGCTACTGAGGTTCTAAGGGGCTGGTTTTGGTGTTTTGGAGCTGGACTCAAGCCAAGGAGGGCTGTTGGAGCATCATTTGTGAAGGTGATCTACAAGGGTGAGAAACTTCCCTTTTATTCCCCATTTTTGCATTGCTTTTCTATCTATCTTAGAGCTATTTTCGTGCTTAGTGTATAATACAAAAAAGTTCTATTTTTTAGCCCTCTTGATTGTTGATTAAGAGTGTTTTGTGGTTTGGGTTTGTTTGACCCCTCCTAAGCCTTGTAAGGCTCCTTTTTGTGCTATTTTGTGCAAGTTTCGAGACTTTGGTGTTTGGGCCTCTTCACCACTGAAATCTTGAGGGATTTCAGTGGTGGAGATGGTGCCTTGAAGTCTCCAAAAGGGGAGGGCCACCCCCTCTCCTTGTCCTTGAAAGGGACCCTTTTTGGCCTCTTGAGGGAGCATCATGTTAGAGTGTGTATTGATCATGTCTTGGTTGTTTTCCATGATTATTATGCCATGATATAACCTTGTTGTGTGTTGGTTTTGGTACACCATGCATACTTAGCATACCTACCGTGTAATGCCTTGTTATTGCCATAATATGCCTTAGGTTGTTAGCCTTTGCTCTAGCATGTTTTAGGTTTAGCCTTGTGAAGGTTTTGTGCTCATTTTTCCATGTTTTAGGTCTGTCCATAGTTGTTTGGGTCGATCTTGGCATGCGTAGTATAGCTCCTTTGTATTTGAGCTTGAATGCTTCAAGTATGTGAATGTGTAGTATGTGTTGCTTGCATCATTTTGGTGATTTGGAACCACCTTGCATGTCATTTCAGTCCCTTTGGTGTGCTTGCATGCTTGCCTTGGACACCTCTTTGATGCTTCAAAAGCTTGTGTTGTATACTCCATGTTTTAGCATTTGTGCATGCCTTTGAATTGGAACCATTTAGATGCCATCTAGGTGGTCTTTTAGGCTTTGTTTTGTGTGCTAAAACTCTGTTTTTGGTCGCTTAAGTCTTGCCATGTGTGGTTGTACTAAGTGTAGTCCATTGCCTCTTTGGTGAGCCTTGAATGCTTGGACCATTGTTGCATGTTTAGCTTGCCTTGTTGCTTGGTTTGGCACCATGTTTTAACATGATTTTCAGAGCTTATGTTGCATGCTAATTGTCCATGATATCCCCTTTCAAGTGTGCCGTTGCTTATTTAATGCCTAAGTGTTGGTCTAACTTACTTGCATGTGTGTATGTATGTTTGATCCCAATTCCTTGGTTTTTGGCCACTGTTTTAAGCCTATTTAGAGTTGCCTAAATCATGTCTAAGTCCACCTTTTCATCAGTTTGCATTGCCTCATGTTTGCTTGTATGCTTGCATAAGTGTCTTGCCATGCCATGTTGCATCCTTAGCTTGCATGCCTAGGTTGCATTGCATCTTGCATGCATGCCTTGTTCCTTGACTTGGTGATAGGAATTGGGCCTTGGTTCGTTTGTTTGGTTTGCATTTCATTTGACATGAAAGTTGCACACTTGATTCTTTGGGCCATCATGCATGGAAATGCGTGATTGGTGGTCCGAGAATCGAGACACATGCCCCTTTGAGTCACAAACATGATAGGGGACATGATTGGTGCATACATTGCTTGAATTGTATTGCCATGCAAGTTCTATCCTCTGCTGCTGTGAGTTGCAGATTCTGCAGGCATTCTTTGCCGACCGGCAATATACATTGCCGACCGGCAGTAAATCACCAGTCGATGGATTCATTTTGTGCCGGTGACCACAATTCACTGCCGGTGGTAATTCTACTCAGCCGGTGGTGATTCCCAGTATCCAGAGAGGCATCCTTGAGACTTTGGCAGTCTTCAGAGAGGCAGAGCAGGGAAAACAGAGGCAGACTATGCATGGCCGTGCACTTCCGAGCAGGATCCGAGCATACGCTGCATCTGGCTCTCCTCCCGAGGCGGTTTACTGCTTTTCCTAGTTTAATTAGTTTGTTAACTGATTAGGCAATTTGTAATATTTAATTAGCTTGCGTAGTTAATTAATCTGTAATATTTATTTGGTCCCTCTGGGCGAGGGCAAATCTGTAATAAGTGTGGGTGAGTGGTGTGCATGTCTTCCAACCCCCACTTCTTTCTTCCCTTTTACTTACCTGCTTTGATGGTTAGTATTAGGGCACGTTTAAATTAGCATACCTCATGCAATGCATGCGTGCATCCATTCATTTGTCTTACACGCACCGGGCTCGGCGCATCATTCTAACTGCATCTGTATTTCAATTTCCAAATTGAATACGTGTTAGTTGTAGCATTTCACATGTCATCGTAGATTAGCCAAGCCTATCCTAATCACATTTTGCTTGTGTTGCATTGGTCATTTTAACATGAACTAGGACATGCATGTTTGCTAACTAGTTTATTGTTTTGGCACGGAGTACGATGTAAGTATTTTCGCTTTAGCATATCGCATGCATGTGAATGATGCCATGACAGTATGCTTACCATGTGGCTAAGTGCTTATATGAGATAAACTGTTTGAATGCCTGTGGGTGAAGGTTGGATTGTTTGAGTTGGAAAAACTCGTTGAAATCCGTGTTTTAGCCTACTTGCGAGTAGCAAATTCCAAAGCGCTTTTCAAAACAAACGAATATGCAATGCTTGTTTCCAAATTAGACGATCTAGTCTATACTTGTTTGCTGTGCGCATAACATAGTAATTCTAGGCTAATAACCGGAATAAGAACACATAACGTTTTCAAAATCGGATATCATGGTCAGTAGAGGCCGGTCTTCGGACCGGGCGAAAGGGGGTGCTCATATCTGACCTTCCCCGATCGTACCCAAGCTCCCGAGCCAAGACAACTTTGGTGATGACGGACACGTGGCCTTCGGCACCGAGTCAGGGTTTCCTAAATTTCCCATTTTAAAAAATATTTAGGTGGCGACTCTGTATCTGGCAAAGCAGTCCATGCTTGGCACTTCTTTTCAAAATCTGTTTTTCTCAAAACGATTTGCCAGAATTGGACTCTTTGGTTCAGATTAAGGACCGCAACAAACAAAAAAGGGGAGTCCGAACTGTAGCCGAGGTCCCTCGCGGGCATGTTACAGTGGTTTGAGAGTCGAGTACTACGCTCCTTTGAGCTTAAGAAATGATAAGGAGAGTAGTTGCACACACATTTCCTTGTAAATGCATTGTTGTGCCTTTGTTGATCTCTGTTGCAGCAAAGTTGAGGTTCTGGAAAGGAAAGTGGCCGGCTGGCCACTTGCACTAGCCTACCGACCACTTGAAGTGGCCGGACGGCTAGTTGAGGTAGCTTGCCGACCAGTTAAAGTGGCTGGCCGGTCACTTGTAGCAAATTTGTCCAGAATGCTCCTGTTTTGGGGCAGATGTAACCTGAAAGTGCGTTCGATGTTCTGAGGTCACCGCGAGTGCAAATAGAGACAACTTATGGCAAGGCAATGCATTTTCCGGGCGAAGCAAACCGAGCATGCATGTCTCTCTCCTCTCAAGGCCATTTCTAATTACTTTGCTTAGATAGTTAATTTGCCGGTTCTGTAATTAATTAGTTAATGTGCTTAGCTAATTTTAATTCATCTTTGTAATATTCTAATTAGCTTAGAATAGCTATTTTCAATTTGGTTTGTAATAATTAGTTAGCTAGAGTTAGTTAATTAGTTTTGTTTTGTAATAAGTAGCTTAGCTTAGCCTAGCCAGTTAGCTTATTATTCGGACCCTCTGTCGAGAGGGCAAATGTTGTAATAAGTGTGCGTGTGTTTGTGAATGTCTTCCAACCCTACGTCTTTCTCCCTTTTATTTACTAGCTTTTGATGGTTAGTTTTAAGGGATGTTTCAATTAGCATACTTATGCTTTGCATGCATGCATCATTCATTTGTATTGCATGCACCGGGCTCGGCGCATCACTCAAACCGCATTGAATTTCAATACTTACTTGAATACACGTTTCAAAGCATGTTATCGAGTGTTGCATTCATATGCCATCTTAGAATAGCCGAGCCTATTTAGCTGCATTGTGCATGTGTTGCATTAGGCATCTTAACTTAGCTAGGATCATGCATTGATTTCTAACTAGTTTCCTTTCTTTGGCTCGGAGTACACTGTAAGTATTTACGCTTTAGCATATTGCATGAGATGTGAGTGTTGCCATATTTAGCATGCTTGCCATGAGGCTATTTGCTTAAATGCTAAACTGCATGAATGCCTGTGGATGAAGGCTTCATTGCTTGAATTGGGACAATTCATCAAAATGTGAGTTTTAAGCCCACTTGAAGTGACAAAACATCATGTTTTAAGCCCACCTTGTTTGGTGGCAAATCCGCGTTTTAGCCTACTTGCGAGTAGCATCTTCAAACCATTTTCAAAAAAACAAACATGAGATGTTTTTGTAATACCCCTGTTCTGTATTATGTTAATAGGTTCCTAATATGAGCATGATTATGTGTTTAGCATAATTTCATGTCATTATGTGAATATACTTGATTTTGAAGTTCTATCTGTTCACCGTAGGAATATCTGTTTGAATAATCTGCTTTGGAAATTAAATTGAGGGCCTTATCAGCCACAGAACCCGAAATTGATTACGCCATTGTGATTAGCGTAATTTTTAGAGCTTACGGTGAAATTTAATTGAAAATTGATTCGGGTCAGATTAAATTGATTTATTTAATGGCTTTGTGCTCAAATTGTTTAATATTATTATATTGACTTAGTGGGACTTAATGTATTTGAGCACTACACCTCATTTCTCTCCCTTAGCTTATTTTGGCTGATTCTTAGACTCAATTTGAGAGAGAGCCGACCATGGAGAGGGAGAAAGAGGGATTGTGCAATTTTGGTCTTGAAACTTGGAGATTTGAAATCTAATTCAAGATTTGATCATAGATTGTGAGAATCAAGCTCCTAGGTGAGTGATTCTTGGATTATAATTGTAATTTTGTGTGTGTTCAAGCTATTTTGGTGATCAAGAACAAGATTGAAATGAAATTGAGTTGTATTTGTTGAATTGAAGCTTAATATGTGCATGCATGTAAGAATTACTTTGAAAATTGCATGTTTGAGCACAAAGGTGTATAATCCATGTGAAAGGTTAAAGGAAATTCATGTTTCGATCACCATTTGTATTGTCTAAGTTGAGAATGTGGCTAACTCATCACATGCATGTACAAATTATGTGAAAGGGGGCTAGAATGCATGAATTGGTATGTTGTTAATGAGTTTGATGGGAGATTGGGGCATGCATGTGACTTATTTGTGAAATTGAGCCTCATTGGGTTGTGATTTGGGGTCTATACCATGTTAGCATGATTATATTAGAGATTTGAGCCATTGCATGCAAGTAATGTGGCTGGAAAATCGATTTGGAGCTCAAGAACACAACCTGGAATTTCCAGAATTTTGACGTCCGCTTGAGCGGGGGAAGTGCCGCTCGAGCGGAGAAATCGAGCTCCCAGCATTTTTGACAGACATGGTGTCCGCTCGAGCGGGGAGCTATGTAGACAGACAGTCCGCTCGAGCGGGGGAGTTCACGCTCGAGCGGGAATTTGAGGTAACCAGTACTTTTGTGGCCTTAAGGGTCCGCTCGAGCAGGGGAGTCCACGCTCGAGCGGGGACCTTGTTTTCTGAAATTCTGAAAATGTATTCTGTGTTCTGTGTTCTGTTCTCTTTCACTTGTAAGCACTCTTAGGCATACTTTGAGCATGGTAAATGAGTTAATAAGATAAGAATAAAGCCTAAAGAGGAGTATGTGAATTAAAGAACGGATCGAACTGTTAGTGACCCTTTTGTGTTCATGAACTGTGTAGGGTCGAGCTCCAGGGCAAATCCACAAGCCGATCACTGTGAGTAATATCGATATTTGAATACTTGCGAATATCCAATTGTTTATTCCCTTATAAGCTTTATGAATTGCTAATTGGGATTGTGGACGTAAGTCTGACATGGATAAATGAATGGACCAAAGGTCGTTTTGATAAACATGAATGGACCAAAGGTCTTTTTGATAAACATAAATGGACCCAAGGTCGTTTTGATAAACATAAATAGACCCAAGGTCGTTTTGATAAACATAAATGGACCCAAGATCGTTTTGACATGAATGAGTGGGCCGAAGGCCGTTTTGACATAAATGAATGGGCCAAAGGCCGTTTTGATACGAATGTATGGGCCGAAGGCCGTTTTGACATAAATGTATGGGCCGAAGGCCGTTTTGATATAAATGTATGGGCCGAAGGCTGTTTTGATATAAATGAATGGGCCGAAGGCCGTTTTGACATAAATGAATGGGCCAAAGGCCGTTTTGATATGAATGTATGGGCCGAAGGCCGTTTTGACATAAATGAATGGGCCAAAAAGCCGTTTTGATACGAATATATGGGCCAAAGGCCGTTTTGACATAAATGAATGGGCCAAAGGCCGTTTTGACATAATCGAATGGGCCGAAGGCCGTTTTGACAAGAATGGAAATCTGAATGGGCCAAAGGCCAGAATGTTTGGAATTACAATCACTTGATTTGTATTTCGTATAGTTATATATCTGTTAAATAGAATTACGAGTTGGGCCCAAGGCCGTTCGGAATAGGTTGTTTTACAATGTTATGTAAATTTTGTATTTGATATTATTCACTGGGCTATCGCTCACGCTCATTCATGTGTTTGTAGGTGAGCCAAGAGAAGCAACCCCGGCCCCAGTGAAGTCTGCCAAGAACAACATGAGTTTTGGAGAGTCAGCCTTGTGTCTCACGCACGAGACCCATCCTTGTCATTTTGTCACGTATTTACATTTTGTCTTGTTGGCAAGGACTTTGTGTATACCTGTGTATATTTTGATATGGTTGACTCATTAAAGATGATCCTGTCTGTAAAGAAATTTGTGGTACTGTATTTTGTTGTGAGTTATTAACGTATATGCGCATGGTTGTTTAAAAGTGCATATAAGCATGGCTCTATGGACAAAGTTTTTAATTATTGCTTCCGTTTGGCCCCTTTACTCTGTTGAGTTACGTCTATTTTGGTCTGAGGCCGTAGGTAATCTCAAGATTACTGGCCGGTTACGTCCTTAACCCATAGGGGCGGGTTCGGGTCGTGACAATTTTGTTCCAAATTGAGCGATTTAGTCTATACTTGTATGTTGTGCACATCACGTAGTAAGTTAGCTAAATAACCAGAATAAGAACACATGTGTTTTCAAAAACAACATATCATGTTTAGTAGATGCCAATCCTTTGATCGGGCGAGCGGGCGTGCTCATTTCATGACCTTCCCCTCTCGTACCCAAGTTCCCGAGCCGAGGTAACTTTGGTGATGACGGACGCGTGGCCTTAGGCAAGAGTTAGGGTTTCCTAAATTTGTCAAAATAAAATATTTAGGTGGCGACTTTGAAATTTGGCAAAGCAGTCCATGTTTGGCACTTCTTGATTAAAATTGATTTTCCAAAACGATTTGCCGGATTTGGACTCTTTGGTGATTTATCAGTCTTACATTGCACTTTGTGAGATTAGATTCAGAACCGTGACAGGAGTCCGAATTGTAGTAGCTAGAACCCAATGCGCGCCCTCGCGCGCGGAGAGAGTTCGGGCGGTCTACACTATGTTTAATTGATCATATATAATATATAATATATATAATTTATCATATATAATTTATGTAATAAAATTTATAAATTATAATTTTTATCATATATAATAAAATTTCTAATTGTTATTTCTTAAAATATCATATATAATAATAATTTTTGTAAATTATTATTTCTTAACTTTTTAACATATAATAAATAAAATAAATCATCTAATTATTTAAAAGAAATCTAATTAAATCACATATAATAAAAAAAATTATAAAACAAAATATCTAACATTTCTTTTTATTTATTTTAACATAATTTATTATTCCTTATTTATTATAATTTTTTATTGATAATATATATATATATATATATCAATTAAAATAAAAATAAATAAATTAACAATAACACATTATTTAAAAAATATAATAAATAAATAAAATATTTAGTGTGTATTAAAATAAAAATATTTATAAAAAAAATTCTAATGTGTATTAAAATATATATATATATATATATATATCACCGCTCCCTGAGGCGCTCCCAACCTAAAAAATGCTCACGCTTCTCTGCTTCCGCTCCCGTTCCCGCCCTCGCTCCCGCTCCCGCTTTGTACAACTAAGAACTGGATTATAGGTTTTTTTCTTTCTTAGAAGAGGATCTATGTGAAAAAAAAAAAAGAAGAAAAGAAATGCATTTCGAAAATCCTAACCAAATCTTGAGACAACCATAAAGCATTTACACACATTTTCATCTGTAAAATGCCCCTTTCTCTTTCCTTTTCTATCTCATTCAACTTAATAAATTGATTGTTGTAAAATGGGAATGGATTCATGTAAAAAGGGGCTCATTTGCATACAAATGGGCTACTATAATCATGCCAATAAATAAAATTGAAACCAATAAGTAAATGAATTACCAATAACTCAATCACCCCAACAAGGGCATCGGTGATACAAAGAGAGTCAGCATCACCAAGCATTCCACCAGTTACATGCTTTCCCTAAGCTTTCTACCAATTACAAACTAGCGCCACTTTTCTTATATACATATATGAGTGAGTGAATGTGTGTAAGAAAGAGAGATAAGAGTGAACTGGGCAGAATCTGAGTCCGATTATGCACATAACTCTGCACAAAACCAGTGAAGAAGAAAGAAAGAAAGATGTTTTTTGGTCAGAGAGTGAAAACTCTAATTTTCCTCGATTTATCTCTACAGATGGTGTGCTAAGTGAATGAATGACTGATAAGTAACTTACATACATATAGCGATCCCGGTTTTCCCTTCTTTGTTTATTGTATTCCGGACTCGGGTCCGTGGATGTTGGTTGTTGTCTTATTCTCGTTTTCCATCCTTTACTCTTTGTATTTGAGTCTTGGATTGTGTTGGGCAGGTTTAAAACAGGTTGATTGTATTTGGAAACCAAGAGTTGATGCCCAGATTTTGGCCTTCATGCTCGAGCAGGGCTTTTGACGCTCGAGTGGCCCTTTGCTTTTGTTCCTCCGCTCGAGCGGGCGGTTTGGCGCTCGAGCGAGATTATTCATCTCTCAGTATTTTTGCTCTACAGGTCATCGGACGCTCGAGCGTCCACTTTCACGCTCGAGCGGGGACCTTCGTCTACAGAACTTCTGGAAGTGTGCATTTGACGCTCGAGCGGCGCTTCTGACACTTGAGCGTGAGTCTCTGTCTAATGCTCGAGCGGGGCATTCCACGCTCGAGCGGACTGTGTATTATATCAGTCCGAGATGTAGCTTTTTGGATCACTTTTTTTTACTCTCTCTCTCTCTAGCTTTTCAAAACCCAAACTTGAGAGTTTCTCACTCTAGGTTGTATCTTCTCTCTAAGAAATCATCTAGGTCTAGTGATCTTCCACCCTATTCCCTTTGTAAAAAGTGTGGGGCATGGTGTGAGCTACATTTTGATCTGAACATCATTGAGTTTGGAGCACCTTCGGATTTCTTCATCTTCTCCTTTGAGCTCCGAAATTTGAGGTAGGGATAACCTACTCTATTCTATGAGTTTTAACATAAATTTTGGTCATTTTGATTAGATGGTGTTGCTTAGTCATTTTCAGAAAGTTAGGGTTTGATTTAAGGTTATAAAAAGGGGGGTTTTCAAATGTTAAAACCTATGTGTGTATGAGACATTGAAAAATGAAATTGTTGTTGTTAAATCGATGAAATTGAGCCTTTGGGCTAACATTGAGAAAAGAGGAAAAGTGCCCTAATTATGTTGAATAATTAATATGAATAATTAATTTGGGGAAATGTGAAATTGAAGTGAAACTCATGAAATTGGAAAACTGTGGGAGTAAATGGTGTAGTTGGATAATTTAATCACTCACCTATGAAAATGTTGATATTTTATCTGTTGATAAATTTATTATATGTTTAGAGATAACTGCTTTGGGCTATCGGTGGATGATAGTCTTGATTGTTGTAGACATTGTATATGATTAGGGAAAACTGAAACTAATCACATTGAATATGTCATTGAATATGACGGTTGAAATAATACAGCAAATGTGTGTATTGATTGATCATTCTATATGATAAGTGTTTAAATACATTGTATATGTATATTGTTTGGGAGGAGATAGGAAATGTACTCCATGGTTTGAGAGGAGATAGGGGATGGACTCTCAAACCTGTTTGGGAGAAGATAGGGGATGGACTCCACTGATACAACAAATCTGTGTATCACTTGAAATATGGAAGTGTTGAAGTATGGAAGTGTTTTAATATGAGTTATATTCTCATGTGAATTGTGAAGTATGGAAGTGTTTTAATATGTGTTATAGTCTCATTGAATTGTTTGGCCAGGTTCTGAGCCATAATTATCAATCGAAACTGTATAAGTGAAGGAAACTGAAATGAAAAATGGATGTACTTGATGTTGAATTGAAAAGTGTTGTGAGTTGGTTTATAAGTGTCAACCATATATCAAATGCTATTGTTTTAGTTATTTCTCATACTTGGTTTAGTATATCTCTACTGGGCATTGGCTCACCCTATATGGGACATTATTTTTAGGTTTAGGTGATATGCCACCTCCAAGGACATAGCTTGGGAGGCTTAGAGGATGAAGATCCCTTTTTGTTGTTTACCTTTTTGTGTATTACATGTAAATTCAAGCCGAGGGCTTAATGTGTATGAGTTAGTACTCTCTTTTTTGTAACCAAGTGTTGGCTTGGAAAGTTGTAAGCCCGTAGGGCATTTACTTTTGTTGTCAACTTGTAATACTTTTGTGATAAATACTCTGATAAATAGATGTACACTTTATTCTCTTGAATATACTGTCAATTTCTTGTATCATGAATGTATGAATTATGGGTTTATTTTGAGGGTGTTACAATACAGGGGCAAACTGAACTTTTTGCTTTCACATTAACGATGTGAGGTATGCATTTTAGTTCATAAATCACATGGGGGTTAAGTAGTTATTATCAAATGATAAGGAAGCTTTGTGCTCATGACCTATACCACATAGGGTGAACTGAAATTTGCCCTATCCAAAAATTGATCAAGAGCAGAGAAAGGTTAGCAACACCCAACTCCCAAACTACACAACCCAAAAAAATAAAAATAAATAAAAATCTATGAGTATACATTTGAGCCTACACAAAGATATATGTATATGTGGCTTGCCCGATTTTAGAATTACGTACATAACACCAACACAAATACAATGATAAGAATAATAATAATAATGATAATAATATGATGAACAATTGGAGGTACAAAACTAGGGTACACAAAAATTGTGAGAATTCATAATAAAGAATCATACATTTTATTACCAGAATTGAACTTGAACAAATGTCTTTGTATGAAAGTGACTCTGTTTTCTAAACAATTTCAAAAACATGCAGTCATGAACAGACGATTCAAATGCACAAATAAATACATACATACATATAAAAAAAATATATGAACTTGTTTACAAAAGAGAATTGCTATATAATTTTTTTTTTTGAAATTTTTTATATGAATAAAAATTTCTTTCCAATAAATAAAATTCGTAACATGCACTGCTTCAAATAATTATGACATTATAAGTGTGATACGCTCATTCACCTTATGAGATGTATATGTCATGATTTTTCATTAATAAAGACTATCAATTACCTTGAATGTGAGTGAAAACATCCCAGTTGCTGAGACTCTTACCATCTTCAAGAATTGCTCCTTCAATCTGTGACAATAATATGGAAAAAGTCTAAGGAAGAGAGAGAGGACACAATTTAGAAGGCAAGAAGAAGAAGAGACATACTTGGTATGAAGAAGTGGATGTTCCAAAGAAGAAACCATCTGGGAATTGTGATCTTCTGATGTCTTCTGCTTCATTGAAGCTCTCAACAAAAGAATGAACAGAGGAAAAAAGAAGAAGAAAGCAGAGGTAGAAATGGGTACTTTTGTCTTTCATTATGGTTTGTTTCAATTTGTCAAAGATTTCCAGATCAGTGTAACTATGAAAAACTTATGGACATTCTGGGCATATTGGCTCATATATATATATATATATATATATTTCTTCATGGGTTTGGTAAAGGGTCAAGGATAAGTGAGTGCTACCCCTTGTCGCCTATAATAGTACCCACGTTGAAGTCCAAAACTTGGATTTGTTGTGAACTAATTATTTTGTTGAAAATTGGATATGCAATAATTTAATAGATATAGAACCAATCGACAACCACATCATAGACCATAAAAAAATTGAGCAATACTATAGTTTCGGAACAAAAAGCTAGAAAAGGTTCAAAATTCAATATCAATGATCAAGATTAAGGAGTGGCCCCATACTACAACTATAAATGTGCACCAAAGATCTTAAATTCTAGTGAAGTTTCTGGTTAGGTGTTTTTTTTTTTTTGGTTAGGTTTTTTGAATTGATAAGACTTTTTCAAAAAAATTAGGTAGGGCAATGTGATAAAGCAACAATTTCAATGGCAAGCCTTACCATCTCATATATTGGACCTAGTTATACTCTATTAATCGATTATGTGATTAATTCTCTATCCATAAATTAGTCATCGACTCATCCGAATGAGATGTGGGTAAGCAGTTGGGGAGATGCGTCTGTATGAGTTGAAATTTCCCCATCACAATAAAAAGGTTCAACAACCAGCTCTTATTTATCCTGGAGGTCACTTAGTGTTCAACACTTGATATTATGCCACATTTAAGCAATGCCTTCGTCTGAGCTCTAGCTCATCTGCAGGGTTGATATGCCAAGTTTGAAATTTTCATTTTGTAAAACCCTTCATCTTATCACCACCCTCATTTTAACTTAGAAAGAAGAACAAAAAAATGTTCCACATAGTTTTTAAGAAAATAAAAAGATTCAACCTTAGGTAGTGCAAGAAATAGCAGCACTGCTAACGAAAAAATACTACCCCCACCCTCCGAGTCCGAGTCCGAGTCCGAGTCCGAGTCATGCAATTGCTGAAGAGGGTGCTAAAACTCACCATCAACAAGATTGTCTATATCTTTATTTCTAGAAAAATGTAATGCAATGTTACTACCACACTTCAAAGCAGAGTTATTTAAGGACTAAAAGGGGAAAACCAAAATTTTTTAAATACTTCTAGCATCAATATCATGAGTGAAACATGAGGTTCTAAAGAAAATGATAAAGAAATGAGGAAATATAAATTTTTTTGAGAATCTCAAAAAGCCTGTCCAACCAAAGTAACTATCAGTTTTGTTTCATCTTTTTAGAAGTGAAATAAAACATAATGCTCTAACTATTTTCATTGAAAATAAATGAAGAAAGAACGGAAAAAATTGTATACTCCACACATGTATTGTGTGTGATAAATGATGATAAGAAAGAGAGTTATCTCTGCCAAATATCGCAGAGTTATGTCCATAACAGAGGTTGCTTCATGAGTTATTTATATGGATGGTGATATGAAACTTACAACAACTTATGCAATGAACTTATTACTAATCAAAAAAACATTAAGAAATTTTTAACAGTATGGATTTTGCGAGTCATTTTCCAACAGAAGCAAACAAAAACATGAATATTAATCGAAAACTATATTTCCTCGAGGAAAAAAAATGTTTAAATTTTATATTTGATATATTAGATTGGGACAATTTGTGTTTCAATCTCACACTATGTCAAAGCACTGGACATAAATTTTATCCTATTATTACTAACCAAGACCCACACTATCAATTATCTCACAAAAGCCTAATAAATCATCTTTTCTTTTATTGCCAATATATATAGATATATATAATATGCATACATCATAGAACCATTGATATAGCTATCTCCATAATTCAAACCTTTGTCATCACGAATTGTCAAATAACTGAAAACAATTTTTTGTAGAGGCATTACAACAAACACCAATCATCCACCACAACAGATACCCATTCCATCATTACTTATTAAAAAAGAAGAAAAAGAAGAAGAAAAAGAAGAAGCAGCAGCAGCTAATTTCAACGAAGATGATTAATAAAATAATAAGATTAAAAAAATAATACCCAATTGCGTAGTGAAGGAAAGAATTAAGCAACAATTACCATCAGAACAGAAAAATTAGTACCAATTATGTATGTATAGATTGCAAGGGTTAGGATCTTACCAAAATCACGAACAGTCGTCACTGGTAGAAACGGTGACCACTGAGATTTGAGACCATCTTGGGCGATCGGACGGTCACCATAAATGATGGGTTTGTCGTTGATGGGTAAGGGTGAGGGTGAGGGAATCACAAGATTGTCAGTTTTAGATGGAAACGATAGTCGAAACTTCATGTTCGAATTAGGATGTTCCTGGATTGATACACAAGCTGCTATTTCTCAACACAATACTATTATTATTATTATCATCACTGACTTTCAAAATCTCTCTGTTTTTGCTCAAAACATATATAGATAAAAAAAACAAAAGAGAAGAGAATGAGGGACGTTTTTCAAGTGTTATGCTTAAGGAGTCGAAAATTATTACAAAGAAAATCAGAGAGAGAGAGAGAGAGAGAGATGAAATTCGTAAGGAGTGGAATGATTTTGTGTGTCAGGGTGTTTGGGCGATGAAATTCTTCACTGAGTTAGGGCTGAAGAGTTGGGGAGATCAAATCAGAGAAGAGTTTTTTTTTTTTTTTTTAAGATTGATGTTGGGGCTGAAAAGTTGGGGTTTTGATTTTTTTTAGTTTTTTTTAAAAAATTTTTTTGGTATTTGGCATTTGAAATTTTTATTTTGGCGCTACTTTTTTTTTGTTCGTACCTTTCATGGCAGCAATTGCGTGTCGTGGAAAGTGTAATATTTTAAACGGCTGGCTTTTGTGTGCCATGAAAAGTGTAATTTTTAACGGCTGGCTTTTTGTGTGCCGTGAAACGTTCAATATTTTTAACAACTAGTGTACGCATGTCGTGTACAATTGATATATTAACGGCATATCATATGCACGTCATAAAAAGTTTCATTATTTATGGCTAACATTGCAAGCCGTAAAAAATCATCGTTATTAGCATTTACGACCTACACAATAGACACGTCATGGTTAGGAAATTATTTACGACATGCAAAAAAAAAAAGTCAAAAAAGTCGTAAAAGTGAGAAACCATGACTTGCATTTACTGTATGTCGTTGATGTGAAGCCATAAAAACCTAGTTTTGTTGTAGTGCCTAAACCTCTCATAGGGGTGTTTTGAATGCTTTTGTGCAAAATGTGAACTCTTTGGGAATGTATGATGCAATCCTCGGCTAGTCTTAATATTGAGGCGATTCCTTTCAAACTTGAGGGTCATATCAGAATCATAATTTGTGTCAAAATCCAAGGGTTTGTATTTGATGTAGTGGAAAAATATCGAAACCTGAACCAGAGCCAGGGCCAAATTGTATCTTGATTTGTTTTGACCAACATACCTAGTATCCCGATCTGATGCAGCATTTGTTTGTAATACCAGGTTTGTCTGAGCCAGAGAAGGAACAGTACTCGCCTTAACCCATCACAGTCCATCCAAATCCCAGAAAAAGCCCACTTAGCAAAGGTCCAGTCCATTTGATCCTAAAAGGCCAGCTCAAAAAAGATCCAATTCCAAAAGACCCATTCTAGAAAGCCCAATCCAGTCAAAACCGTCTAAACTAATCCAATTCAAATACATCAAGTATAACCGGGTCAAAATCAGTAAGCTCTCAGCTTACACTCATTTATTTCCCCAATTGCCAAACCAGCAGACCCATGATGACACAGAGTCCAGAAGAAGTTATGGCCATGATAGCAGCGTTAAACCAAGGAATTGCCATGCAAGATGACACCAATGTTGAAATGCAACGCCCATCTGGGGCATCTACTACACATCCAATCCTGGGTCCCCAATCGAACTTTAACCCACCTCTGCCAGCTAAAGATTTGCACAGCCCAGATCCTCAAGAAGGGTTTGCTCAAGCTCGAGTTTTTTGACTCCTGGTGCAGCCTAATGTGGTGCTTTATCCCCTTGATACTAATGATCTCGATCTGACCTTACTAAAAATTGCTAACCTTGAGAAGCAATTCAAAAAGGCACAGGGCCTTAACTTCATTCTCGACATTGAGGATGGGTATACTGAGGCTGCCGTAAGACTCTTAGACAAATTCAAAATGCCACACATTGACTGTTTTGACGGGTTTAGAGATCCTATGGTACATATCCGGCTTTTCTTGGACGTCCTAAAACCAATGGGTCTGACTAAGCCTCAGAAACTCTCTCTGTATGGAAGAACCCTGTCAGGCATAGCAGTCACTTGGTATGCCAAGTTGGAGGATAAAATGAAGCAGAATTGAGAAGAATTAGCTGATGCGTTTATCAATCAATATTCTTAAAATACCCAAATTGAAATGACCACTCAAGAGCTTGAAGCAACCTACTAGAATCCTATATAACCTTTTGTGGAATTTGTTGCAAGGTGGAGAGCAAAGGCAGCACAAATGACAGATTGCCTGTCACGACCCAAACCTGTCCCTAAATGTTTGGACATGATCGGCCTTTTTATTTATTAATGGGGCCTGAACGGAAGCAAGATAATAGAATAAAATATTCATTGAGCTATGACTACATGCCAAGATCTTAATGCATCGCCTTACATAAGAACATAACATTTCGTACACCATTCACATTTACTGAATGTGGAAAAGGTTAACAACCCAAAAGTTAGGTATTGACAATATATACATGTGTCTATTTTTCCAAATTCCAACAAAACATGCCCTCATATGGTTTCTCAAAAATAAAACAAAAGAGTCACTTCGGGTGACTTAGCAAAACGGGTCCAGCAAAAGGCTTTTGGGCTGACCTAAGGTTGTCCCGCGACTTGATTACCTACAAAATATCCTTAAAAATGGAGTGAGCAAAGCTCAGTGAATGATAGCAACACACAACAGATCAGGAGTACGAGTATAATTTAACAGTGCATATTCTTAAATCATAAGTTGGTCTTATTCATATTTCCTTTTCTAAACGACCTCGGGCCCACATAAGACAAAACAGCCTTAGGCCCAATGTAATGCAGAACGGCCTTGGGCTCATCGTAATACAGAACGACCTTAGGCCCATTATAATAGCAAAATGGGCTCAGGCCCAACAGAATACAAAACGGCCTCAGGCCCATCATATTAGTAAAACGGCCTCGGGCCCATCATAATAGCAACAGAACGACCTCAGGTCCATATCTCATGTGCCAAAGTTCAACATATATCAAACATATGTCATATAACATAAGTTGTTTACTAAAAGAGTGAATAAGATATCGAACAACATATATAAACACAATACGTGAATAGAACATGATATTACACTACTATCACTCACTGTGATGTGGGTGAACGATGGTCCCCTCTTGTATGTGCCCTACACATAGCACACAACTCGTAAGCACATCAACTTTCCTTAGTTTCCTCTTATTTCTCAATTATTCGATTCGTTAAGTTTCATGTAATTAAATGCATTATGGGAACATCGAATGGACATAATAACACATTTAGAGGGTTGAAAAGAGTGAAAGAGAATCATAGAATTTTTTAACTTAGGCCGCACGTGCGGAAGTCCCCACCGCATGTGCGAGCAGATGTGCCGCACGTGCTTTTATTGAAGTGTAGACCAATCTTTCTCCCCTATTTTCTGCACGGGTAGCTATGAGCCCCTGCACGTGCGATTGTGCCTCTCGCATGTGCTGCGGCCAAGAGCCCCGCACATGCGATCGTATACCCTATTTTGGCAGTCCGAAACTTAGACAAAAACCCAACTGACCAAACTCATTGCATGGTATAAGATAGGGGAAATTAGCTCAATATCGTGGTCTATCATCACAATGAACATGAATCACGAGCATAATTAGTCCATATTCCTCTTAAATTCATATATACATCCCAAATTCTTTATATTTCATCCATGCTTGGTTTATCACAATATATCTCTACAAACATCAAGATGCATGTGTGAGCTCAAAACATGTAGAACTAAAGGAACATAGCTCAAAACAACCTCAAACACAAGGATCATCCATCATAGCAACCAACTACCATAAGCAAGGCTCTTGTTGTAAACCCTAACTTACATGAATGTAAAGATTTTCTTCTCAAATCAAATAGAGAGAGAGAGAGAGAGAGAGAGAGAGAGAGAGAGAGAGAGAGAGAGAGAGATTAGGATGTTATAGTGAGATTATACATACCTTGAACTCTAGTCTCAAAGCCCTTTTCAATTCTTTCAATCCTCATTCTTGTTGATTTTCTCTTCTTCCCTCTCATTCTCTAGCTCCTTTTCTCCCTCTCTCAGGAGATATTAAGTCATCCATGTCTTTTATATCTATCTAATCTAAGTTTTAAGAGTGTTGAATCTAAATTTTTTCCAATTAATTCGCGACGAATCAAATTTTTACAAAACTTAATATTATGTCCTAAAAATTATGCTAATCATAAATGTAAAGTCAATTTTGGGTTATCGCACCTCTATGGCTTCCAATTTCAAATTCAAATGCCGTAATTTAAATAGATTTTCTCCAATAACCAACAGATAGAATGATATAATTAAATAATTCAAATATGTAAGCACAACTCCATATGAAATTTCACATTAAACATGTAATTATTCATATAACTAGAAATGTAAAGCATGTAAGAGTGTAGAGTTGTTACATTGCCCTTCTAAGAGGGACCAAGTATGGGTAGTGGTACAGAACCTTTAGCTTGATATGTTGCAAAAATTGATAGTCCCTCCACTGTTCACTTTCAAAAATTTGCATGAATTAGGGGTTCAGATTGAGAGTGCATTCAACAAAGGGATTATCCCCAGAACAAGTGATCCAACAAGGAGGGTGTTTTCCGGGAGCACCATTCCTAAACCCACTGAATATTGTTATCGCCACTCCTAAAATTACCAACCCGTGTGCCAATACAAGTCCACAAATAGCCAGCCCAACCTGAGCTTAAGGCAGAACTTTCACCCCCTCTATATGAGCCTAACTAGCGCACTAAAAATCCTGACAGAATAAGGGTATCTCAAACCCCTCGATCCCTAACCTCTTCTTGACCCACTCCATGCTAGACATAACCCCACCAAATACTGTGTGTACTATCAACACCGTGGTCATGGCACCGATCGTTGCTACCGCCTACATCATGAGGTTCAAAATATCATTGATAACCAGACGATAGCTCCACCTTAAGACCCCAATGTTACCACCAACCCACCTTAACCTTATCCATACTCCACTTCCTACCTTCAACCCCAACATATACATCACCCCAGCCCATTTACCCAAACCTAAGGTGTTCATTCCAGAAAGCACTGATTTGTGCATGATGGATAGACCCACTCTGGTTCGGACACATCAAGAGCGCCAAATGGCCGAACCCACTACTGCTGAGATGTTGAGAATCATTGAAAACCTTCAAGGAATGGCGGCAGATTTAACCTTTGGGGTTTCAACCCCATCAAAGGATCCTCCAATCTTGGGACAAGCTAAAGGTGTAATGGGCCAATCAAAAGCAAACAGGCCTTGCCCAGATATAGTCGTCCGACTCGTTGATAGGGCTGAAACAAGTGGCAAAACTAAGGTCGAGGCAAGTATTGATCCCTATGCACAACTTCAGTCAGCTATTAAGACTTTAAAGGTCAAATGGTTAAACAAACAGCAAGTGCTTGAAGTTGTTGCAAAGATTGTGGATAACACTTTTGTCGCTCGAGATAAGAGCATTTTGAATCGGGGGGCAAACAATGGAAAGTGATGCTTTATCAGAAACACCCATCCTGATTCCAGTCCCAAGAACATGAATACTCGACCAACACCCGCCGATCCATTTGCCAATATTTCTAAACCTAATGCTTCTTTCTCCAAAAAATGAACCTTCGCCCAACTCCATATGAGCCTAACCTGTGCATTAAAGGTATTGATGGAGATAGGGTATCTCAAACCGCTCAATCCTCGACCTCTCCATAATCTTCTCCCACCTACACACGACCTTACCCAATATTGCACATTCCATCAGCAGTACGGTCACCATACCGACTGCTGCTTTCGCATTCGCCATGAAATTTAAGACTTGATTGACAACAAAGTCATCACCCCACCTGAAAATCCCAAAACTGTTAATAACCCTCTCCATGGCCGCAATAGATTGTCATTCCAGAACATAAAACTCATACACAGCTTGCCACCAACCAACCATTACCCTAGCCAACACATCATACCCGCCAATGAGCCTAAACCCGTTGTGTTCATTCCTGAATCTTTTGATTTCGATCTGAGCAAAAGGAACAAAATCTTTGAAGAGTTGGAAAGTTTACTCAATCTTGGTGAGTTCAAGCTTGATGAACTAGTGATGCCAGCACTGGTGGTTGGAATGATGATTCTCAGTCTCAGCTAGGGTAATTGTCGAAAGCACTTGGGAAGGACCTTCTGAACTAGGGGCATGGTGTGAAGAAGCAATTGTTTTGGTCAAGAGGATGTGTGGGGACAACATAATTGTGAGGTTCAATCTATGAGACCTAATTTGAAAGTCGAAAATCAATCCTTCTGGGTGTGGATATTAGTATTGCTGAATTGAAGGCAAGTCTAGACCTCCCATGGGCTACTTGAAGTTGTTTTTGAAATTCTACAGATGGACTTGGAAAAGGGAAACCCCCTTTTTGTCTCAGAAATGCTTGTTTTGTTTTTGTCTTTTCTTGCATTGTTGCATCAATTGAGTCTTTTCCTTTGAGTCGCTCTCGTGTACCCTCAGGTTTTTATCTTTTTAAGAAAGTGGGAGTCAAGTTTATAATCATTTTATTGTGCCTATAGTGATGCATGTGTGCCTTTTTACAAATAGAAAAAGGCTTTGAATTTATTTTT
Source organism: Camellia japonica (assembly GCA_030407325.1). Classification (NCBI taxonomy): domain Eukaryota; kingdom Viridiplantae; phylum Streptophyta; class Magnoliopsida; order Ericales; family Theaceae; genus Camellia; species Camellia japonica. The sequence goes on from JAPPVO010000016.1 coordinate 173,584,678, forward strand.
TGAATGAGATTCTGTTAATAAGCTCAAGTATTGAGAAGGATCCCCCGAATGGTTTGAGTGAATTCTGACTTATCAGCGCAAAGTCATTCATGATTTCAAAAATTTTACGTTGTTTCTTTTGCAAAAATTATGAAGATAGGTTCAGAATTGTGTATGGTATTTTACATTGTCTTGGGAATTCTCTTCGCCGTTAGCCAATCATTTTGGCAAGCACAAGGCGACTTTCAGACCTCACAAATCATAGAATTTCTCCCCTAGTGCTTTCATTATTTCAAAGAGAAACGGATAAAAGAAACCTAAAAGAAAAGAAAAAAAAAACAAAAAAAAAAACAAAAAAAAAAAAAAGAAAGAAAAAAAAGAAAAAGAAAAAAGGAAAAAAGAAAAAGAAAAAAAAAAAACGTCAACCATCAAGCCAGGGGTATCCATTGGAATGAAATCCAACCAACTGTGAGGAATCACTTTTGTTTGAATCCGAGGCGACCGATACAAGAAGGTACCACATTGCGAGAAGAACCAACTCTGAAAATGGAGCGAAAAGAAAGGAAGAAAGCATGCATAAAATAATGAAGAACCAAGCTCAAATCAAGGCGAAGCCAGTTCCAGTGTCAGGGCAAGGATAACTGTTGATCAAATTCACCGTAAGTGTTGTAATGCTAACCTTGAGAGGCTTGCTAGGCTGAAAATCTGAAAGGGCGACCTAGGCAAAAGTTACAACATGAAAAATGAGAAATCAAAAAATATAGCTCGCAAGGTTGAAAACCCCGAAGGGGCGACCTAGGCAAAAGTTAGAGTGCAAAAGGAGAGTGTCAACACCCGAGTGAACCTCAGCCATGAACTACGTTGACCTGATTCCCATTTTTAGGATACGTAGGCAACTTCATCCTGAGGTTTGGTCTTAACCATATCTATCTCATTCATCTCAACTCAATCACCCTGCCCAATTCACATCGTCAGCATTGCATCAATCCATGAGCTACACCGACTGCTGTGTATATCATGTACTTGCATTAGGTAAGAAAGAACTGGCTTGAATCAACAAGTGGAGAAATTTTCAATACTTGAATTTATCAGTAGAATCTCTATCTTGAGCAAAAAAAGAATCGAACCTCGGGTTTTGCGAACTTGATTTCTAAAGAGAACATAAGTAATACTAGGGGCACTATGAATGATCAGTTACCTTGAGTCTTTTTCTGCTTTCGGGTCAGTTGTGAGTTTTGTTGTGTCATGCCTGGTGGTTGTTTTAGTCTGTACTATTCATGGAGTCATCATAATGTGTCTGTCGCTCAAAAGCGCTATTCATTGAGTCACCATAGCATATCTGTCACTCAAAGTTCAATAGAGTGGCATCGCCAAAATTCCATACACGAGCGTTCGCTCCAAACTCAAAAACAAGTCCATGTGTGGAATTCATAAACAAAATGAGAGTGCCCATACAAGGGGCATCGCATTCATGATCATTGCAAAGTGTATGTGAAGAATCGATCACTATCTTGGAGAGTGGAGTAGATTCTCAACATGCCGGGATAGAAGGGAAACATAAGTCTGATTGGTTGGCAACTGTTCCAGGATCTGATGATCCCCATCACAGGTGCCTGCATAATGTTGAAAACGGTGGCCAATGACTGGACACTAGGGACAATTTTTAGTACATCTGATCGGGTCATCATTTGAACAAAGGACATGAACCCAACCTTTCCCTTAGTCCATTCAGAGCCACTTGTTGGGCACTTTTCCCTGGATTGGGGTAGCTCACCCCCATGATGATTCTAATATGATTCAGCCTTCGAAAATTGTCTCTAACCAATTTCAAGACTTTTTTGGGATTGCCATCTTCTCTCTGATTAATACATGTGTTGCGCTTTATGCATGCATGCTCATACACTCTGGTTGATTTGAAATGCGTATTTGGTTGCTCTTACTCTTGATTTTGTTCTGTACTTAACAGAGTTTCGTTGAGGTACCTTCCACAGTGTTTTCAATTACATTTCAATGAGTTTTGGCAAGTTGCCTTGCACGCATTTCATACCATTCATCTTACATCGCACTGTTTTGTTCACCCTGTATCGCACTGTCTTGTGCACTTTGTATCGCACTATCTTGTGCATTCTACCTTGTATTGCACTATCTTGTGCATTTCACCTTGTATTGCACTGTCTTGTGCAAACTTGCATCGCACTATTTTGTGCATTCAACCTACATCGCATCTTCCACATCACTATTTTGTGCATTCACTTGCATCACACTATCTTCTGCACCCACCTCGCACTGTCTTGTGCACTTGTATCGCACTATCTTGTGCACTTTATATTGCACTATCTTGTGCACTTTGAATCACACTATATTGTGCACCTATATCGCACTATCTTGTGCATTTTGTATCGCAGTATCTTGTGCACCCCGTATCGCACTATCTTGTGCACCCTGTATCGCACTATCTTGTGCACCTTGTATCGCACTGTCTTGTGCACCTATTGGGTTTAGGAGACCTTAAATTCTCTAAAGGTGCAATTCTTTTGGTGTTTGTCATACCCGAACGGCTTCAGGCGGTCTGGTATAGCCACCTGACTGTGTTTGTAGTGAGTTCCTAGGAGATCAACTGAGACGGTGGAAACTGGAGTTTGAATGGCCGAGGCCTAGAACGCAAAGATTTGGGATTTTCGAGACTAATGCTTGGTTTAAATACCCATGGGTGTATCCTTAACTTGATATCTGTATGGCAGCCCCGTAGGTTGAGGTAGCTTGTATGCACCTCAATTTTGAATACTGAACCAACCTAGTCTGTCACCCTATTGGAGAATAGGGAAAGTTGCGAACATAGCCAAGGAGAAAAGTAGTACTTGTGGTTTGGAAGCGCAAGATAACGAAGAGGAAGATCCACAATAGCATAAGGCGAGTCATCGCTGATTGCCCCTGTAAAGTACTTTCACTTCCAAGTTGCTACATCATAGTTATTATCTATTGCATCGCATCTATATCTAGTACGTCTATCGCATTGCATGTAGAATTTATTGCATGCATTTACTACATTATCCATTTTATCGATTGCATCATTTCCATGTTAAGCTTAGTTTGGCTTGTATTCATACCTTTCACTTATTGAAACATGGTTCCGTCATGTGTACGTACCCATGCTACGCTGAGGCCAATATTGAGGGTGTCAACACCTTTTCTGTATTAGATGTGGTTTGTTTTGTGTCTAGGTCTTTTCTAGGTAAGATGTGGTTCAACTTGCACCCCTTCATACATTGCATCTATTGCATCATACTTTGTCTTGTTGCATTCAACATTCAACATTATCTTTCCCAAGCAGATCATTCCTCACTTATATCATACCATCAAGCTACTTGTACTCTTTCTCTTTCTATGAAAAACATAGTTTCGCATGTGCTCGTATCCCTTTCACGTTGAAACATGGTTCTATTATGTGTAAGCATCCATGCTGCGCTGAGGCCAATATTGAGAATGTAGGCACTTAGCTTGTGTTAGGCATCATTTGGCTGTGCCCACTTCTTTTCTATATAAAACGTAGTTTGATTTGCATCTGCATTCCTTTATGGTATTCGTGTGCTTTGCACTGCTTGTGGTTTGATGATTTCGTTACATTGTATATCATTTGCATGATTTCATTACATTGTATATCATTTGCATGATGTCATTACATTGTATATCATTTGCATGATTGCATTGCGCTGTGTATCATTTGCATCTTGCCCCTGAACTACGCTGGTTTGATTCCTTGCAATAGGATATGTAGGCAACCCTCAGGTTCAATAAACTGCATCAGCATTTTGTTTGTTTGCCCAAGTCTTTCGGCCTTGTCAAAATGGGTTGTCTTCAGGCTTTGACATTCACTCACGTCATTTCATGACTCTGAACTCTATCAAAGATAGGAAACTATAGACACCCCATTTTTGACCACCCTTAAGACTTAGGCGCCTTAGGTTGATTACTCGATGATAAAAGTTACGCTGTACAAACGTTTAATTTTTTCAGCAAGAAGAGCTTCTAAATCCCAAACTTACATCCCATTTTGGGCCAAAACTTTTTTGATCAAAACTATTTTAGACCTTAAAACCCTCTCTTTCAAAATATTCTTCCAAAATATTCTTCCAAATGTTTCTACAATGTTCTGAGGCTCGCATTTCGTTTAAAATATTGCAAGTTTCGGTAAATTGAGTAAAGACAAAGTGGAAATAAGTGAAAGGGAGGTGAACTCTTTGAAAAATCTTTTTAAACATCTTATTGATAGGTTTGGAGTTGAAGAAAATAGGAGGGGAGGGAAGAAAACTAGTTGGGGAAATGGTTGAGCATGAAACCATTAAGAGAGAACTGAGCAGCCTTCACTAAATCAGGCATATCTCTTTGTACACTTAGACTTTAGTTGTGAAGCCACCACCATTGGAAAGTGGACTTCCGGGGCTTCAATTTAGACTCAAGAATCTCATAAAGCCGAGTCCGGATGAGGGAGATATGGCCGTTTGAAGTTAGGCATCAATCCGGTTAAGATAGAGATGAGTAGCCTTCACTAAAATAGGAATATATCCTTGTACAATCAGACTTTAGATATGAGGCTATTACCAATGGAAATTAGACTTCTGGGGCTTCAATTTAGACTCAAGAATCACCTAAAACCGAGTCCGGATGAAGGAGATATGCCCATTTGAAGTCGGGCCTGGAAGTAGATTTTTGTGGCCAGCAGACCACTATTTGTGAACGGTCGGCCACTACTTCTGGCATGCCGGCCACTTGTGTAAAGCCCTGATATTTGTTGCCAGCTGTCCCCCAAAAGCTCCAGCTATTTGTATAGATATATTTTCGACTGAGGCTCATGTTTTTCTATATATACTTGACCTTCTCTCATGTTTTTAGGTTACAAAAAAATTCCGAATGTCCCAAAACTTGAAATTCTCTCTATCTCTATCTTGCAACCTATACACTCTCTCTCTACACTTCCTAAACCAGTATTTCAGCTCTCCTTGCTGAGATTATTGAGTCCAAATTTCAGCCCTTGAGAGTGAGAACTTGTTAGTTTGTGAACAAAAGTGTTATTCCTCTTCAAGATGTATAACTACTAGCTCCTTTGCACTACTTCTATCCTATATTTTCTTGTTGTTTTTGAACTATTTTTCAACTGTTTTTATGGGCTGAAACTTGTGGTTTAAAGCTACCAAAGGTGGAGGGGTTAATCACCCTTCTTTGAACCTTGTCTCCTAAGCTTTTGCCCTTGTGTTTCCCATCTCTTGCTTAAATTGTTTTGAGCTTTTCACCGCTGATTTTCAGAGGTTTTCAGAGGCTAAAAATGTGGTTTCGAAATTCCAAAAATGGAGAGGGTAGCCTCCCCTCTTTATGCTTTGTTTACTAGCTTACATAACTCCATGTTTTAGCTTATTGTTTTAGTTATTTTTGTCTTAAATCCAGCACGTTTTAGGACTGATTTAGCACTATTTTAGGATTGTTTTTAGTGGTTCATTGCATTTGAGCTTTGTATTGCATGCTTGTAGTGTAATTGTCCTCATAGGCTTGGTGGTTTAGGCTTTAGCCACCAACCTATTTGACTTGATAACATTTGTTTATGGCTTTCCATACTTGTTTTCATCCCTAATCACTTCTGCAACCTCCCTTCTTTCTTGGCTTTTACTTTGGTTTGAAAGTTAGTTCAAACTAGTTGCTCATTTAAAGCGTAAGATTGAGGTCTTGTGCTTAATGGTTTAATCTCTTTGGGGATTCATTGCCAACGGCATGCCTAAAACAATTCTTGGTTTAATGCTTCTTTCCATTAGAGGACTTAAAGCTCACCTTTGGACTTAATTTACTAAGGAATGGTTGGTAATTAAAATGGAGTAATAAAATGAGGGCTAAAAATGATGCAAGATAATGGCCCTGTTTGGTAGAGCTGTGGGAAACTGCTTATAGCTTATGCCGAAACAGCTTATAGCTTATAACTTTCAGCTTAAGCTGATTTCCAGCTTATTCTTAAAGCATCTCCTGCCCCACTCAAAGAATAAGCTGATTTTTGACTTCCAAAAAGCTATAAGCTATAAGCTATAAGCTAAACCAAACACTTTAAAATAGCTTAAATTAAGCTGAAAGCTGTAATAAGCTGATTATAAGCAGTGCCAAACAGGCACAATAACTTGGTTTGGGTTCAGGCGGACGTTAATTGAACCCTTGAGTCTTGAATCGTTCATACTTGTTAGTGATGTAAACGATTCAAGAGTCATGATCGACCACTTTCCTTGATCAATCCATGATAGGGAGGATGTTTGAGAGTCTTTATGCACTACAACAAAAATAGTCTTTAGAGATGAAAACTAATGACGAAAACATATTTTGTCACGAAATACGTATTTTTAATGACGAAAATAATATTTTGTCTCCAAATGTACCATTTTTAGAGACAAAAATAAAATTTCGTCACCAATCTAAATCATAATAAAAAAATTAGGTGACGAAATTATTTTTCGTCATTATTTATATATTTTTTTTGTCACCGAATATTTTCCCGCTAATTTTTTCGGAGGGTAGGAAAATTTTGAGACTTTTGGTGACGAAAAAATTGGTCACCAATTATAAAATTATTAATGACGAATATATTTTTGTCACCAATAATTTTTAATATTTTAATATCATTTAGTGACAATTATTTTTGTGGCCAATATTTTTATCTTTGGTGAAGAAATAATTTTGTCACCAATAAATGATTTAGTTGCTAAATATTTTAGGGGGAAATAAAAATGTATTTGGCGCCTATAGAAGCAGATCGGTTCTTCTTCTTCTCAAACACACAATAATTTCTCCATCAAACCTGATTTCACACACAGACACCTTATACTCATTCACATTCCTTGCCGCCGCTGCTACCATTTCACTCTCTCTCTGTCTCTGTCTCTCTGTCCATCGCAGGCGACCCTCCTACTGTCCACCACTGTTGCACACGAGCACCCACCTCCTCACTGTCGACGGTACAACCCACCTCCCCACCAGCGACGGTACTACCCATCTCCCCACCAACGACGGACAACAGTAGCTCTTCGATTTGTGCCTCCTCCAACACACACCAGGTATTTCCAGCCTCTTCCTCCCTCTCTCTCTTCGGCAAGAGCAGCTTTTTTTCTCTCTATTTCTTGCTCGTAGCAACCATTGGAGCACACCCTGTATTTCCCCTTCTTCTTTCCCTTCCACCCTCTTGCTCACCATGTGTTTGACAAAATATTGAAATGAAATTGGAACAGGCCCGTTTGAGGGGCGAAAACTCACAACTGTGAGCTAGAAGTAGAAATGTGGATTTAGTGAAATATGCTAGGTAAGGGGATACTAAAGAGTGACTAGTTTTTTCTAGCTAGCTTTAATCGAGAAGGATATTACCTATTAATTTGTTACTGCCTCTGATATCATTCAAAACATCTTTCCATATTCATGTCTTACTCAGATAGTTCTTGAGTTCATACAGAGCTGTCTCTTTTTCCTGGTTGTAGACATTACCTTAGGTTATGGTTTGTATTTTTTTGGATTGCACAGATTAAAATTTAAACATATATATATTTTAATCTTCCAGACATTGTGGTTCAAGATTGTGTTTTTGAGGTTTGAGAATAAAGAGATAACTAAAACCAATTTGGTGTTTTCTCTTGACTCTTGAGGCTATAGATATTCTTTCAGTTAGTGATTTAGGATTTTCTTTATTTGCAGTGTTGCTTGGTTAATTGGTTGGGCTCTAATATTGGAATATACAATTGGCGGTTCGGCAGTTGCTCGTGGCATATCACCAAATCTGGTATGGTGCATTACCTCTGTAGTTTAAGCTCTCTATGTTTTAGTTCTGCTCGTTCGATGGATTTTATGACTTCCATTTTCTATTTCGTGGAAAAAGTTGTCCATGTTGATTGTCTTTGCATTTCTTTGTTGCAATTCCTTTTTATCCATTCCACTAAAGGAACAATGAACATCCAAGCAATTTTGATCAGGTGCTAAACAAGTTGTAGGTAGTCATATACACATGAAACTTATAATCACTAATTGCTTGAAACCAGACAAGGAAAAGTGTGATTTCTGTTTTTGACGTACTCTTGTACTTCTAGATCATGATTTAACATGTTTGACTAATTTGAAAATTTAATAGGGTTTATATGCTGAATGAGGAGTTGCTTTTGTTGTTGAGCCTTTATAATTGACAATTAGATAAGAGGAGCTATCAAATGAAGGTTCTTCTTTAGATGGCAGAAGTATCTTTGGTGAATCCTAGAATGTTGGAAGTATTTTAGTCTTCATTCGTACTTGGTGGTTGTCAAACCTGGAAAAAACTTTTAAGTGAACTCCTTCTACACTCTAGTTTGTTTGTATTTAACAGTGGATTGATGTTGTTTGATTTCTGGTTGTACTTATCTGCTATATGGAGAAAGGTATGGTGGCAAGACAAAATTGTAATTTTGTATCACCTATTTGACTTATTATTTGTGCCTCTTGGCTATGTTTTTGTTCAATAAAGATAGATGGAGAAGTAAAAGGCACGTGGCAATTTTTATTTCAATCTTTCAGATTATACATTGGATGAAGGCACCTCATTCAAAATGCTTGATGCATTGAAAAAGGGAAAATTGAAAGATTTGGGATATGGATATGAGGGGGGAGGGAAAGGTCAAATCATATCAGTGGTACCTAGGGAAAATACTTAATAAAGCTTCAGCTTCTTTGTCAAAAAAATGTTAGTTTGAGCAAGTTCCCTACATATATATTTCACCTACTGTTTAGGGAATTTCCAAAAGTTTCCTGAACATCTATCTATAATTGGAAATTGAGATTAAGCTTCTAAGATCTTTGGGAAAATAAATAAATCTCAGAATGTTATTAGTGTGCTGCCCATATTAATATGAGCTTTTAATGTTTTCTCGGAATGGGTGGGCTTGTAGTTCATTGAATAGGGAGAGTAGTAAGTAGGTGGACTATCTATTGTGCACTAGATTGGCTTTCATCACTTTCCAGTTTCATTCTATGGTGAGAGGATTTACCATGCTTGGTTGTTGTGTAGGTGAATATCAAAGTTGATATTTTTTGTCCTGTTTTAATTCAAACATAAGATTCCCAGTGCCCTGATACTTTGAAGTTGGTTTTCCTTCTTTAAAATGATCTAGTGTAGTAAATTGCAGTAACTGGCTCTCTTGGTTCTCAGCTTCTCATAGCTGTTTAAAGAAGATGCATGGCTGAGTGAGAATTAGAGGGTTTTTGTTTACCCTACAGATACTATTTTGAATGACTTGCATTTAGTAAAAAATACTGGAAATATTTTTCATTGAATCTTGAGCTTTTTGAATTACTTCAGTATAGGATGTGAAGCATACTATTGACAGAGGTTAGAACTCAGAAGAGTTTGGTTTTTAACCTATGTGGTGTCTAATTCGTTTAATTCCTAATCTTAGGGCACTAGGGGACTCAATTCTTAATCATCTTTAACTGTAGTTAAATAGCATTTCTATGTAAAAAATGTGTATAATATTACTTTTGAATATTCGTGTGCTGTTGACCTGTCTTGGAACCAATTTTTACATTTGTAGACATTTTTAAGTTTTGAGTAATGTTTATATATAGGAGTTTTAGGTGTTTCATTTTATTTGATTTTACTATAATAATACAGGTGTCACCCTGTTGTGACCTTTATAATATATTCATACTTAACAAAAAAAAAGTGTGGTGATTGAAAAAAAATTAGGCACAACCATGGGTTCCACTTGAGTTTTGATCCTGGACCCATGGGTTCCACTTGAGTTTTGATCCTGGACCCATTCTGCATCTGGAAATTTTTCACAATCTATGCAGTTTAGGGCAAAAAGCTTATTTCTATATGTTTTCATGTTAAACAGTTTAACAATTTGAATTTAATCCATCTTCTTTTGGTAAACACTTTCTATTTCTCCACTAGTTTGATCTATAGAATATCTAGGTTGTATTTTAACCACCATTTTATATTTGCGATGAAATGAAAATGATTTAATATGTCCTCTATTTAGAAGGAAGCAATACTTTTCCGTTAACCCCCTTCTTGTTTCTTTCCACCAACAGTAATTAGGTTAGGAAATTATAAGATAAAGAATCTCAACACTTGTCCATTGAATTCAATCATTTGGAAAAGATGTTACCCACGAAGTAGAATACTCTAGTTCAATGTTTATTTTTACTTTTTTTAATTCCAAGATCTGTACTTGAATCAACTGTTGATATGAGAAAAGGAGGTTGCAAATGAAATGGATTGCCATTTAACAAACTATTCGAAAGGAAAGAGATTGTCAATTAACTTTTTCTGTTATTTCTCCAGCTTACTTTGACCATTGTCTATATTGCCATTGGTGTTTTTGCATGTGCTTGGATAGCTAAGCCAAATGTTCATTCACTATTTGCTTTTCTTTTTCCCTCCACATGAATTCTGATTCTTTGCAAGTAACAATACTAACTCATTCTATGTAATAGAGGTCTAATGCTGGATTATTACTAGAGAACGGCAGACTACAGTGATCAGGTTAAATATGTTCAAGTATTATTAGATCAGGACATGAGTTCTTTTTTTTTTTTTTTACATATAGGAATAATGGAGATATTGTAAGCCAAGTATTGAGTGAAGTGCTGCTCATCCAGTCTGCTCTTAGTGAAAAGTATGTAACAGATGTGAAACATTGTCTCAAAATAGTATTTATGTTTTACTATAAAAGTCAGCTGCTTCTAAATTGGTTTGCTCTTTTAAAATATCTTGTAACCTTTGATCAGTTTTGGCTTGGCAGGTTGGAAGTCATATTCATAACATGACCTCCTTCTTTAGCGGACTTGTGATTGGATTTCTCAACTGCTGATAGATTGCCCTCTCATTACTTTAGCCATCGGTCCATTTATTGTTGCTGCGGGAGGAATATCAAATATATTTCTCCATAGGCTTGCTGAGAGTATTTGAGATGCCTATGCCAAAGTAGCAAGCATTGCCGAGCAGGTTTAAACCACACATCTATTTTATGGTTATTTTTTGTGAGTTGCTGTTTTTGGATAGTAGGCTTTCTACAATTTACCAATTGGGTTTTCAATTCCACAACATCAAACATTGCTTTCTAGTTTGGATATTATATATATATGGACCTATGATGTTATTGCTGTCTTTGATTTATAAATTTATTTTCTTATTTTTCTTTTTCTTTTTCTTTTAAGGTAGAACATATGTTTCTTTGGTTTTTCCTTAGAGGTTTGTTTTATTCACTTTTATTGTCTCCACTACACTTCAATCTATAGACCTTGAATTGCAAAAGCAAAGACTTTGTTGGTCTATGAAAAATCTAGAAATTCCCTAGATATTGATTTGTGATTATGGAACTAACATGGGACTCCCGATTTGAAAACTAAGTCAAAAATGCATTTTTTCACACTTAAGCTTGAAAATAGGCCTTCGGGGGCCAAAATCGTGCAACAGCCACGAGACGGCCCGGGAAATACCTCAAACACGTTGGGCGGGACCAACATAAGTTGTGGAAATTTACGGAACTAGCACGGGACTCCCGGTTTGAAAACTAAGTCCAAAAATGCATTTTTTCACACTTAAGATTGAAAATAGGCCTTTGGGGGCCAAAATCGTGTAACAGCTATGAGATGGCCTAGGAAACGCCTCAAACACCTTGGGAGGGACCAATGTGAGTTGTGGAAACTTACAGAACTAGCACGAGACTCCCGGTTTGAAAACTAAGTCCAAAACTGCACTTGTTCACACTTAAGCTTGAAAATAGGCCATCGGAGGCCAAAATCGTGCAACAGCCACGAGGTGGCCCGGGAAACACCTTAAACACCTCAGGAGGGACCAATGTGAGTTGTGAAAACTTACGGAATTAGCACGGGACTCCCGGTTTGAAAACTAAGTCGAAAAATGTATTTTTTCACACTTAAGCTTCAAAAATAGGCCATCGGAGGCCAAAATCGTGCAACAGCCACGAGACGGGCCGAGAAACACCTCAAACACCTCGGGACGGACCAATGTGAGTTGTGGAAACTTACAAAACTAGCACGGGACTCCCGGTTTGAAAACTATGTCCAAAAAGGCACTTTTTCACACTTAAGCTTAAAAATAGGCCATCGGAGGCCAACATCGTGTAACAGCCATGAGACGGCCTAGGAAACACCTCAAACACCTCGAGAGGGACCAATGTGAGTTGTGGAAACTTACGAAACTAGCACGGGACTCCCAGTTTGAAAACTAAGTCCAAAAATGCATTTTTTCACACTTAAGCTTGAAAATAGGCCTTCGGGGGCCAAAATCATGCAACAGCCATGAGATGGCCCAGGTAACACCTCAAACACCTCGGGATGGACCAATGTGAGTTGTGGAAACTTACGGAACTAGCACGGGACTCCCGGTTCGAAAACTAAGTCGAAAAATGTACTTTTTCACACTTAAGCTTCAAAAATAGGCCATCGGAGGCCAAAATCGTGCAACAACCATGAGACGGCCCGGGTAACACCTTAAACAACTCGGGAGGGACCAATGTGAGTTGTGAAAATTTACGGAACTAGCACAGAACTCCCGGTTTGAAAACTATGTCCAAAAATGCACTTTTTCACACTTAAGCTTGAAAATAGGCCATCGGAGGCCAACATCGTGTAACAGCCACGAGACGGGCCGGGAAACACCTCAAACACCTCGGAAGGGACCAATGTGAGTAGTGGAAACTTACAGAACTAGCACGGGACTCCCAGTTTGAAAACTAAGTCCAAAAATGTATTTTTTTAACATTTAAGCTTGAAAATAGGCCTTCAGGAGCCAAAATCGTGCAACAGCCATGAGACGGCCCGCGTAACACCTCCAACACCTCGGGAGGGACGAAAGTAAGTTGTGGAAACTTACGGAACTAGCACGGGACTCCCAGTTCAAAAACTAAGTCCAAAAATGCACTTTTTCACACTTAAGCTTCAAAAATAGGCCATCGGAGGCCAAAATCGTGCAACAGCCATGAGATGGCCCAAGTAAGACCTCAAACACCTTGGGAGGGACCAATGTGAGTTGTAAAAACTTACGGAACTAGCACGGGACTCCCGGTTTCAAAACTATGTCCAAAAATGCATTTTTTTCACACTTAAGCTTCAAAATAGGCCACCAGAAGCCAAAATTGTGCAACAACCGTGAGACGACCCAGGGAACACCTCAAACACCTCAGGAGGGACCAATGTGAGTTATGGAAACTTACGGAACTAGCACGGGACTCCCGGTTTAAAAACTAAGTCCAAAAATGCACTTTTTCACACTTAGCTTCAAAATAGGCCACCGGAGGCCAAAATCGTACAACAGCCACGAGACGGGCCGGGGAACACCTCAAACACCTCGGGAGGGACCAATGTGAGTTGTGGAAACTTACAGAACTACCACGGGACTCCCGGTTTGAAAACTATGTCCAAAATTGCACTTTTTGACACTTAAGCTTCAAAATAGGCCACCGGAGGCCAAAATCGTGCAACAGCCACGAGACGGCCCGGGGAACACCTCAAACACTTCGGGAGGGACCAATGTGAGTTGTGGAAACTTACGAAACTGGCATGGGACTCCTAGTTTGAAAACTAAGTCCAAAAATGTACTTTTTCACACTTTTTTTTTTTGATTAGCAAAGAAAAATTTCATTTAACAGCATGAAATTAAAGGTACAGGAAGATGAGAAGCATCGAGAGAGATTCAGAAGTATAAAAATACCCCTACTACTGCTACTCGCAACCATACAAACAACCCCTAAGCCTCTCAATTTTTTTTAAAAAGTTAAGAAGAACTTAACTAAAAAATTAAAATACATGAGTCACCACATAAACAACCCACCAAAACACCCAAACCAAACTAGAGTAACTAAACCAAAAATTTAGCATCCCAATAATTCAAATCTGCACAATATTTTAATCAACCCAATATTTCAAATCTGCACACAGCAACCCAATATTTTAATCCCTACAGCACTCCCAATAATTCAAATCTGCATAGAGCCACGCCTAACACCTATGCTGCTCCAACACCCACCTGCTGCACTCTACGCCCACCTGCTACACTCCACGCCCACCTGGTACACGCTCCTCTTCTATGCACGCTCCTCCATGGCTGGACATCACCATGGCTGGACATCTCTTCTGCATCCTCATTGCTGAAAACTCCATACAGCTCATTGCAAGACTCCAAACCCACCACCGGGAAAAACTACACCTATGCTGCTGCCAAAAGCTCCAGTCTCCTTTCTCACGCCTATGCCTCTGTTACAGCCCACTTCACTGCTGCCAAAACAAAACAAAACCCACGTCACTGCTGCCAAAACTCCATAGCCAAAGCTCCACCCAATACCCACGCCAAGAAGAGTCCAAAGCCACCACCGAAAAGTCCAAGCTGCTACTGCTCCTCTCCCTGAAACAAAGTCCTAACGGCTAAGGCTTACAAGATAAACTTTGGAACCAACAGGTCTTCAATCTCACACCGCGGATCCACACACCCACCGAACACCGATCACCCGCTGGGACACCTCCATACATATGGTAGAACTTCACCCCTCAAACTCTCACTCGAGGAGGAGCGCTCGAGTGACATCCGAACAGAACCGGATCGCCTACGATCCCCTTGTTTCCGCCCAAAAAACGCACCCCTTAAACTCCTACTCGCCAAAAAGTGCTCGAATGAAGTACCAGGACGCCCCTGCTGAACCAGCTAAAACGGCAAGGATGAATCACAAGAGAACAACTGAAGACAGACTTGTGCGGCCCCTGAAGCAAAATCTGGACACACCAAAATACTCTTCCGCAGCAACTAAACACACCTAGGTGGGAAGAAATGGGGGACTCAAGTTTATTGAAAGAAAAAACTAACAAGATAACCGCCGAAACGAGCTAGGCCAGCTGACCACCATAGCCAAAGGCGGCGGCCAGCCGGCCCTAAAAGAGGCCGGAGAAGGAGGTTTTTAGAGAGAGAAAAGAGAGGTTTTTAGAGAGAGAAGTAGGCCATCGGAGGCCAAAAGTAGGCCCTTGTACTTTTTCACACTTAAGCTTGAAAAGTAGGCCATCGGAGGCCAAAATCGTGCAACAGCCACGAGACGGCCCAGGGAACACGTCAAACACTTCGGGAGGGACCAATGTGAGTTGTGGAAATTTACAGAACTAGCACGGGACTCCCGGTTTGAAAACTAAGTCCAAAATTACACTTTTTCACACTTAAGCTTGAAAATAGACCTTCGGGGGCTAAAATCGTGTAACAACCACAGGATGGCCCGGGGAACACCTTAAACACGTCGGGAGGAACCAATGTAAGTTGTGCAAACTAACGGAACTTGCACTGGACTCCCGATTTGAAAACTAATTCGAAAAATGCATGTTAAATTGTATAATTTATGGATAAGATAATAATTGTCCAACTTGCATTTTTTTTTTTTTTCATTTTTTTGCAGATTCGAGATTTGATATGGACATGGTTGGTAATTTGGAGGGAAAATGGTAGCTCATTTTGTGTTTTTGTTCATATTACCTTACATGTTTTTTGGTTGCGTTGTAAATTTTATATTTTTGTTGGTATTACAGGGCATGTTTGGTAATCTGCCCTTGATATTTTATTTTTGTTGATATTAGTAGACATGTTTTTTGTTGGATATTAGGAGATGTGTTTGGTAATCCGTATGCGGTTGATATTATATTTTTGTGGATATTAGTAGACGTTTTTTGTGGATATTAGGAGACATGTTTATAATCCGCATGCAACTCATATTGTATTTTTGTGGATAGTGCTGAAATTTGATTGTGATATTTATGAAAATGAACAGATTTTTGTATTGATTTGTAATAGATATTTTATTGAATAGCTTATTAAAATACGCAGGGAATTGTTACTAAAAAGAAAAAATTTCGGAAGAAAATAGTACCCCCATTTTCAAATTTTTTAATTTTTATTAGTGACGAAATAAAAAGTGTCGCTATTAGTTTTCAAAAAACATGACGAATAATTTTGTCACTAATGATATAGTACGAAACAAATAATTTCATCACATTTGCTTAATATTTCATCGCTAAATTGAAATATTTGGTGACAAAATGTTTTTTTGTCATTGAATAATTTTCTTTTTTGCTCATTTTAGTGACGAATTTTTTTGTCACCTTAATCCATATCATTGGTGAGGAAAACTTTCGTCACTAAAATATATTTGGTGACGAAATATTTCGTCGCCAAAAACAATTAAAATAAAATATTATTTAGTTTTGGTGACGAAATTGATGTTTTAGACGACGAAAAATTCAACATTTGGAGACGAAACATGTCGTCGCCAAAAACGAAAAATAGGCGACAAAACTGTTTTTCGTCACCAGGTACTTTCAGCGACGACTTATAGGCCATGAATGTGGTGACAAAATTTTTTCGTCACAGATCACTTTAGTGACGAAAATTTGATGTTTAGAGACAAAATCAGTTTGTCACCAAAGGCCTTTTTTGTTGTAGTGATTTGTTGCATTTATTGAACATGCACACTTTAGTTCATAGGCCATCATGCAATGAAATTGCATCGATTGATGGTTTATGAATCAAGTTTACCACTCCTTTGAGTCGTTTGATGATAAGGAGGGGTAAGCTGTGCAAACAACATTGAGAATACCCTGTTCTTGCTCTGTATGCTTTCTGTTCCAGTAGAAGGAACCGAACTTTTGTGGCCGGCAGGCCACAAGTTCTAGACAACAGTCTACTATTTGTGATTAGCAGGCCACAAATTATGACTGTCGGCTGTAGACACCCCATTTTTGACCATCCCCAAGACTTGGACGTCATCGCTTATGCACTCGATGATTGTGATTGCATGTGCTCGTTTTAGTGTCTAAAGTCCTTGGCGGAATGCCCTGTCTTTGAGCCTTCAAACCCGGTCCATTCTATGCCTTGTTTTGAGCCAAAACCTTAGTGTTTCAAACCCAAAACCTTAGTGCTTCAAGCCTAGAACCCCTAATCCGGCCACCAATTGAGATTGCCGGCCATCTAAGTGGCCTACTGGCCACCAGTGACCTTTTTGCAGATATTTTGTTGGCAGCTGTTCCAGTTGTTAGCACAATTGTCTCCATCTCCCTACACGTGTATGGAAGGATTTCTTTCAGCCAAATGCATGTTTTTCTATATATATGGGATCTCCTCCCCCATTTTTGGGGGTTAGAAATTTGGGAACAAAAATCTTTCTCTCTCTACATTTCTCTCTCTTTCTTGCTAATTTGTGTACATTAGCCTAGTTTCACTACACTTTTGCCTACACCTCCTTAACCAAAGTTGATCATCTTTGAGATGAGGTCCCTTGAAGCCTTCTTGGAGCTCTTGAAGGTGGTTTTGGCTTGAGTTAGTGCCTAAAGTTGATCTTTGCTTCAAAAGGTATAACACTTCCCTTTTAAGCTTGCTTAGTCCACTTGTTTTTCTATCCTTTCAAACTGTTTTTGGGCTATTTTTTAGCATAAAAAAACTCTGTTTTTGTGGGTTAAAATTGGTGTTTTAGGCCATTTAAGGTTAGGGGAGTATCTCACCCTTCTTTATTCCTTGCTTTGTAAGGCTTTTCCACCTTTGTTTCCCACCTTCAAATTATTATTTTTTTGGGCTTTTAAACACTGAATTTCAGAATATTTTCAATGATAAAAATCATTTTTTGAAGTCCAAACTTGGAGGGGTTAGCCTCCCCTCCTTGTGTCTAGTTTGCTAGCCTAGTTAGCTCTATGTGTTAGCTTTATTTTCTAGCCTTTTGTAGCTTAGTTCCAGCATGTTTTAGGCTCTATTTTATATTGTTTCAACTCTGTTTTTGGTTGGTTATTGCATTTGAGTCTTGTTTTGCGTGCCTCTAGTGTAATAGTCCTCACAAGTTTGGTGTTTTAGGCCATTAGACACCCCTTGCTTGAGTTAATTGCCATGTTTTAGTGCTTTTCTCACTTCATTTCAGCACTTATAATCTCTGCAATCTCCCTCATTTTTTCACTTTTTCATTTGCTTTGAGGGTTGTTTCAACCTTAGGATAGTTTAAGCTTGAGATTGAGATTCATTGCTTAATGGTTTAATCCTCTTTTGGGGGTTCATTACCAACGGCATGACACCTCTCTCTTGCCTTAAACTATCCCTTGTTTGACACTTCCTTCTCTTTAGAGGACTTACTCACCATTGGACTTGATTGGTTAAAGCATGGTTAGTAAATTAAAAATGAGTAAAGTTGAAACTAAAAGTGAGCAAAGATAAGAATTTGGTTGTTTTTTGATGTGTTTAATCAGACATTAATTGAATACAAGGAAAATTGGGGCATTTCATATTCAAAGTGATGAAATGTGCCAAGTTTCCAAGGTCTCCATTGCCCTTCATCTTACATGATAGGGTGGTGGTCTTGAGTCTTGTTTATGCATTCATTAAACTTGTAGAAATTGGTTCCTTAGCCATCATTCAATGAAATTGCTAGATTGATGGTTTAAGGACCAAGTGTATCACTCATTTGAGATGTTTTGATGATAAGAAGAGAAACACAGTACAAACAACTTGTGATAATACCCTCTCTTTGCCCTGTTTGCTCTTTGTTGCAGCAAAAAAATATGGTGTTTCATCAGTGGCTGGCCAGCCACTGTTATTAGCTTGCCGGCCACCAGTGTTGGATGGCAAACCCTCAATGATGGCCGGTCGGCCACCACTTTTGGCCTGCCGGCCACCAATGAATTTTGAGGTGTGTGCTTTTGAAGCACGGCAGAGTTGATCTGGAAAAGGAAAACAATGCAAGGGTTGTCCAAACATAGGCTTTCAAGGGTAGATAGCGGATGTTCTTCGAGTGAAAACTGAGCACGCATGGGCCTCATTCGCTTCCCGGGACTAGTTAGTTAGAAATTAACCATTTATTTGTTGTAATTAATTAGTTGTAGCTAATTAGCTTGTTTTGTATTTATTTAATCAGTTTAGATTGATTAATTAAATTAGTTTGTGTTGTAATATTTAATTACCTTAGCCTAGTTAAATTCTTAATTTATTAGCTTAGAAGTTAGTTAATTTATTCATTCAAGTTTTGTAATAATTAGTTAAGTAGTTTAGCTTAGCTAGATTTTATTCATTCGGACTCTCCTTCGTGAGAGCGTAACATAATAATGTCATGTATGTCTTCCAACCCCACGTCTTTCTCCTTTTATTTATCCGCTTTTGATGGTTAGATTAGGGACATGTTTCATTTAGCATATCGCATGTTTGTATCCATTCATTTGTCTTGCATACACCGAGGCTCAGTTAATCATTCTAATTGCATTGTTGTTTCAAATACCTCGTTGAATACATGTTTAAACGCATGCTATGAAATCATTGCAAATAAACATGTTAAGTAGTCGAGCCTATTTTAGTTGCATTAGCCATCTTGCATAGTTAGGAATCATGCAATTTTTCTAACTCTTTTGTTTTATTTTGGCTTGGAATACTAGGTGAGTTTCTAGTGCTTTAGCATACTTGCATGAATGTGAGTGACTACCATGACTAGCATGCTTGCCATGAGGCTAAGTGCTTACTTGTTAAACTGTTTGAGTGACTGTGCATGGAGGCTTATTGCTTGAATTGGAACGATTCAATAAATGTACGTTTAAGCCCACTATGTCTAGTGGAAAATTCGCAAGCTTTAAACCCACTTGAAGTGGCAAATTCAAACCCTTTCCACAAACAAACATGAAATTGAATTGTTCCAATTTGAGCAAACTAGTTTATACTTGCTTGTGCGCATCACATAGCAATGCTAGCCTAATAAAACTGGAACAAGAGCATATAATATACATAAAAATCCTATTATGATTAGTAGAGGCCGATCTTTGATCGGGCGAGCGGGGGTGCTCAATTCATGACCTTCTTCTCTCGTACGCAAGTTCCTGAACTGAGGCAACTTTGGTGATGATGGACATGTGGCCTTTGGCACGAGTCATGGGTTTCCTAAATTTCCCCAAAAATAAAATATTTAGGTGGCGACTCTATATCTGGCAAAGCAGTCCAATTTCGGCATTTTTTATTCAAAATCGATTTTTCAAAACGATTTGCCGGATTTAGACTCTTTGGTGTTTATCAATTTCACACTGCACTTGTGAAATTAGATTAAGAACCGCGAGAGTCCAAACTGTAGGGCTTTCTTTCGAGCCTCCGAAAGGGAGCGCGAAAAAGCCGAGCTATAGTTTTTGGCGATTCTACTGGGGACTTAGAGAACTTGACTTGAACTCATGATATGACTTTTTATCTACACTTATGTGTTTCTTTGCATTTACATTTGCATTGGTGCACCTAAGTCACTGTGTTTGCCATCTACTATTCCTGGACGATTTGCTGGTGGCTTGCCTAAAAGCTTACCAAAAGGCTGACCGATCAGGGGCTCTACCACGATGGGAACACAATCGTTGGATCTGGACTACTGATGTACTGTTTGATCTTCCTTTGAATTCTCAGTGTTAGGTGTGAGAGGTATATTAGGTAGTCATGCTGAGGTAGCCTAGTTGCATATTGAAACCCATAGAGATTGTTCCAAACTAGGACATGTTGCTTATCCGAATCCAACATTGTGTGAAATCACTTTGCTTGAATAGTGAACTCTAGCTCCTGACGAAACTAGGACAGGGTAACCCTACCCCCTCATGGGGGTGTTTTGGTTCTCACTTAGCTGTTATGTGCTTTTAGAGTGAAACTCTACAGGGACGTGCATTTCAGTTACAAGTTTGGGTATCAGATTTGGGGGCAAAAGTCTGCGTTGAGTACAGTTCTATAGCTTTTGATTACACTGTGTGTTGTTCACATCTAAGCTGAGGTGCTATGCAGTTTCTGATTTTTGTTTTCCTTTTGCTTTATTTCTTTCTGCAAGGTAGTTTATCATAATTGCTTCAGACAGTTCGGTTACCCCCCAAGCACTCTGGACCCGTGTAAGGAGACTTTACCAATCTGGAGATCTTGTTAGGGGACAACCTGTGTTTGCTTCGCTTCCACCGGTTACCAGACGGAGGAGGGTTAGGCATAATTCACCAGTCCAACAGACACCTTTTACTTCACCTACATCCAGTCAGGGACAATCTTCTACACCTAGGCTAGCAAGAGATTACTCGCCTATTCAAATGACTCAGTACCCAATAGCCAGTATGGAGGACTTGATTCGTCATCTCCAACAAACAATGGAAACCATGTAGCAAGATGCTGCCCGCCAAGCTGAAGTTACAGCCCATTAAGCCGAAGTGATAAACAGGCTACAGTAATAACAACCCCAACCGGCAGTGGCTTCTGTTTCTCATGCACCTCCTGTGGGTATCCCAGCACCCAGAATTATTGTTAATGCTTAGGTTAAGAATTAGGGCAATCTGGTAAACCCCATCCCGCCGCAAGCCTCCAAGGCACCAGTGTACCAAACTAAGGCACCGTTTGAATTTGAAGTTGACCTGACTGTACTGAAGGTCAACAAGCTGGAGAAGCTTTTCAAGCAGGCATAGGGTGTGAACTCAATCCCTGACATCGAAGATGGATACACTAACTCCGCAGTAACCCTTCCAGACCAATTTTTGGCCAGACCCTGTCGAGAATAGCAGCTATCTGATATGCAAAGTTGGAGTACTCTGTGAAGCGGAGCTGGGAGGAAATGGCTGAGGCCTTCATCGCACAGTACTCCTATAATACCCAGATCGAGGTTATAACCCAAGATCTTGAAGCAACCCATTAGGAGCCAAAGGAGAGTTTCTTAGACTTTGTAACAAGGTGGAGGGCCAAGGCTTCGATGATGACTACCCGACCATCCGAGAAAGATCAAATCAGGATGGTGGTCCGCAATCTACAAGGGAAATTACTACAAAAGATGATTGTCTTGCCATTGTTCACATTCACTGAGCTCCACGAGATAGAGGTTCAGATTGAAGATGCAATGAAACATGGGTTGATAACCGATGAGAAGGAGTAGCCCAAGAGGCCTTTTACACGCAGTTCCAATGCAACCACGAGTGAAAGCACAACTGCGCGGCCATCTGATGTGAATGTTGTCACCACTACAGCCAAGATTGCCAACCCTTTCACCAATACAAATCCACAAACCTTAAAAAACCAGGCCAAATCTCAAAAGGTCTTCATCCCACTCTATATGCCTTTATCCCAAGCCCTGAGGGTGCTGATAAAAAAGGGGCATCTTAAGTTGTTAGAGCAGCGCCCACTACTCGATCCTCTTCCACCAAAATAGAACCAAGCCAAATATTGTGCTTTTCGCCAGCAGCACGGTCATGACATCGACCAATGTTACAGGCTGCGTCATGAGATTCAAGATCTCATCGACAACAAGGTGATAGCACCACCCCAAAAGCCAAATGTAACCACTAATCCTCTCCTGACCCAGAACCAAGTTTCCCCACCTCAGAACCTAAATCTAATACATACACTGGCCATTCCATATGACCCCAACGTATATATTTCCCCTTCCCACCTACCTAAACCAGCTGTGTTCATCCCTGAAAGCACGAACTTGTGCATGATGGACACTTCTACTCTTCAAACTAAACCCGTGGTGCTGACAGTGGCAGAAGGAGGGAGGTTAGCCTTGAAGGAACATGTCAGTCCATTGCTTGAGAGCTTTGCAGACTTATTTGAGGGGGAATATGACCCGTGCGGTTACATTGTGCCACTTGATCAAGCCAAACCCTAAGTGGTATTGCCAACAATAGCGAATGTCAATGTGGTTCGAGAGGATGGCCCAAATCAGGGACTGGATGATTTAACGGAGCTGGATGAGGACTTAGACAATCTGCAGTTCTATGACGAACAAGATCAGGGGGATGTGCAGATTGACTGGTTTGATCTAAATGGGTCAACAGACAACTCGAGGTGGTTGAGGGATTAACCTGACCGGGAGGAAGGAACTGAACCAAAACCTGAAGAAAAGGAAGCAAGAATAGCTGCAGTGGCCGAAATGGCCGGGAAAAAGGAGAAATTATCGAAGAACACCGATATCAAGAATTTAGCTTAAGAACTGGGCGCCATGAGTACCGTGGATACAGAGCAAGAAGCCGCGTTGAAGTGGTTTGAAAAAGAGAGGGATCAAGGCAAACAGAAAGTTGGAATAACTTAACACCCTGTAGGGGATACTTCTGAAAAGGGAATGATTAGACCGGAACCAAACAATTGTTTGTCGATTGTTGGAGGTGTATGGTGGGAAGATGATGATCTACATCTGGCCCACACTGACAAGGATTGGGGAGAAGACCTTCCAGACAACACCTGGTACTCTGAAGAGATTGACCATATGACAAGGAGTGGGCGGTATTTCAATCCCCCGCACTTGGACCAAGCTGAAGCCTCCGAAAAAGATAAAGAGGTTGAGAAGCAGAAGGAAAAATAGTTAGAAGAAGAGGTGGTGCTAAAACAGCTGAAGAAAATTTAGGCCGACATTTCGATCTAGTGTCTTCTTATGGCTTCTCGAGTGCATCGACAGGCTGTACTATCAACGATAGACAAAGCCAAATTGTCCATTGACATGACTCCTGAACAGCTTGTGGGGTTGGTTTTCCCCGGAGGTGCTGCGCCAACTTTAACCCTCCCAGACAAGGAACTGCTGCCAGAAGGCTCAGCACACAACAAACCTCTGTACATATCAGTTGAATGTAGAGAAAAGTGGGTGCCAGTGGTGTTGGTTGATACTGGGTCAGCCATCAATGTCTATCCGTCATGCACGGCTTATGCCATCGGCCTAAAACCAGCAGATTTTGTGCCTACAGCCTATGTGATCCGAGCGTATGACAATACTAGCAGGGAGGTGATGGGCACAGTACAGATTAGAGTTCAAGTGGGCCCAGCTCAATAGGATATTGAGTTTCATGTCCTGGACGTGCCAGCCACTTTCAATCTACTGTTGGGAAGGCCTTGGTTGCACCAGGTTGAAGCAGTCTATTTTACCCTCCATCAAATGCTGAAATATCTCCACGGGAAGGGGGTGGTTATTGTCTTCAGGAATTCATCTATACATCCTCCGCCAGAGGTAACTACGCCTGTGTTGGAAATTATTCATGGCGAATAGGATGTTTTCCTTTCTGGGTTCACTCTAGCTGAGGCCTGAACAGTGCAAACCATCTTGGCAACTGATGAGGGCTTGCATGTCAGCGCCCAATCAATCTATTTCATGAATAAGCTCTAACATGTGCCAGGAATGACGTTGGGAAAAGTGGCCAGAAGGGTGTCACAGCATTGGCTGATGTGCCACATAATCCACATGCCTTTGCTCTTGGCTATATGCCCACCAAACAGGGTTAGGTTAGGAAAGGAAAAGAGATGGCAGGTAGAGCTAGAGCTAAGCAGACAGGGAGGCACTATGAGCTTGTGCACAGGCCGATCCGGGGAACACTGAACGGCCATTTTGTTTGGAAGGGAGAAGACTTTCCATTTTGTGGTTTTGTCGAGCCCTGGCTGAATTCGGAGAAGTGGCGTGTTCCCGGCTTTGAAATTTTCTTTGACTTGCAACTACAAGACAGTGATACAGAGGAAAGGGCTGAACCAATTACTGCTGAAGTTGAGAAGAGCATGGAAAGTGGCTCGGACAGCAGCGAACTTGAAGTAGGAGCAGCACTGGTATGTCTCCTTTCAGATCTTTCGGTCAACTCAGAGAGCTTGGGGGATAACTTGAGCATTTCCATGATCGAGGATCAACCGGGTGTGAACCCTTCTAGCAACATTTTGGATGCATCTAACGCATCATCTCTCGTTTGGCAGCTAGAAGAGGGCTACCTGTCTAGTAGTTCTGAGTTGGGTAGTGAGCCAGAATTTGATTCCACAGAGTATGTGGAGTTGGAATCAGATTCCGACACTTCTGAGTCTGAGTCCGGTATTCCTAGGGGTGATAACCAGGATACCAAGGTTTAGTCCAGGTCGTCTTTTTCTTTTGCTTTTGAGTTGGTTGTAACCGAAGAGCTGGATGAGCTAGACTTTGTGAATGAGAATGCCACTGTAGATTCTGAGTATTTCTCTGTGCCGCTTGTTTATTGCATTGATCAGGACTTTCAAACTTTTAATGAAAATGATGAGGAAGGAATTCCTCTGGTTTTGAAAATTTTGATTAGTCGAGAGGAGAAAAGGTTTGCAAAACCCCTCGTTGATGAAATCATTGCTTTTAATGTGGGCACTGAGAAGGATCTGCATCTAGTCCAGATCGGGTCCACGTTGTCTTCGGAGGAGCGCGAGTGCTTAGTCACTTTATTAAAAGATTTCAAAGATGTTTTGGCGTGATCCTACAAAGACATGCCTAGAATCGATCTTGAGATTATACAGCATTGGATCCCTCTCGACCCCAAGGCCCGACCCGTTAAACAGAAGTTGCGGAGAATACGCCCAGATTGGGCTTTGAAGATTAAGGAAGAGGTCACCAAGCAAATCGACGCAAGGATTTTACTAGTATTTGAGTACCCAAATTGGTTGGCCAACATTGTCCTAGTGCCAAAGAAAGATGGTAGAATTTGGGTATGTGTGGATTTTAGAGATCTGAATAAGGCCAGTCTGAAGGACGACTTTCCGTTGCCGCACATCGACAAGTTGGTAGATTTCACCACAGGTCATGCGTTGCTCTCCTTCATGGATGGATTTTTCGGGTATAACCAGATTCTGATGGCGCCTGAGGACAGAGGGAAAACTACTTTCACTACGCTGTGGTGAACCTACTGCTATCGGGTGATGTCGCTTGGGCTGAAGAATGCTGGGGTTACCTATCAAAGGGCTACAACTGCTATTCTACATGATATCATCCATAAAGAGGTCGAGGTGTATGTGGACGACATGATTGTTAAGTCCAAGGAAAGAGAGGGCCACTACACCACCTTGAAGAAATTCTTTCAACGGATCAGAGAATACAGACTGAAGTTGAATCCACAGAAATGTACCTTCGGCATAACAGCATGGAAAATGCTAGGTTTCTTGATCACATAGAGAGGCATCGAGGTAGATCCTTCTAAAATCAAGGCCATCTTAGAAATGCCACCACCGAGGACTAAAAAGGAGGTGCGAGGCTTTGTGGGTAAAGTGCAATTCATAAGACGGTTTATTTCTAAATTAACCTTGACTTGTGAACCACTATTTGGTCTCCTGAAGAAAGGAAAGAAATTTCGATGGGATGATCGATGGCAATTTGCTTTTGAGCAGATCAAGCAGTACCTTCCGATTCCGCCTATGTCGTCGCCGCCAGAGCTAGGGAAGCCCTTGATTTTGTATTTGTCAGTAACGGACACAACAATGGGATGCATGCTTGCTCAGGAATCTGAGGGTAGAGTTGAGAAAGCCATCTATTACTTGAGCAAGAAAATGCTGGAATACGAGACCCATTACACTCCGCTAGAGAAAGCTTGCTTAGCCTTAGTATGGGGTACCAGGAAGTTGAGGCACTACTTGTTAGCTCACTCCGTAATTCTGGTTTCAAGATTAGATCTCATCAAATATCTCTTTGAGAAACCAGCGCTTATGGGTAGGCTAGCCCATTGGCTGCTTCGTCTCTCTAAATTTGATCTGAAGTATGTTACTCGCAAGTCAGTCAAGGGGAGAGCAGTAGCAGAGTTCCTGGTAGATCACCCAGTGGAAGGGGATGAAACGGTAGAATACCTATTCCCAGATAAAGCTATTCTGCAAGTTGAAGAGGAGATTTGGACAATGTACTTTGACGAAGCGTCTAATCAGTACGGTTATGGGATAGTTGTGTTACTGATAGCACCTGCCAATTCTCATATACCTTTAGCCTTCAAACTCCAGTTCAAGGTATCCAACAACGAAGCAGAATACGAGGCATGTATCGCTGGTTTGGAAGCCGCCCTAGAACTAGGGGCAAAAAGGTTGGAGGTAATCGGGAACTCAAACCTAGTTGTGTCTTAGGCAAATAGAGACTGGAAGGTCAAAGAAGAAAAGATGAAGATTTATCACCAGACCCTGGACGTTCTGATTCCTAGGTTTGAAAAACTAACTTTCACTATCTACTAGGAGAGAACAACAGGTTTGCTGACGCTCTATCAACTCTATCTTCTATGATAGACATCTCGTTTGGAGTCCAGATGCGTCCAATCATCATTGAGTAGAGATATACACCGACCTACGAGACTATCGTCGCAATAGATGAAGCGCAAGATCAAAATCCTTGGTTCTATGATATCTGAAACTTCTTGGAAAAGGAAGTTTATCCACCAGGAGCAAATGCCAAAGACAAAAAGGCAATATGGCGAATGGCCATTCAATTTATCATCTGCGGAGGTAAACTATACAAGAGGGGTCATCTAGGAATGCACAAGTTATGTGTTGAAGCAGAGGAATCCAAGTGCCTAATGGTGGCCATCCATGGGGGAGAGTGCGGAGCGCAAATGAATGGGATAATGTTAGCCTAGAAGATTCTCAGGCAAGGTTACTACTGGTCCACTATGGAGGAGGATTGTATTGGTTTTGTTCGGCGATACCACAAATGCCAAATTAATGCTAATCGTATGAATATCCCGCTGTTGAAGCTACACAACATGTCTTTACCATGGCCTTTCTCAGTTTAGGGAATCGACGTCATTGGCGCAGTCACACCAAAAGGATAGAACGGGCATGAGTATATTCTGGTGGCAATTGATTACTTCACGAAGTGGGTGGGAGCTCAGTCCTATGCAGTGTTGAAAGCAGCGCATATGGCTAAGTTCATCCGAAACAACATCATTTGCCGATATGGAGTCCCAAACAAGATCATTTTAGATAATGGCTCCCATTTCAAGAAGGAAGTGATCGATTTGTTGGAGAAATACAATGTGGCTTTCCATAAGTCATCTACATACCGACTGTAAACCAACGGAGCTATTGATGCCGCCAACAAGAACATCAAGCATATTTTGTAGAAAATGGTTGAGACCTACAAGGACTAGACAAAAAAATTGTCATTCACACTCTGGGGCTATAGAACTTCAATCTGGACGTCTACAGGGGCAACTCCTTATTCTCTTGTCTATGGGATAGAAGCTGTTCTGCCAATCGAAATAGAAGTCCCGTCCCTGCGAGTTATGGTCGAGTGTTAGATAGCAGAGGCGGACTGGCAGCAGAGCAAGTTCGAAGAACTGATGGTGTTTGATGAGAGAATGCTGAAAGCATTGTACCATGTTTAGGGTTATCAACATAGGATTACTAGGGCTTTTAACAAGAACGTTAAGTCTTGGAATCTCAAAGAGGGGGATTTAGTGTTGAAAGACAACCAAGCTCCCATCCATGACCCTACGGGCAAGTTCAGACCCAATTGGACTGGTCCTTACATCATCAAACCTATCTAGTCGGGTGGAGCTGTTATTCTCATGGACCTGGATGGCCTAGAATTTTCCCAACCGATCAACATGGACAAGTTGAAGAAATATTATCCCTAAGAGGGTCGCTAGGCCAAAAACCCGGAAGGGTGACGTAGACAAAAGTTAGAGCACAAAAAATTAGAAAAAAGAAAAACTAAGCTCGCAATGTTGAAAACCCTAAAGGTCAGCCATGGAAAAAGTTACAGTGCAAAAGAAGAATGTTAATACTCGAGTGAACCCGAACCGAACTACTTAAGGCTTGATTCCCATCTTCGGGATACGTAGGCAACTTCATCTTGAAGTCTGGCCATAAATACCTCCAAATCAACTGTCCTGTCCATGTGTCTGATCAGGTCATCTTTGCTTATTTGTCTGTTCTTTACCTGAAAGTTCAATTGTGATCTCTACTCTGAGAGAAGAGCTAGTTACAGTGCTGAGCAGTGTTTTTCAGTCAAGGGGCAATTTTTGATCTTGGGATTCGGGGTTGTACATCTCGAGGATTGATTCTGTGTGTGTCAAGTAGTGATCCTTATCGAAAATGGTTTTGAAAAGTTTTGATAAAAGTTGATTTTTGCTCAAATTTTGCCTTTTACAACTTAGACCATTTTTGGACCAAAAGGAAAATTTTCAGTGCTCACAACTTTAATTTCATTAATTTCAATACAAAGTTCTCCAATTCTTGATGCAAATCAAAATTGCTTTTATTACACTAAAAAAACTTGAAAAGTAAGATCTAAGAAATAAACTAGGGGCATAGATGAGTCAGGTGTTCCTGCGTCCTCCGCTCGTGCTTATGGAAGCTTATGATGCCAAAGTGGACCCAGTTTGTGCCTCATCCTTGACCTAAGCCAGGTACTCACCAAAAAGGGCACAGCTGAAACTAGGGGCCGGGGCAGAAGCTCTCTCGTCCTCCAAGTAGTGAGGTACCTAGCCAAATGTGAACCTCAGACGGGGAATGAAATTGGGTACTCTATCCCCTTCTTTGGGCAAGTCTGGTCATGCCCGAGCTGACGTTTGAATCAGAAAGGGAAGTAGAATACATAGTGTGTAAGGCCGATCAGCTGTGTGCCAGGTTGTTGAGTCATGTTGTAGCTCATTTTGGTCAAGTTAAGCCAGGGACAATGCCAAACAATGTCAGCAGCAGACCTGTTGCACATCCAGTGGCACTACCACCCCTCATTGGGGAAATCTACTAGCTGTTGGCAGAAGAAATAGCCTCGAGTTGAGTACTCAGGGCAAGAGTCCACTCCCTTCAGCTTGTCCATTAACCAAACCTGGGAGGGATGAAAGAAAAAAGAGATTAAAGAATAGAGAGATGTATGTTGAGAGGAAAAGTGAGAAAAAAGGGCTTTGAGAGAAAAACAGAGCATGAGTGTCGAGTGATGTGATAAACACATATGAGAAAAGATAGGAAACATTACCTGAAGAATTAGTGGACTCCCTTCAAATTTGGTAGTCTCTCGCCGATAGAAGGCGTCTAAGCCCATCAAAGTCTCGGCTAGTACCAAGCCAATGCAACTCTTGCCCTCTTTTAGGCCTTACGCCAGTTCAATTAGCCGAATGCTAGACCCTCCAAAACTAGGGGCAAGAAGGAAATGAGCTAACATGCATAATGTCACGCCCCAAACCCGCCCCTAAAAGTTTAGGCATGACCTATTCGGAAACGGACATTAAATCTGATATACATATCATATGGGGCCTGAACGAAAGCATTTAATATCAAATAATAACATATAATATCCATTGAGCTATCACTACTATGCCAGGATCACAAATAGAACATAAGGCAGATAAACATACAGTGACGAGCATCTGAAAATTTAGCTATGTACATATACACATACAGACTCAGCCCCCAAAATTGGGTGTAACACAAACATTGAAAGATAAAAAGGATCACATACATCTCAACCTTAGTCAGACACACTGGGTACAAAACCAAAGCTTAGCAAAGCTCCACGAAATGAGCGGCCTTCATCTAAGTGCCTCGACACTCAGAGTTGACAAAAGAGGAATAGAGGCCATGGGTTAAGATTAACCTCCAGGTTAAGTGCCTACAGAAACAGACATAACAAAATGTGAGCCAAGCTCAGTGAATAATAGTACATAAACAATTCAATGCTTAACTTGAATTATAATACATATCAATGCATATAGAAATAAAGAGGTCATATGGTTAATTTGATTCTGTACCAATCTTAGAACGGCCTTGGGCTCAATCTTAAATAGAGTTGCTTTAAGCCCTTAATAGAGTGGCATGAAGCCCTTAAACAGAACAACATCAAGCCCTTATACAGAACGGCATTAAGCCCTTATATATGCATATATGAACTCAAGAGGTGGCTCGCACGGATTCTAGAGGTGACTCGCATGGCAGCACTTAGTTCCGTGCAGCACTTTGTTTCATATTAACAGATCATACAGAATGGCCATAGGCCTCACAGATGTCACAGAACGGCCATAGGCCTCACAGATGGCTTTAAGCCCAGTTCAGATATGTATGGACTCAAGAGGTGGCTCGCACGAATTCTAGAGGTGGCTCGCATTGCAACACTTAGTTCCGTACCAGAAATCATTAGGTCTTAAAGACCGAACCATCCATATCATGGCATGGCATAGCATAACCGGAATAGATAAACAGAAATGAATTCATACATATTCTTAATTATGCTTAAATCATAACCAGAAATCAGAGTTCATGCTTGATTATACATGGTACATCCAATAGCGTTAACAAATCAATATAAAGCATACTTGTTAGTTCCATAACGGAACCTCCGGTACCGGAAACTTGTAACATACTTGAACCATGGTATTATTACCCCCGGGTAAGGGCCTTGTGCTAAGGATGCCATGAATACTCTTATATATACGGACAATCATTCATTAATTCAAAACGTAACATATCAGAAGATAGAGCATTTCTTATCATATCATGTCATTACAGTACGCTTAACAAAGACAAAACAATTCACATTCTAACGTGGGTTACATAATGATGTTAAACCTTGCATTCATTTCGTAGATTCTAAACGACCTCGGGTCCATATGTAACACAACAGAATAATCTTGGATTCACACAGATACATTGTTCACGGATGAACATAAGTTCCATTTATTCTTTAAGAAGAAGTAACGTAGTATGCTGATGAATAACATAGAGTTAATATTCGTTATTGACAGAACAAAAGGATTCCAAAGTCATACCAATGTACGCAAATCTTTCAACGTTCATGTAAGTTCACATTGATTTCCAATCGTCATAAATGTTCGTGTAACACTTACGAAGAACAAAGCGTTAGTGACAATAATTATCAACGGTAAATAAAATGTACATTTCCATACTACTACTCACAGAGTGATGGCGGAGCATTACTTCCTCGCGGGGTGTGTCCTGTACACATACATAACTTATTTATTAGTTCTCTCTTTCCTTCTTAATTCATTTTCTGGTTCATTTCGCTTTGAATGAATTTACAGATACTAAAACGGCATTAAATACAAATTTCACAAATACTAGAGGGTCAAGCACGCAAAACGGAGCAAACAGATTTTTTTGGCATGGGCTGCACGTGCGGCTGTGAGCTCCGCACGTGCGGCAAGGGTCCCCGCACGTGCAACTAGGAGGTCCAGCACGTGCATATTTTTCAGAATGCAAAGTCCATTTCCCCCTGTTTTCCGCACGTGCGGCTGTGAGCCCCGCACGTGCGGCAAGGCTTCCCACACGTGCGGCCATGACCCCCGCATGTGCGGCGATTCCGCTCTGTCTTGGCAATCTGAAATCAACCCAAAATTCAGCAAACCCAATGCATTTTATATACCAAACGTGAGTAAATAAGTCAATAGGTTAACACAACATCTACATAACACGAGTTACAATTATGATATCACAAGGTAGACATGAGTAGAAACTCAATTGAGTCACAAACCTTCCCAATTTCATCTATAAAATCCAATTTCTTTATGTTTATAAAATATATGCACAATACATAGATATAAGCATTTGGATTCACATGAAACCCAAAGATTAAAGTGTAATCCCTACACCACACTTAAATTAAGTCTCAAAATGAGAACAACTCTTCAATCAAGCATGAATCACACACAAGCTTCAATTATGAACCCTAATTGACATGGATGAAAAGGGAATTCTTACCCAACTCCAAGATTAAGGGTATACAAGGTGAATTAAATTACCTTGAGTTTAATTCTCTTAAATCCCTCTCAATTCTCCCAATTTCCTTCCTTGAAGAACTTTTCTCTTCCTCTCAAACTCTTCTCTTTTCTCTCCCTCAGGAGATTTCTTTGTTTAAGGCTCAAAGTCAAAGCTTCAAGAGACATATATATATATATATATATATAAGGTTGAATTGGACAAAACTCAATCAGTTTAATCATTCCAAATTGAAATTTCGCAGAAAATCATATTAGGACTTAAAAATCATGCTGATCCCAAATGTAAAATCAATTTCAGATTATCAAACATCTAAGGCTCTCAATTTCTGATCCAAACATTTTAATTGTGACAGATATTTTCTTCTTAAATAGATATAGGTCTCTAATCACAAGATCTATTTGCTTAAACTTAATCTCACATGAAATTTCACATTACGCATTTAAATGCGCAGAATAAGGGACTGAAAGTATACCAGAAACATATGCGAGGGTCGGGTTCTTACACATAAGCAAAGGGCGTGTTGTCAAAAACCCCACCAAAGAAGGTTACCTCAGCCGCCGACGTTAGAAAATCAATGGATCAGGTTGGGAATAGCCAGCTCTCCGTTGTGAACCAAGGATCGAGCCTCATGAAGAGTGAGCCCACACATCCGTCCCAAAGCTTGGATGTGGCAAAAATGAGGCTGAGGTATGATTTTCTCGTCGTGCCGGGATTCCATTAGCGCTTGAAATTCTTCGATTTTCGGGCATATCTCTTGTCCCTCGAAGCTAAAGACATGTGTAATCGGATTCCAACATCTCGCCGCGGCATAAAGAAACGGAAAACAAGGCGGAGAAAGGCTCAGCGGGAAAAGCGTATTTATGCCGAAACCCTAAAAATTCACCTTTTCCAAGCCATCTAAAGTTGCAATCCAATCCGAGAGTTTTTCGGCGAAAAATGGCTCTATTTGTGAAGAATTTGTAGTTGAAATGAAGAAACCATGAAGCTCAACCTTTTGTAGAAGATAAGGTAGTGACTGGAAGCCAGGTGTCAACAATCTGGAGGTTCTTTACATTGGCGGCCGGCAGGCCATTTCTTGTAGCCAGCAGGTGGCCGACAGGTTCCTAGTCTGGCCAGCACCCTTCCTCTTAAGTTTGCTGTCCACTTTTATGCTGAACAGTGCATATGTTTTGTTCTGCTCTTTGTGTGTTTTAAGGTCTTTTTTTGAGTTCTTTTGGTTTTAGCACGTTTGTTGAGTTGTATTTGTTTTGTTAATCGAGTATTATTGTTTTTATTTATCGAGTTGTATATTTCATTTTGTATTTTGGTTGGTTCATTGCCCGATTAAACATTTTGTGCGCTCTTGGCCATTTCGATTCCCTACCCATTTCATGCATATATGGTGCTCATGATGCAAAAATGACAAAAAAAAAAAAAACCCGTAAGTTTTTACTCCAATCATGGCTTTTTACAGAAGAGAAGTACAAGTTTTAAAGCAAAATAGAACTTCCTAAAAGCTATACACGTGCTAATGTTACTAACAAAAAGAAACTAAGCAAAAATACAAAAATAAATCAGCGCCAGTCATCTCAAGCTCGAGAGGCCCTCTTCGTCCTCTTCCTGGGGAGAGACTCAGAGCTGTCTCCATCAGCGCCACTGTCTGACTCAGATGTCGAATCAGAACCGGAATCGGAATCCTTGCCGCTCTCTGATCCAGAGCCAGACTCACCAGCACTTCCACTCTCAGATCCCAAGTCACCATCATCTCCACTCTCGGAGGACTCAGACTGCAGAATCACTGCCTCCTCGGAGCCACTGGTCTCAGCATCATCGTCACTCAACACTGGCTCTGAAGGGCTCCTCCAACCTCGACCATGACGCCCTTCTCGGCTGCGTGCTGGGCCTGTCTCTCCCTCCTCTCTACTGCTGGGGGAGGTCATGATGGTGTAGGCACAGTCACCACTGTTGGTGCTCTTGGTATGACTGGAACCTAAAAAGATACAGTATTGACACATCAGATATAATGTATAGTTACAGATACAGTATGATGAAAATGGTGGAATACAATGAGCTAGATGCAGTGCAAGTATAGTACAGTGTGTCAGGGCAGCATATCAGTGTGATATGACAAGGGGCAAATGCATATTGTGATATGAGTGTCAGTGCTTCAGTGAGAATGATGTGCACGACAATGTGAAAAATGCTAAACTACGGGCAGAAGATAAGAGAAGAGTACCTAAATGCCATAGAGACTGAGCAGTGCCTCCCTTCTCAGAATCATGCTCTCGAACGAGGCTACTAGCTCGAGCAGTCCCTCAGTATATCCCAGTGGTGCCTGTAAATGCATTAAGATTGATCAGAAACAAATATCAGAAAGAAAGTGGAAAGTTATAGAAAATGTGGCACATACCGGAGGTGCGTCATGAGCTCGAACGTATCTATGCTCGGCCTCTGCTAGCTCAATCAGAATCTGATACGACGTCCCGATAGGCCTCTAACATGTCAGCATGGTCGGGATCTCTGGCCAATTGATAGTGTACCCAGTAAGAGGAACCCCTCCAGTCCTGGCCCTCGTCCCCAGAGTCCTGCCTGCCATAGGGGCGCCTGCCGCTCTGCCTGTATGAACACCCGTCAAGGGAGGCATGAGATGTGTCAGAATGAATGTCGAATAATCCCCCTCCCCACGGAAGTAGTCGGCATCCAAGCCCTCCGTGAACTGGATCATCTCCTGAAATGAGAGGCTCTCCGTAGCCCTCATAGATACTGGAGGAGCCATAGGAACTACTGGCTCAAGTAAGCCGATGGTCTGGCGCATGAATTGCTCGCCTAGAAACCAGGCTCGACAAACTGGGCCTTCTAGCAGAAGCCGAAAATGAGAGGGCCCCCAAGCACCGACATACTGGTCCCAAACTCCAGCCGACATCATCGCCCAAGGCTGCCAAGCGATCTATAAATAGTGGATATACAGATTGTTAGTCGTTGTCAGTTGTTGATAAAGCAAAAACAACTTTGAGTTTTGAGTTACCTCCACCTTAGTCACTGTGTCGAAGTACCAGCGGAAGAATGTGAAAGTCTCCCGGGTCCTTCGCAGGGATCTACCGTCGTATCGATGAGAATACGGTACAACGGGGGGCATCTCCACCTCCGACTCCGGAGCGAGGGTCGGGAAATATGCATATACCCAAAGCTGCAAAGAAAAGACGACAGTGAGTATACAGTGTATAGATACAAAGAATACAAGTGCAGAATGCAGAAAGCATAATGTGTAGTACAGTGTACAGAAAGTACAAGTGCAGATGTAGAAAGTAGAATGTATAGTAAAGTGTACAAAAATTACAGATACAGAGAATACAGAATGTGCGATGCAGCGCAGTGTATAGATGTAAAGAGTGAAGTATGCAATGTACAAAAAGTGCAAAGCAAAAAACACATAAATGTAAGATAGAAAATGTAAAGCAGAAATATAAAGCATACCTCCCAGGCTCTCCCATTGCCTTCGACCCTATCTCTCTTCCTACGAGATGTTAAGCTCATATAGCCATATAGTGTGGCGAGGCCAGCTCCTCCCTAATCATAGAGCCGGACCTGAGGTAAGTCCACCAGGGCGCTCAGGACATACAGCCCTACGGTGTTCCACCTGTTTACAAACAAGGTGGTGCCGAAGAGGAACATCAAGAAGCCCCGGGCGTAGTGCTCGGTCTCCTCTAGGGTCTCTGGCTCTCTCCCTCGGAAATGCTCTGCGAACCAACTATATCATACCCTCATCGATCGGAAGAGAGGTGGGCGTGCTCCCAACAGGTATAGCCAAGTGGCCTCCCACTCACCGATGTCCATATCGTAAGATATCAAATTACCCCCTACTTCTACGCTTGTGAGCATGGCGAAGTCATAGGGAGTCATTGTCATCTCCCAACGGTGGAGAAGTAGAAGGCGTTGGTGGTATCCCACTACCGCTCCACCAATACACCAAGAAGTAGTCGACTCGCGATATGGCGCGATAGTCCCATGCAGAATAAGCCGAACCCGGCCTCGTCGATGATGTGGCAGACACCGACAGGGAGCTCCATATACCAATCCCTCGCGAATGTGGCTCCATAGCCCCTAATAGAGCAAGAGTCCTCATGTGGTCAGAAC
This sequence comes from Camellia japonica, assembly GCA_030407325.1. Classification (NCBI taxonomy): domain Eukaryota; kingdom Viridiplantae; phylum Streptophyta; class Magnoliopsida; order Ericales; family Theaceae; genus Camellia; species Camellia japonica. The sequence goes on from JAPPVO010000016.1 coordinate 173,621,228, forward strand.
AGTGATATACAGTGATATGAGAACAGGCAGATGAAAAGACAGTGTAAGAAATACAATGCAAGAGTGCGATTAAGGTAAGAAATGCAGTGTAAGCATACAGTTAAAGCAAGGAATACAGTTAAAGCAAGAAATGCAATGTACAGTGAAGAAAGTGTGAGAATAAGTGTGTACCTCAGTGGCGCCGTAAGTCAAATAGAAGTCTTGCTCCCGTAGCAAGAGGTGCTCTGGTGCGGGTCGCGCAAACTCTCTAAAATACCTGATACCCCCGGGTGGTAGCACATGTATCCGAGGATAGTATGTCGCCGAATCAAAGGGGCACACTCCCTGCTGTAGTATCTCGGCCTCGGCCTCGGCCTTCATCTCTGCCGGAGGTGGAATCTCGAAAGGAGCCTTGTCATGAGGAATATTGTCCGCCATCTGGAAACAAGATGAGAAAGTGGTCGAGAAATGAAGAAAAATGGAAGAAAAAAGGCAAACTTGGAAAAAGTCAACCCTAGGAGAGGGAAAATCAAAGAAAAAGTCAAAGCCCAAGAAAATGCACAAAACCCAAGAGAAACTCGAGGGGAACAAGCCTCAAGTGGTGAAACTCCAAGAAAAAGCACCAAAATCAAATTTCAATCGGTTCAAAACAGAGTAAACAAAGAGGGTTTAGCGAATAAACTTCACATAGGGTGTTGGAAAAAGCGTAGAAAGCTCGGATCTAGAGAGAAGGAGCACCTAGAGAGAGAGAGGGAACAATTTCGGGCTTGAGGTAATGAGGAAATGAGACCCCATGCCTTATACTTAAAGACCCAAGCCAAAATGACCCAAATACGCCGAATCTGCCACGGGTGGCCGGCAGGCCTCTTCTTGTGGCCAGCAATAATTATTGAAGGCTGACAGGTGGCCGGCGGCCTCTTCTTGTGGCCGGCAGGTGGATGACGGCTTTCCTTAGGGCCCTGATGTTGTTTTGTGCCTTTGGCTTCCAAGAATTAAAGGGATTGTTCACTGTTGGGGTCAAAATGTCTCTACGAAAGCTTAAAACTGTGTTTTTGGTGCGCAATGTTTATCACTTGTCAACATAAACGAGCTGTATCCTTTAAACATACTGTAACTCTTCCGAGCGATAAATCGAAAGTTGCTACTAAATTTTTTTTTGTCAAATTATGCTTTTGTATCTGCACTTCTCTATCATTGCATAGAATATGCGTCTCATGTCGTTGTATAGAATATGCGTCTCACGTTGTTGCATAGAATATGCATTTCACGTTGTTGCATGAATATACATTTCACTTCCTTGCATAGAATATGCATTTTAGGAGTATTGCATGCGCGTCTTGCATCCGTTATGAATCATGCATAGAATATGCTTTCGTTCTTGTTTCTCGCATGGAACATGCCATTAACATTGTATTTTGGTTGTTTGTCATGCATTCTTACTGTATCGCATTTGTTAAGTTCTTTCTTGCACGTGCACGATATTGTATGTATGGTTCATTTATACACGATATTGTATGTACGGTTCATTCATGCACGATATTGTATGTACGGTTCATTCAGAGGAGTTCCAGTTAAAATCATTCATGCTACATTTGGATCACATCCACTTACAAATTGGTTCCTTAGCCATCATGCAATGAAATTGCTTGATTGATGGTTTAAGGACGAAGTGTATCACTTCTTTGAGATGTTTTGATGATAAGGAGAGAAACATAGTACAAACAACCTGTGAGAATACCCTCTCTTTGCCATGTTTGCTCTTTGTTGCAGCAAAAAAATATGGTGTTTCATCAATGGCTGGCTAGCCACTGTTATTGGCTTGCCGGCCACTAGTGTTAGATGGCAACCCCTCAATGGTGGCCGGTCGGCCACCACTTCTGGCCTACTGGCCACCAATGAATTTTGAGAAGTGTGCTTGTGAAGCACAACAGAGTTGATTTGGAGAAGGAAAACAATGCAAGGGTTGTGCAAACAGAGGCTTTCGAGGGCAGACAACGGATGTTCTTCAAGTGAAAACTGAGCACGTACGGGCCTCATTCGCTTCCCGGGACTAGTTAACTAGTTAATTAGTCTAATTAGAAATTAACCATTTATTTGTTGTAATTAATTAGTTGTAGCTAATTAGCTTGTTTTGTATGTATTTAATTAGTTTAGATTGATTAATTAAATTAGTTTATGTTATAATATTTAATTAGCTTAGCCTAATTAAATTCTTTATTAATTAGCTTAGAAGTTAGTTAATTTATTCATTCAAGTTTTGTAATAATTAGTTAAGTAGTTTAGCTTAGCTAGCTTTTATTCATTCGGACTCTCCTTCATGAGAGCGTAATTGTAGACACCCCATTTTTGACCGACCTTAAGACTTAGACGTCATCAATTGAGCGCTCGGTGATAGTGCATGTTGTACTCGTTTCGAGGTTTCGGAGTTTTGGCTGAGAGCCTTGCCTCCGGGCCTCTGAACTCTTTGTGCTTTGACTCGGTTTGCGGACCAAGTCTGGTTTTCCTTGCCTGAAGGAGGGAGTGGTCTGGTAGACCATCTCTTTGTGGTCGTAGACCACTTTTTGTGATCGTAGGCCACTTTTCCTGTTTGGAGACTAGTTTCCCGTTTTCAGAGCCTTCGGCCGCGCGCCTTGTCTCAGGACCGCTTAACGTTCTCCGTTTGGTGTGGTTTTTGAACCACACCTTGTTTCCTTGGCCTAAAGGGCCACTGTGGTTTGGGAGACCACTTTTGTGGTCGTAAACCACTTTTGGTGCTCGACACTAGTTTTTGAGGCTCCCGGTTGCGCGCTTTGCCTCCCGAACTTTTGTCTCGCATCCATTTTGGTTTGTTTTTGGTACAAACTTTGTTTTTCTTATTTGGAAGGTGGTACAAGGGTGGGAGACCAATATTTCCCCTTGGAGAACACTTTTCCTCCTGCCAGCCAGTTTTCTGGTCTGACAACTGGTCTCCCTGATCTTTGGACCATCAAAAGTGGTCAGCCACCACACCATTTGCTTGTTTTCATCCTCTGGACTCTCTCCCACCATGGTCGACCAGTTGTTGTTCTGGAAGACCACTTAAAGTGGTTGGCCGACCACTTTAAGTAGCTGGCCGGCCACTTTAAGTGGTCGGCTACTTTTTGTCACCTTTTTGGAGATATTTTCCTCTAGCTGGCACAACTGGAGGGCACCAGAGCCATCCTCCATACACGTGTATGGAGGGATTGCCTTGGCCCTTAGCTTCTTGGAGAAGCTTTGCCTTTTGTTCTATAAGAGGGAGGCTCCTCCTCCCTCCTCTAAGGTCAGAAAAATTAGGGTTTGGGTTATACATATAGCTTTGTATCTATCTTGCCTTGGTTCTTCATTTTTGTGCCTTAAAGTGTAGTTTTGTCTTACTTTAACACACAAACACACACTCAAACACCATCCTTTAGTTGCTGAGGTGCTTAGGAGTTGTTTTTGGTGTTCTTGGGTTGGTTTGGGCTTGAAAAACCTGCTGGAGTTGCAGCCTTGAAGAAGGTCATCAAGGGTGAGTTTCTAACCCTTAAAACCCCCATTCTTTCTTAAGCTTTTGAGCCTACTTACATACTGTTTTTAGCTTAACTCTTAACTGGGAAAGTTCTATTTTTGCGTGCTTAAAAAGTTTGTTTAAGGTCACTTTTTCGTTGGGGGTGATCTACCCCCTCTTAGGCCTTGCTAGGCCTTGTTTTCAGCAATCCCTTTAAGCTCTTGTTGTAGCCTTTGCATGACCTTTCTACCACCGAAATCCAGAGGATTTTCAGTGGTGGAAAGGTGGTTTTGGAGTCTTAAATAGGAGAGGGTGAGCATTTTTTGAGCCATCCCTTTAGGCTCTTGTTTTCAATGCCTCATGTGTGAGCATGTTTGTATTTGTGGCTATTTTGCTGAGGCTTACCACTGTTTTTGCTTGGATTGGTCACTCCATGCTTGGTTTATACACTTGTAGTGTAAATCACACACACTAGCTTTGTATGCTTCATGAAGTAGCATGTCATTCTACCTTGTTTTGTGTCCATTTCAGCATGTTTTTGGTGATGTTTTGCCATGTCATGACTCTGTTTTGGTTTGGTTTGGTTGGTCCTTGCATGCCTCATGCACTTGTAATGCAATTCCATGAAATAGCCTAACATGCATCATGCTTTGACATGTCATTCTAGCATGCTTTTGGCTTAACTTCATGAAGCTTTTGTCCATGTTTTAACATGCTTTAGCTCTGATTTTGGTTGTTTTGGTCATGCATGCCTTGCTTTGTATAGCTATAGTGCATTTTAGCTTGTTAGCTTTGTGCATCAAGTCCACTAGTATGCTTTACGTGGACTATTTGAATGATTTGGAATCATTTGTTATATGATTTCAGTTCATGTTTCATGCTCATGTACTTGCATTTATCACTCATTCAACGCGTTGGAGGGTTTCCCTTTTTATGCCTTAACATGAATCATTGCGTATGCCTTCATGCCTAAGCTTGCGAGCCATCATTTCAATGTGTTTTTGGGGTTATTATGTCATGATATAACTCTGATTTTTGTTTCTTATGTCATTCCATGCTTGGTCTTAATAGGTGTAGTGTAATTCACCTTATTTGCCTTGTATGCATCATGCCTTATGCCCCTCATGCTAGCTTGTTTTGGTTTCCTTCCATGCATGTTTTAGACTCATTTTGACATGTTCTAGGACTGTTTTAGGTTGCCTTGGTCACATGCTTCATGCTTTGTATAGCTGTAGTGCAATTGGCCTTGCTAGCTTTGTGCTTTGTTGACTCATGCATGCTATCTTTGAGCTATTTAGATGATTTGGCATCATTTAATACTTTATTTCAGAGCTTTTAGCATTGCCATGTTCCCACTTCTTTCATGCTTTGAATGCCTTTAAGTGTTGTGCATTGTTGCCTTACTTGTGGCCTAGCATGTATGCCATCTTGCCTAGGTATTTGGGCCTCCCTCTTAGCATGTTATGGTCTTTGTCTTGACCCATTTCAACTCTGTCCATGGTTGTTTCATGCCTTTGTTCCATGTATTGCATGCCCCCTTTGTAGTCCTCTTTGTTAGCTTTCTTGCTTTAAAACCTTTGCATGCTATACTTGCATTGTTTGAATGATTTGGCATCATTTCTTACTTAATTTCAGTGCATTTAGTGTTGTTACACTTCCGCATTTGTCACTCCTTGAGCCTTCTTGAGGGTTGTGCTCTTAGGCCTATTTGGTTGGCCAATGCATTGTGCATGCATGCTTTGTATTTTGTGCCTCAGTTTTGATGCATTATGGCCACTAATTTGGGCATGGCTGAGGCCTATCCATTTTGGTTTAAGCCCATTGTGCATTGTGTATGCCATGTAGTTCATTTGCATTGTGTATGCTAAGTTACATCGCATTGCATGTTTGCATGATTGTCCCTCGTATGTTTGCATGCCATTTGCATTAGATGTTTGCATGCTTAAGTTACATAGCATTGTGCATGCCATGTTATGTGTTGCATTGTTGTTTGGAATAGGTGTTAGTCCAAACACGGGAAATGAGGGACGTTTCATACTTCAAGTGATGAAACGAGCCTCAAATTCCGGTCGCCGACGCACTTGATCCTACGTGATAGAGTTTTAGGCCTTATGTGTTTACTTGTGCATTAATTTTACATTGAATTGTGCAACTTCGCCTCTCGGCCATCATGAATTGAAATGTGCGATTGGTGGCCCGAGGGTTGAGAACCACACTCCCTTGAGCTCATGACATGATAGGGAGGGTGGTTGTGCACACATATCTTGCAAATATATTGCCATGCCCTTTCTGGCTCTCTGTTGTAGCAAATTGCAATTCAGCAGCAACAACTGGTCGGCCAGCCAGAAAAACTAGCTAGCCGACCACTTTTTCTAGCTTTCAACAAAGAAAGTGGTCGGCAGGTGGCTGATGACACCAACAACTGGTCGGCCACCCTCCCACAGGTTCCCAAGGTGGAGTTTCAGCTTTCTGGAGCTTGGTGCAAGTTTCTGAGGACAATTGCAAACAGAGGCAAATCGGGGCATCGCATTGGATTTCCGAATGAGGCGACCGGGCTTGCAGGAATTCTTCTCGCCTCGAGGCTCCTGTTTCATTACTTTCCTTAGCTGCCATGCTTAGATAGCTAGCTTTTGCTTTGTTTTGTACCTTAATAGTTAATGCGTTTAGCTATTCAAATTTGTTTTGTAATAATTAGTTAACTAGGATTAGTTAATTAATTGTGTTGTAATAATTAGTTTAATTAGCTTAGATTAGCTAGTTAGCTTCTTATTCGGTCCCTCCGTCGAGAGGGCCAATTGTTGTAATAAGCGTACGTATGTGTGATGCGTGTCTTCCAACCCCCATTTCTTTCTCCCTTTTACTTAACCGCTTACGATGGTTAGTTTTAGGGCATATTTTATTTAGCATACCTTATGCTTTGCATGCGTGCATCCATTCATCCGTATTGCATGCACCGGGCTCGGCGCATCATACTAACTACATTGTATTTTCAATACCTATTTGAATACATGTATCAAGTTGCATTTCACATGTCATTCTAGAATAGCCGAGCCTATTTTAGTTGCATTTTTACATGTGTTGCATTAGCCATCTTAACATGAACTAGGGTCATGCATGATTTCTAACTAGTTCTCTATTTTGGTTCAGAGTACACTGCGAGTGTTTGCGCTTTAGTATACTGCATGTGTGTTATTGACTGCCATGTTAAGCATGCTTGCCATGAGGCTAACTACTTATTTGATATAACTGCCTGAATGCCTATGGGTGAAGGTTGGATTACTTGAATTGGAACAATTCATCAAATCCCCGATTTAGCCTATTTGCGATTAGCAAACTTCAAACCATTTTCACAAACGAATATGCAATGTTTTGTTCCAAATTAGGCGATCTAGTTTATACTTGTATGTTGTGTGCATCACGTAGTAAGATTAGCTAATTAATCGGAATAAGAGCACATGTGTTTTCAAAAACAAAATATCATGCTTAGTACAGGCCGATCTTTGATCGGGCGAGCGGGGGTGCTCATTGCATGACCTTCCCCTCTCGTACCCAAGTTCCCGAGCCGAGGCAACTTTGGTGATGACGGACACGTGGCCTTCGGCACGAGTCAGGGTTTCCTAAATTCCCCCAAAATAAAATATTTAGGTGGCGACTCTGTATCTGGCAAAGCAGTCCATGTTTGGCACTTCTTTACAAAAATCAGTTTTCCAAAACGATTTGTCGGATTTTCACTCTTTGGTGATTTATCGGTCTTACATCGCACATTGTGAGATTATATTCAGAACCGCGACATTTGAGTCCGAATTGTAGTAGTTTAGAACAAAACGATTTCGCGCCCTCTCGAGCGCGGAGATCGGAGTGTTCCCGGGAGCGCGTCTACAGTTTTCTGGTGACTCTGCTTGGGACTTAGAGAACTTGACTCGAACTCATGATATCTTGTTTTGACTACACTTATGTGTTTCTTTGCATTGCATTTGTATTGGTGCGCCTAGGACACCGTGTTCACCATCTGCTATTCTTGAACGGTTAGCCTGAGGCTGTATGCCATAAGGTTGACCGGTTACGGGCTCTACCATGATGGGAACACAAACCCCGGTTGTTACCGGGGCACTCTTTTTGACCATTCGACCTAGTGCATGTCGGAATCCATAGTGACTATTCCAAACTAGGGCAGGTTGCTTATCCGGTTGTAGGTTGTTTGAAACCGTTGTGTGCGTAGTGAAACCCTAGCTCCTGACAAAATAGGACAGGGAAACCCTACCCCTCTATAGGGGTGTTTTGGCTCTCACTTGCTTGCTATGTGCTTTTAGAGTGCGCCTCTACAGGAATGCATGTATCAGTTTGCAAGTCTGGGCATCAGGCCTGAGGGCATCAATATTTAGGAGAATCAGTTTTACCTGAGGGTATCAATTTACAGGCAGAATTTTGGGCAGAATTCAGTAGAGAGCATAGTCATTCAGCTATGCTCATATCTGTTCTAGTGAAATCAAGCTGAGATGCTGTCTGTTTTCTCTTTTGCAAGATAGTCTTGGGACCATAGCTTCAGAAGGCTCCGATATCCCCTGGGTACGTTGGACTTGTGCTGATAGGCTTTGTCAGGTCAGAGATTCAGTTCAGAGCAGCCAGTGTTTTCCTTCGCTGAGGCAAGGCTGAGAAAGGCCAGTCAAGGCTCACCGGTTCATCTGATCCGTTAGTCACCAGTCACATCATCTCTGTTCAGTTCAGCAGGCTCATGATGACGCAAAGTTCAGAAGAAATTGTGGTCATGACAGTAGCATTAAACCAGGGAATCACCATGCAGGGTGAGACCGATGTTGAAATACAACGCTCGTCTAGGGCACCTACCGCACATCCAATCTGGGAACCCCAATCATATCAAACTCGTGAGCCCACCACTTTTGAGGTAATGGGAATGATCGGCGATCTTCAGAGAGCTGTGGCTGATCTAGCCTTCGGAATGTCGGCTCCGCCATCGACCATGTCACATGCCGGAAATTTCACACCAGAAGAGCCCCCACTATTGGGGCGAATTGTAATTGAACTCGCCAACCTGAAGTCATCCCAAGTTTGGGCAATGACGTGTCGGCAACAACCGGGCTTCGCACTAACGTAGCAACCCAAACCTTTGACCAAGCTGAGGCAAATGGAAAGAACAAGGTGGAGGCAATCATCAACCCCTAGGAACAACTTCTGCAGGCTGTTGAGGTTTTGAAAGCCAGGGGATTAAACAAACAGCAAGTGCTCGCAGTTGCTGCAAAAGCTGTGGATGACACTTTCGTCACTCAGAACGAGGGTAGTTCGAGCCAAGGGAAAAACCGGGAGAAGGGTCGTCGTACCAGAAACGATCCTATTAGCTCTAATTCTGCACCCGGAAGAGATCAGAAAACCAAGCCAGTACCTGCTGACCCTTTTTCTAGTGCACCCAGCAAAAATCGACAAACCTTGAAGTATCAACCCCGAGGTCACAGGGTCTTCCATGCCGTCTATATGCCTTTGTCCAAGGCTCTTGAAATCCTTGTTGAAAAAGGCCATCTCAAACCCCTCGAGCCTCGGCCTCTCCCTAATCATCTTCCACCCGGTCATGATATTACCCAGTACTGTGCGTACCATCAACAAGCTGGTCATAGCACCGACAATTGCTTCCGTCTTCACCACGAAGTACAGGATTTGTTTGACAACAGGGTCGTCCTCCCACCAAGCTCAGCAAAGTCTATCGTCACTGGGTCAGTGAACTTGGAGGATAGTGTGGGTATGTGATCGGGGAATGAACCACCTGTGGCCGGCGCTTAGTTTACTCCAGATGTGGCATATGGCACACACTGTTTTGAGCATTTGTGAATGCTAGTTTTTGTGCTTTCTGACTTGGGTGTTCAGTCAGTCTTGTTGTGTTGCATATAGTTTATCTTTTTGGTTTGAGTTAGTCTTTTTGTTTGGGGTTTGTCTTGTTGTATCGAGTCGGTTCTGTTGTATAGGAGTCGAGTGATTCCGGAAGTGTTACCTCGGACATCACTACTTTGTTTTGCGTTTGTCTTTTCGCTTTCTTTTGAGTCTGTTTCTGCCGTGGAGCCAGTTACACCAAAAGATCTGAATGAAACAGCAGTAATTTTCATGTTCTGTGTTTGTTTCTGCCTTGAGCCAGTTGTGCCAAAAAATTTGAATGAAACGGCAGTGCTTTTCACTTACTTTTCTGTGCCTTTTAAATCATTGCATTAACCTAAGTTTTTCAAGACTTTTAAACATTGTGATGAAAACAAAGAGGAAGGAATTCCTCGGGATTTGCAAAATTTGATCAATGGAGAGAAAGAGAGGCATGCTAAGCCCTTAATGAATGAGATCATGTTTGTTAATATGAGTACTGAGAAGGATCCTGGCTTGATCCAGACTGGTTCTACTCTGTCTTCAGCGCGAGCGATTGGTCACTTTCTTAAAAGATTTTAAAAAATGTTTTGTGTGGTCCTGCGAAGACCTATGTGGAATCGCTCTTGAGATTGTGCATCCTAGGATCGCTCTCAGCCTCGAGACTCGACCCCATTACTTTCAAACCTTGAACTTGGATTCAGAATGTTCAACGGTCAATCATGATGAGAGGCATGTGTGGCCAGATTTGAAGCAGCCCACGAACTAGGGGCAAGGAAGTCAGATCAAGTAGATCAAATGTTATCAAAAGAAGCTTGCGAAGCTAGATCAGAAGTAGCCCTTGAATTGGGGCAAAAAATGTCCGATGTGCTCGAAGAGTCAAAAATTGGGACATTTCTCAAGCTAACAAAGATCGGCAAGAATGCCAAATCCCAGAAGGGAGGAAAGAAGAAAGTATTACTGAAGGACAATCGAGTTCCTATCCACAACACTAGGGGCAAATTCTGCCCCCATTGGATGGACTTCTACATCATCAACAAACAGCAGCCATTCTCCTGGATTTAGATGGCTTCGAGATCCTAAAACCATTTGGCATGGACAAAGCTACACTTTTACCCTTGAGAGGCTCGTTGGGCCGAAAACCTGAAAGGGCAACCCATGCAAAAGTTAGAGCAAGAAAAAGAACAAAAAAGAAAAAAATGCAAAGAATGAAAAAAAGAAGAAAAGAAAAGAATTGAAAAAAAAAAGAAAAACATAGCTCGCAAGGTTGAAAACTCAAAAAGGGCGGCCTTGGCAAAAGTTAGAGTGCAAAAGGAGAGGTTAATACCCGAGTGTACCTTAACCCCGAACCACGTAAGGCTTGATTCCCATGTTTAGGATACGTAGGCAACTTCATTCTGAAGTCCAGCTGTCAAACAATTCAAAATCAACTGTCCCGTCCATGAGATTGAACGGGTCATCTTTGTCATTTCTGTATCCAAGAGTTTGGTTGTGACCTCCATTATGAGAACTGGTTACAGTGTGCTGCAGTACTATTCGAACAAGGGGCAACTTTCCGTTGCCACACACTGTGCTGCGGTGCTATTCAAACAAGGAGCAACTTTCCGTTGCCATGCGATGTCATTTAGGCAAGGGGCAATTTTCCATTGTTTTGGATCTGAGGTTGTGCATCTCAAAAGTAGATTCTGTGTGGGTCGAGCAGTGGCCATTTGCAAAAACAGTCTTTGAGAATTTTTACTGAGGTTGATTAATTCTCTCGAAAATTATTCCATTTTTCCAAAACTGGACCTTTTCTTGGACCCAAAAAAGGAAAATTTTCAGTGATCATAGCCTGACTTGCATGATTTTAAATCAGAAAATCGAACAAGTATGTTAATCTAACTCTCATATTGGTCAAAATTGTTTTAGTAGAAAACCAAAACAAAAAATGGTCAAAATGATGAACTAGGGGCACAGTTGAGTCAAGTGTTCTGTCTTTTCCCCATTATCAACATACTTGCCAGAGAAGGGCACTTTACTTGCCAAGAAGGGCACAACTGAAATTAACAACGAAGGGCTGAAAGCTCTCTTATTCTCCAAACAGCGAGGTATCAAGCTAAGTGCGACACACAAACTGGAATGGATCAAGATGTTCCACTTCCTCATCTGGACACATCTGATCGCGTCCAAACTCCCCAGCAGAGCATCGTCAACCGATGTCAGCTGCAGATTGGCTACACACCTAGTTGTAGCGCAACCCCTCTGGGGGAAAGTTCACTGTTGTGAGCAGAATGAGAGAATCTAGTGGAATGCTAGGGGCAGAGAGCCCGCAACTTCCTATTTATCCATTAACCACCCCAGGGGAGGGATAAAAAAAGAAGAGAGATTAAAGAATAGAGAGATGTGCACTGAGAGAAAAAGTGAGAAAAGGGCTTTTTTCAGAAAACAAGAGATGGAGTGCCAGAGTGATGTGAGAATCACAAATAAGAAAAGGGTGGGAAACAATACCCGGAGAAACTAGCTCCTCACGAACTGAGAGGTCTTTTGCCATTGGAACACATCCGAGTGGTGTGTGTGTGTGTGTTTTTGTTTGCCTCGATTCTTGTTTTGAGTCGTTCCGAGTGTTACTCGATGTGTTTAGGTTGTTTACCTTTTGTTTTTCTTTGTTGAGTCGTGGTGCACTGTGTTCAGTCGTAGGCTCAATACCCAGTTAAAAACTCATCTCTCAATTTCAAAATAAAATTGTTTTGTGCTCAGAGTGTTGTGCCGTTCTCCACATTTGTGCAAAACAAAATTTGTTCTTTCATAAACTGCAAGGTTCAACCCGGGTCATGTGAGAACAATAAAACCAGGACCTATCCGAAGCTATATGGGTTCCGAGCTGCGAAGCAAAAGAAAAGAGGGAAAATTTGGAGCATCTGAGTTTGTTTCAACTTCTGCATGTTCCGTTATTGCATCCCGTATGTTCAGATTGAACTGCTTGTTCAGAATGAGCCGTGTGCAGAATAAATCGAGTATTGTGTTATGAGCCGTGTGTTCAGAATGAGCAGTACGTTGTATGAGCCGTGTGCAGAATAAATCGAGTACTGTGTTATGAGCTGTGTGTTCAGAGTGAGCAGTGCGTTGTATGAACTATGTGCAGAATAAATCGAGTACTGTGTTATGAGCTGTGTGTTCAGAGTGAGCAGTGTGTTGTATGAGCTGTGTGCCAAATAAGCTGAGTACTGTGTTATGAGCTGTGTGTTCAGAATGAGCAGTGTGCCATACGAGCTGTGTGTTCAAAGTGAACCAAATATTGTGTTGACTATTTCCATGCCAGAATGGCAATCAGAAGTGCTCTCCCTGAGCACCAATCCCTGCCAGAGGCATCTTGGCTGTATTTGCAATGAGTTCCTAGGAGATCAATTGCGACGGTGGAAACTAGAGTTCGAATGGTTGTTGCCTAGAACACAAAGGTTTGGAATTTCCGAGACTAAAGTCTGGTTTAAATACCCAAGGGTGTATCCCCGGCTTGAAATCTGTATGGAAGCCCCAGAGGTTAAGGTAGCAGGTTTGCACCTCGGTCCTGGATACTGAACCAACCTAGTCTGTCACCCCGTTCAAGAATAGGGAAAGTTGTGAATATGGTCGGGAAGAAAAGTGGCATCCGTGGCTTCTACATACAGAGGTTACCCCTTGTTAGCATATCAGAACCTTTATACTTTGAGTTGAAGGAAAGAGTTTGAAGAACGCAAGGTAAGAGTTCGAGGGACACAAGGGGAGATCTCCATCAGAGTAGAGCGGTTCATTGCCACTCACCCCGTGAGGCACGATATTGTATGTACGGTTCATTTGGAGCTAGCACAACTTGACGATGTTGTATGTGTTTCAGTCAGAGGAGCTCCGGGTGAGATCATTCCTGTTCTCTCAAACTCATTTGGATACCTTTCTCCTCTCGCGTGAGACGTGCTTGGACGTATTCGCATCCCACTCTGGTCTAGGAGACCTTAAATCCTCTGAAGGTGCAATTCCTTTGGTGTTTGTCGTGCCCGAACGACTTCCGGTGGTCTAGTATAGCCACCTGCCTGTGTTTGTTGTGAGTTCTTAAGAGATCAACTGAGACGGTGGAAACTAGAGTTCGAATGGCTCATGCCTAGAACATAAAGGTTCGGGATTTCCGAGACTAAAGTCTGGTTTAAATACCCAGGGGTGTATCCCCGGCTTGAAATCTGTATGGAAGCCCCATAGGTTGAGGTAGCGGGTATGCGCCTCAATTCTGGATACTGAACCAACCTAGTTTGTCACCCTGTTGGAGAATAGGGAAAGCTACGACCATAGCCAGGGAGAAAAGTAGTACTTGTGGTTCAACCGAGAAGAAGGGGAAGATTCCCACATCAGCATGAGGTGGGACATTGCTGAGGTAGGTCATTGCCAATTGCCCCTATAAGGTACCTTCACTTCCTAACTACTATATCATCTAGTATGTCTATTGTATTGTACATAGCATTTATCGCATGCATTCACTGCATATCCATTGTATCGCTTGCATCCTTTCCATGTTAAGCTTAGTCTGGCATGTGCCCATACTTTTCACGTTAAAGCATGGCTATGTGATTATGTGTACGCGTCAACATGTAGATACCCCATTTTTTACCGTCCTCAAGACTTGGACGTCATCGTTTGAACACTCAATGATCATCCATGTTTGTATTCGTTTTGAGTTCTCGGAGGTCTCGGTTGCACGCCTTGCCTCAAGACCTCTCGACTTGTTTGTTTTGTGCTTGGTTGTGGACCAAACACTTGTGTTTTTGCTTCTAAGGGCAGGGAATGGCTTGTTGGCCATCCCCATACCTCACCGGCCATGGCTTGAGGCCACCGGCCCTGTTTTCTTGCTACCGGCCAAAGGTATTGGCCGGTCGGCAATGTTTTTGGCCGGCCGACCATTGTTTTGGTCGATCGGCCACTTTTTCTGGCCGAGACCTTTTCTTTGTTTTTTTCAAGCATTATGCATACCAGCTGTGCCAACTAGTAAGCACAGACCCTGCCCTCCATACACGTGTATGGAGGATTTGCACCCTTGTTTTAGCTTCTTAAGGAAGCTTGAATCTTTTGAACCCTTGTTTTAGCTTCTTGAGAAAGTTTGAACCTTTTGAACCTTTGCTTTAGCTTCTTGAGGAAGCTTGAACCTTTGTTTTAGCTTCTTGAGGAAGCTTGAACCTTTGTTCTGGCTTCTCCAAGAAGCTTGAACCTTTGCTCTAGCTTCTCCAAGTAGCTTGAACCCTCTTGTTTCTCTATAAGAGAGGATCTCCCTCTCCTTTAGAGAGGTTCCAAAAAAATGGTCTTAAGGCTCCAAGATATATCTCTCTTTATATCTCTATATTTTGGGTTCAAAAGGGTCTTGTTCTTGGCCTATTACACCACACCTCATAGCCACACACCTCCACCATTCATCTAAGGTCCTTGGAGGGTATTTTCAGAGGTTGAAGAGTTGGTTTTGGGCTGGAGAAGCTGCTGGTTTTGCTGAGCTACAACGGTAACCCCTTTTTCCTCTTTTTAGCATTATTTTGATCCTTCTCTTAGCCTCATTTTCATACATATTTAAGCTTTGTTGTCAACTGAAAAAAGTCATGTTTTAAGGTCCTTTTCATGGTTGTTTAAGACGATTTTGTTGTTGAGGGTCATCTACCCTCTTGCATGCTTGTTTTGGCCTTGTTTTGTGCCATGCCATAAGGCCTTCGAGCTAGTCTTTTCTTGGCCTTCCTACCACTGAAATCCAGTGGATTTTTAGTGGTGATAACGTGGTTTTGAGGGCCAAAATCAGAGAGGGGTGACCCTCTCTCTTGTTGTCTTGTTTACTAGCATATTTGGCCTTTCAAAGGAGCCTATATTTTCACACCTCCAAGCCTTGTTTCAGGCCCTTTTTGGTGACTTTTAGGGCCTGCCTGGGCTCTATTCGGAGTTGGTTTTTTCATCTTGGGTGTGCCTCTTGCATGTGTAAAATAATCCTATTCATAGCTTATCAAAGGAGCATGTCATTCTTGCATGTGTTGATCACTTTTCAGTGGGTTTTCGGGCATTATTTGGCATGTCATACCTCTGTCTTTTTCTGGTTTAGTGGCCTCTTGAATGCTTCACATACTTGTAGTGTAAACCATGCTCACTAGCTTACATTGCATGTTGTCTTGGCCCCTGATTCTAGCATCTTTTGGCCATGTTCTAAACTGATTTTATTCATGATTTGGGCTGCCTTAGCTCTGTTTTGAGGTCCCATGGTCGAATGATGCTTTCCATGTATCCTTGTAGTGTAATAGCCGTGCCTAGCTTTGAGTTTTGAAGTCTATTGCATGCTTATATTAAGGTGTTTGCATGTTTTAGTATCATTGTGTATCATATTTCAGAGCTTATTCACCCACCATCATCCCATGTCTATCCCTCTTTAAGCGCATGTGAGAGTTGTGCTTGTATGCCCCATTTATGAGCCATTGCATGAGCTTCACTTTTTGCACACTTCAAGACATCATCTTAGTCCATTTTGCCACTATTTTGGGCCTGCAAAGGGACTGTTTGGGGCTGGTTTGGTCATTTGTGCATTGCTTTGCATACCTCTAGTGTAATGTGTTTCACTAGTTTCGGTATTTGAGCCATCCAACATGCATTGTGTGAGTTGTTTGCATGATTCGGGACCATCTTGTATGCCATTTCAGAGCTGGAACTTGTGCTATTGTATGCCATATTTCATCCTTCCAATGCTCTTGTAGAGTTGTGCTTTGTGCCCTAGACTCGGAGCCATTGCACCTTACATGTTTGTACGTGTGTTGTTGCCTCATTTTCATCATGATTGGCCACTGATTTGAGTGTGGCTGAGGCCCATTCATTTTTGTTTAAGTCCATCTTGCATTGTATATGCCATATAGTCCATGTTGTTCCATGATTGACCATTGCATTGTGTATGCCTTGATCGTCTCATTGATAGTCTTCATATGTGCATTGGGTATGCCATTCTTAGTTCATAGCATTGCGTATGCTAGTCGCACCCTTGCATGTCATCCTTTGCATGTTTGCATCATTTAGTCGCATTGCCTTTAGGTTGCATGCTAGAGTAACATTCATACCATGCATTGTTTGTTGCATTGTGTTTGGAATAGGAGTTAGTCCAAACACGGGAAATGAGGGACGTTTTGTACTCAAAGTGACGAAACGTGCCTCGATTCCCAGTCGCTGACACTATTGACAACACATGACGGAGTTTAGGCATTTATGTGTTCATATGTGCATTCATTCTATATTAAGTTGTGCAATTCGGTTCCTCGCCCATCATGCATCGAGATGCGTGATTGGTGGCCCAAAGGTCGAGAGCCACACTCCCTTGAGTTCATAGCATGATAGGGAGGGTGGTCGCGCATACATTTGGCTTGTAAATTCCATGCCATGCACTGTCTGTCCTCTGTTGCAGCAAAACCAGTGTTCTGCAGGAAGAAATGGCCGGTCGGCCACTTTCAGTGCCGGCGGACTACCAGTATCCAGCCGATGCCCCATCTTTGGTCGATGACCATCCTCGCATGGCCGGTAGTCCTGTCTCCTGGCCGGTGACCTCCCACAGTGCTCAGGGAGTGGTTCAGAAGCAGCCTTGGGACTTGCGCAGCTTTCAGGGGCATGAAACAGTGCAAACATAGGCAACAATTGGCATGGCAACGAATTTCCGAGCGAGGCGAATCGAGCATGCATCATCTAATCATTTCGAGGCGGAGCTGAGGCGACCTCTTTAATTTCATACTTAGATTGTTTTGTAATTAATTTGTTAATTAATTAAGGGCTTTGTAATATTTAATTAGCTAGGGTAGTTGATTAATTATTCGGTCTGTATTATTTATTCGGACCCTCTGCGAGAGGGCGAACTTCGTAATAACTGCGCGTGTGTGTGATGCATGTCTTCCAACCCCACGTCTTTCTCCTTTTTATTTACTAGCTTATGATGGTTAGTTTTAGGGCATGTTTCAATTAGCATCTATATGTTCGCATGTTTGCATTCATTCATCTATATTGCATGCACCGGGCTCGGCGCATCATGCTAACTACATTGTATTTCAATTCCAAGTTGAATACATGTATCGATTGTTGCATCTCATATGCCATCTTAGAATAGCCGAGCCTATTGTAGTTGCATTTTTGCATGTGTTGCATTAGGCATTCTTAGCATAATTAGGATTCATGCATGATTTCTAATTAGCTTCTTTCTTTGGCTCGGAGTACTCGGTAAGTGTTTATGCTTTAGCATCCTTGCATGTATGTGAGTGACTGCCATGATAGCATGCTTACCATGAGGCTATGTGCTTATGTGATATACCTGCCTGAATGCCTGTGGGTGAAGGTTGGATTACTTGAATTGGAACAATGCATTGATTGCGAGTTTTAAGCCCACTTGAGAGTGGCAAATCACCATGTTTTCTAAGCCCACCTGAGAGTGGCAAATTCACGTCCTAGCCTACTTGCGAGTAGCACCATCAAACCATTTTCAAATAAACAAACATGAAATGTTTTGTTCCAACTCAGGCGATCTAGTCTATACTTGGATGTTGTGTGCATCACATAATAATCCTAGGCTAATAAACCGGAATAAGAACGCATGTGTTTTCAAAAACCCGATATCATGTTTAGTAGTGGCCGATCTTTGATCGGGCGAGCGGGGGTGCTCATTGCATGACCTTCCCCAATCGTACCCAAGTTCCCGAGCCGAGGCAACTTTGGTGGTGACGGACACGTGGCCTTAGGCACGAGTCAGGGTTTCCTAAATTCCCCCAAAATAAAATATTTAGGTGGCGACTCTGTATCTGGCAAAGCAGTCCATGTTTGGCACTTCTTTCTAAAAAATCAGTTTTCAAAATGATTTGCCGGATTTGGACTCTTCGGTGATTTATCAATCTCGTATTGCACTTTGCGAGATCATATTAAGAACCGTGACATTGAGTCCGAACTGTAGTAAGCCCATTGAACAAAACGGTATTTTCCTGGGACGTTCGGGGACGTCTACAGTTTTTGGCGACTCCGCTGAGGATTTAGAGAACTTGACTCGAACTCATGATATCTTGTTTTGATTACACTTATGTGTCTCTTTGCATTGCATGTGCATTGGTGCGCCTAGGACACCTTGTTTGCCGTATGCTATTCCTGAACGGTTTGCCGGAGGCCCGCTTTGAGAAGTGTGCCATAAGGCTGACCGGTTGTGGGCTCTGCCACGACGGGAACACAAACCTCGGTTTTTACTGGGGCACCCTTTTTGACCATTCAACCTAGTGCATATTCGGAATCCATAGTGACTATTCCAATCTAGGACAGGTTGCTACCCGATTATAGGTTGTTTGAAACCGCTGCGTGCGTAGTGAAACTCTAGCTCCTGACAAAATAGGACAGGGAAACCCTACCCCTCCATAGGGGTGTTTTGGCTCTTATTTGCTTGATTATGTGCTTTTAGAGTTGGCCTCTACAGGAATGCATGTATCAGTTTGCAAGTCTGGGTATCAGGCCTGAGGGCACCAATATTTGGGAATCAGTTTTACCTGAGGGTATCAGCTTACAGGCAGAATTTGGGGCAGAATTTGGGGCAGAATTTAGTGGAGAGCACAGTCATTCAGCTTTGCTCATATCTGTTCTGGTGAAATTGGGCTGAGATGCTGCTTGTTTTCTCTTTTGCTAGGTAGTCTTGGGAACCATAGCTTCAGAAGGCTCCGATATTCCCCGGGTACATTGGACTTGTGCTGATAGACTTTGTCAGGTCAGATATTCAGTTCAAGGGCAATCAGTGTTCCTGTGCCAGAGGTAGGGTAAAAAGGCCAGTCAGGCACAGATCACCAGTTCAACAGTCCCCAGTTCAGCGGTCATTATCCACCTCGTCTGTGCGTAGTTGGGCTGAGATATCTGCTTCCACCTGAGAAAGGGGATACACATTTGTTCAGTCAGATCAGCAGTTTTCAGTTAATATGGAGGACATGATGCGTCAGCTCCAAGAAACCATACAGGCTATGCAGTGGGATGCTGCCCGCCAGGCAGAAGTTGCCGCACGTCAAGCGGAAGTAGTGGCCCAACAGGCAGAGCTGATTGCCAGACTTTAGCAGCAGCAACAACCACAACAAGCCAAAGCATCTGTTTCGCACCCACCTCCTCCCCCACCTAGAGTTCCAATACTCAGGGACACTGCAAACGTCCAGGAAGATACGGACGCCCCAACAGGACCAGTTCCGCCACCAATTCTACCGCAGATTTCAAAGGCACTGGCCTTTTCAACGGATACACCGTTTGAATCTGAGATAGACCCGACTGCCCTGAAGGTCATCGAGCTTGAAAAGCTATTCAAAAGTGCTCAAGGCGTTAACGCCATTCCGGATATAGAGGATGGTTATACCGACTCAGCGGTGACATTACCGGACCGGTTCAAGATGCCACATATCGACCGCTTCGATGGCTCTGGAGACCCAATGGTGCACCTCCACCTATTTTCTAATATCCTGAGGCCAATGGGCTTGACCACAGCCCAGAAGCTGTCATTATTCGGCCGAACCATGTCTGGGATAGCAGCAATCTGGTATGCGAAATTGGAGAACTCTGTGAAACAGAACTGGGAAGAGATGGCTAAGGCCTTCATTGCTCTATACTCCTATAACACACAGATCGAGGTCACAACTCGTGATCTTAAAGTCACCCGCCAAGAGCCAAAGGAGAGCTTCTCCGATTTTGTAACCCGTTGGAGGGCCAAGGCCTCGATGATGACTATCAAGCCAGTTGACAAAGACCAGATAAGGATGGTTGTGCGCAACCTCCAACCCAGGCTGATGCAAAAGATGATAGTCTTACCCCTCCCCACCTTTGCGGACCTACACGAGATTGGGGTACAGATTGAAGACACAATGAAACAAGGTCTGATTCACCACGAAAGGGAGTCACCCAAGAAGGGTTATACACGCGGTTCGAATGCGACCACCAGTGGTGACGCAGCTGCAAGATCTTCTGAAGTTGAAATGGTCACCACCACTCCCAAAACAGCCACCCCCTTTGTTGGTACATCCAATCCAAACCCCCGAACTTTGGACTATCTACCTCGAGGCAAGAGGATTTTCACCCCACTTTATATGCCTTTGTCTAAAGCTCTAGGGGTCCTACTCAGGAAAGGACATCTGAAACCGTTAGAACAACGGCCTCTACCCGATCCTCTTCCTCCAAAGCATGACCCGGCTAAGTATTGTACTTTCCATCAACAAACCGGTCATGACACTGATAGTTGCGTCCGTCTTCGCCACGAGATACAAAATTTGATTGACAACAAGGTCATCGCCGCACCAGTCTTGCAAAGTCTATTGGCACTGGATCAGTGAACTTGAGAGATAGTACGAGTATGTGATCGGGGGATGAACCACCTGCGAGCGGCGCTCAATTTACTCCAGATGTAGCGTATGGCACGCACTGTTTTGAGGATTTGCGAATGCTGGTTATTTTTACTTTCTGACTTGGGTATTGGGTCAGTCTTGTTGTATTGTATTGAGTCAGTCCTTTTGTACTGAGTTAGTTGGGTCTGTCTTATTGTATTGAGTCAGTCCTGTTGTGTTAGAGTCGGGTGATTTCGGGGGTGTTACCTCGAACATCACTTGCTTGTTTTGTGTTTGTCTTTTCATTTTCTTTTGAGTCTGCTTCTGCCTTGGAGCCAGTAACGCCAACAGATTTGAATGAACAGCAGTGATTTTTACACTTTTGTGTTTGCTTCTGCCTTGTGCTAGGTGTGCCAGAAATTCTGAATGAGATGGCAGTATTTGACTAAAAACTGTGTCTTTTCTGTGCTTTGAAATCATTACATTGACCTGAGTTTTTCAAAACTTTTTGAACATTGTGATGAAAACGAAGAGGAAGGAATTCCTCAGGATTTGCAAAAATTTGATCCATTGAGAGAAAGAGAGGCATGCTAAGCCCTTAATGAATGAAATCATGCTTGTTAATGTAAGTACTGAGAAGGATCCTAGCTTGATCTAGATTGGTCCTACATTGTCTTCAGCGCGAGCGACTAGTCGCTTTCTTAAAAGATTTCAGAAAAATGTTTTGCGCGGTCCTGTGAAGACCTGTGTGGAATCGCTCTTGAGATTATGCAGCCTAGGATCGCTCTCGGCCTCAAGACTCGCCCCCTTTGCTTTCGAACCTTGAACTTGCATTCAGAATGTTCAACGGTCAACCACAATGTGAGGCTTGTATGGCCAGATCAGAAGCACCCCTCGAACTAGGGGCAAAAGATGTCAGGTAATGCACTCGAAGAGTCAAAGATGAAGATCGGCAAGAATGCCAAATCCCAGAAGGGAAGAAAGAAGAAAGTTTTGTTGAAGAACAACCGAGTTCCTATCCACAACACTAGGGGCAAATTCAGTCCCCATTGAATGGACTTCTACATCATCAGCAGACAACAGCCACTCTCCTGGATTCGGATGGCTTCGAGACCCTAAAACCATTTGGCATGGACAAAGCTACACTTTTACCCTTGAGAGGCTCGCTGGGCCGAAAACCCGGAAGGGCAACCCAGGAAAAAGTTAGAGCAAATGAAAAGAAAAGAAAAAGAACAAAAATAGAAAAATGCAGAAAATGAAAAAAGAAATGAAAAAAAAAAGAGGAGAGAAAAATGCAAAGAATGAAAAAAGAACAAAAAGAAATGAAAAGAAATGAAAAGAAAAGAAAAATAAAGCTCGCAAGGTTGAAAACCCGGAAGGGCGGCCTTGGCAAGTTAGAGCGTAAAAGGAGAGGTTAATACCCGAGTGTACCTTAACCCGAACTACGTAAGGCTTGATTCCCATGTTTGGGATACGTAGGCAACTTCATTCTGAAGTCTAGCCATAAACACTTCCAAATCGACTGTGTCCATGTAATGGTTCTGATCATCTTTCTCTTTCCTGTATCCGAGAGTTCGGTTGTGATCGTCACTATGAGGACTGGTTACAGTATGCTGCGGCGCCATTCAGACAAGAGGCAACTTTCCGTTGCCATACAGTGCGCTGTGGTGCCATTCAGACAAAGGGCAATTTTCCATTGTTTTGGATCTAAGGTTGTGCATCTCGAGAGTAAATTCTGTGTTGGTTGAGCAGTGGCCATTTGCAAAAATAGTTTTTGAGATTTTTTTTAATGAGGTTGACTAATTTTCTCGAAAATTATTCCATTTTTCTAAAACTGGACCATTTCTTGGACCCAAAAAAGGAAAATTTTCAGTGCTCATAACCTGACTTGCATGCTTTCAAATCAAAAAGTTGAACAAGTATGTTAATCTAACTCTCATTTTGGTCAAAATTGTTTTAGTAGAAAGCCAAAACAAAAAAAAATGGTCAAAATGATGAACTAGGGGCACAGTTGAGTCAGATGTTCAGTCTTTTCCCTGTCGTCAACATACTTGCCAGAAAGGGGCATTCCACTTGCCAGAAAAGGGCACCACTGAAGGTAACAGCAAAGGGCCGAAAGCTCTCTCATCCTCCAAGCAGCGAGGTATCAAGCCAAGTGCGAAGCACAAACTGAAATGGATCAAGATATTCCACTCCCTCATCAGGACAGATCTGATCACGTCCAAACTCCCCAGCAGAGCATCGTTAACCGATGTCAGCTGCAGATTTGCTACACACCTAGTTGTAGCACAACCCCACTGTGAGAAAGTTCACTGTTGTGAGCAGAAGAAAGAGAATCTAGCAGAATGCTAGGGGCATGAGCCCGCAACTTCCTGTTCATCCATCAACCAGCCAAGGGAGGGATGAAAAATGAGAGATTGAAGAATAGAGGGATGTGCGATGAGAGAAAAAGTGAGAAAAGGGATTTTTTTTCAGAAAAATAGAGATTGAGTGCCAGAGTGATGTGAGAATCACAAATGAGAAAGGGTGGGAAACAATACCCGGAGAAACTGGCTCCTCGTGATCTGAGAGGTCCCTTGTCTTTGGAACACGTCTGAGTGTCGTGTCCGTTGTTTAGTTTGTCTCGATTCTTGTTGTGAGTCGTTTCGAGTGTTTCTCAATGTGTTTAGGTTGTTCACCTTTTGTTTTCTTTTGTCGAGTCGTAGTGCACTGTGTTCAGTCGTAGGCTTAAATACCCAGTCAAAAACTTTTTCTCATTTCTCAAAAAAAAAAAAAAAAATGAATCGTTTTGTGCTCAGAGTGTTGTGCCATTCTCCACATTTGTGCAAAAAACGATTTGTTCTTTCATAAAACTGCAGGGTCTACCCCCGATAAGTGTGAACAGTTAGACTAGGACCTATCTGAAGCTATATGGGTTCCAGACTGCAAAGCAAAAGAAAAGAGGGAAAATGTGGAGCATCTTAGTGTGTTTTAACCCCAGCGAATTCCGAGACTGCATTCTAGGTGCACCTTCTCAGGCCTCGCCATTTCTCTGGAGTATGAGTGTATCTCAACCCCAAGTTTAAGCTTGCTTCAAGTCAGAATGGCAGTTCAGGCAGCACCTGAGGGTTTCACATGCAGATGTTACCTCTCGCCAATATGAATAGGGTATATCCTTTTGAGCTGAGCGTGTTACCAAGTCCTCCGAGAGGTAAATTGGAGGTTGCGTTTGAATTGGTCTCGTTAAGGCATGTATTTCCTTATTAAGTAGTTTACTTCAAACACGCTGTTAATGTTGCACTGAAAATGAATTGTTATGCACCGTTCTCTTTGCATTGTTATGCACACTCTTCCTGCATTGTTATGCATACTCCACCTGCATTGTTATGCACATTCCAGTTGCATTGTTATGTACCTTTTCACTTGCATTGTTATTGTGAAGCCCCCGAAATATGCATTTACTTTTAAGACCCTAATGATGAATTATTTTCTTAAAACCCTCGATTGCTTGAATTATTTCGAATCTTGTCGGTTAGCAATTTTATTTTCTTTTTTTTTCAAAATAGAAATTTTCCTAGCCGGATTAGGTTCCCTAACCTAATTTAATTCTACATAAATTACATGTATTTAACACCAAGCCCTTAATTCGTTGATTGCTCGCAAATCAAACCCTAATCGACCCTGGAAGCTTAGAAATCAATTATAACACTCTAATATTAATTATTTAACTCTTAAATTTTAGATTAATTGCTCTAAACCCTAACTTCCGGATTTTACAGTCTTCATTCAGTTATTTACCTTTAAATTCAAAACAAGATAATACAAACTGAATTATTTTTTTTCCTAGACACTAATTTATTAACTCTTCACTTGAAATAGATATTTTAATTAAGCCCAAGCCCTCACATTTTTATTAAATCACAAATTGACCTCAAACAAGTACCATCATATATTTATATATATACACTTGTACCCTAAAATCTTTTTTAACATTATGTTTTACAATTTCCAAGATTTGTACACCAAATAAATAAGAAAATCTTCCCAAATTTTGAGGACATGACTAGGCATCATCATTATACTATAGTACAAACAAATCCCTTGAATCTTGGAGCAATAATGACTTTAGTACCAATAAAGATTTGCTATGAGTATTTAAATTAGCCCTAAATCTAACTAGATCATAAGTAAATACATAAATAAGATTCCAATACATGAGTTTAATTCCAAGCCCTCATTTCTTTTATTAAGCATTACCCCAAAAAAAGTACATGTACCCTAATGTTATTAGTACCATCAATCTTGTAAGATATATATATATATACACACCTTGAAGAGTGTGCTCTAGGACCAAAACAAATAAAATAATAACCCATCACACTCCTAGGGAAGAGTGAGAAACCAATTTCCAAGAACCACCATGATGGAATTCTAGAAATACACAACCTAATACCTAGACCTAGGATGCTAATTCCCAAAACTAGTTTCATTACAACCAAGTGTTACCTAATCCTTGAGTAAACCACTCCCCAAGTCACTTCTATTCATTTGAACTTCAAACAAATCCTAAACTTTCCATCCATTTTCAACTAGTGGGCATTTAGGACATTTTGCATCAAAACTTGTCTATAAATACCAACACACCCCCTAGCTTGCAAACACATATAACACACCACACCACACACACATTTGGCTAGAGAGAGAGAGGAGAGAGAGAGAGAGAGAGAAGTCTAGGAGAAGAGGAGGAAGAAAGAAGAGAGCTTCCTTGTGCAAAGCTTAGTAGGTAAGCCACAACACAACCTTCTCTTTCATTTTCCTTTTTCAAATACATGTTTCTAAGGGTTCTAAATAATGTTTTCAAATATGTTATTGATGAGTTACTTGTGTTAAAATGCTAAAAGTTGAGCATTGATTCCATCTCTCTTGTATTTTTCCCATTTTGGCACAAAACCACCTTCTTTTCTACCAATCTCTCAACTTTTCAAGAGCACTCTTTCAAACAAATTTTCTGAGTTAAACATGTGATACTTAGTATATTTTCTTCACAAAAGAAATGAAACTTTCCCATGGTGGAACCCCCTTTTTATAATTTTTCTTGTTTTGGGCATTCTACCTAAAAATCTGTTTTTGCAGCCCACTTTCAAAAATTCCAGAAAAATGTACAAAAATATTCTGAACCTCCATTTTATGTCAAAACCTCCCTTAAGGAGTTAGCTTTCAACTAAAATTGGTTTCATCGAAAAACATTAAGCGTTTTGAAAGAAAATCAAGTTTTCGTAACGGTCGACGGATCTGGACAGATTCTGGACAGCGCTGGACTATTTTCTAAATAACTTAAAATCTGGAAAAGCAAACCCATTTCCGAAAAATGTTCTAGAAACTAGATCAAATTCTCTACAAACCATAGGAAGACCGAGTTCGGTGGATGATCTAAAGTAGTCCTTTCGTATTAATCTTCACGTGATGTTAAATCTGGAAATTTGTTATGTATGGATGTTTTGTGCCCTTGTATTCATGAAAATGTTTAATGGCTTATGATCATATCTTGGCAAGATGTTGTATGTGCATGTTATGTTATTTATCTTTCTTATCTTGAGGATGCATGCTTATGTGGATATTATTTTATTGTTTAGTTGGACTAACCTTGACTTAAAACACTTAATTCAACGGGAAACCTAATTGGGTGGGTATTGGGTTTTCGAACACTTGAGTAATGAAAAGATGAGAAATGTGATATATGGATTGTTGGGATGCGTTCCCTATTTGAAAGTTAAAGTCTTGCGCAAGTGGTTTTCGGAACCCTTGAACGGAGCGGTTGTATTCGGACCCTAGGTGGTTTGGTGTAAGGAGGGATTTCGGGCAAGGCCCTATTTTTACCGTCTCTTTTGAGGCCCTGCGGTTGGCGCTACGCGGTATATAACCGTTGGTAGGCATCCGAGGTTAGTTCTGCAACAAAGCAGCAAAAGAGGGGGCATACCGAATAATCCGCGTCCGATTCTTGTGGTTGGGAGGACGAAATCTCTTTGGGGGATTTCTAGTTTACTAACATCTAACCTAACCATTTATTTATTTATTTATTTATTTATTGGAGTATCATGCTTTACTACTTGATGTTATATTTTGTGATTGTGTATTGGACTGGGAAAAAGGGGTGGGGTGTGTGTGTGTTTACTGGGCATTCAAAGCTCACGGCGTGTCATGCCAGGTGCCGAAGAGGAGCTTATAGCTGGAGACGACAAACCCGAAACCTTCGAAGACTTTTGGCTATCTTAGGAAAGTTAGAAACCCCTTTTGATATTTTGTAAGACTCATATGAAGATTTAAGTTTTCTCTTGGGATGTAATGTAATGGATCAGGCTTTTGAAATTAATGATATTTGAGGTTGTTATGTACTTATGTTCTATATATTGATATGTATGAACCTTATCGTTGCTTATGAGACCTTGTGTCAATACCTTTTAAGATCTGTCAAAAGGGTAGTGCGCTGCCTAAGAAAGCTGGACTTAGAAGGGAGGCTAATTTGACTCCTCCGGCGATCTGGGATCTTACTTGGTTATTGACCATAGGACTCATTAGTGACTCTCCCTTAACTGCAACCTATAGTGTAGATTCGGGGCGTCACAATATGGTATCAGAGCCTAGGTTCAACCCTTACCCACGCGTTTCAACCTGCGGTTAGAGACTACCTTCCCCGACTATGTTAGAATCTTTCTTGACCTATCTTAGGGAATTTCTTCGAATTTCAGGCACGCCAACATCAACTCATGAGGACCTACTTCAGGATCGTGAAATGGTTTTAACCTTGAGTGCGGCATCACATCGCGCAGTAGGGGGTACTATTAGTTCTACGCGTCTTCTATCGATCGACGTACCCTCATCTTGTATTCGTAACCTTTATTCGATGTCATCATTTTCCAAGATTAAGTCTTGTCCATCTAGTCCTATTTATACTACTATTTGTAAATTTGACCTCCTTTGACCTTGATTATTTTATTTAGCCCAAGGCTTCTTGTAAATAAATTCATTTTCTTTACTCAGTGACGAATCTTGGATGTTCAGTTTGAAACGCGGATGGCCAACGCAGTTTCAAGTTAAATATCTAGTTTAGTCACTACCTCTATAACCTTGATCACATTGAAGTTCGAAACCATAACATCATACTATTTATCCATATTTCAATTAATCCTGGTATTATCACCATAACTGCTTCATATTCTTCGTCTCCACTTCAATCCAATTTTAGGAATCTCGTAATTATTATTTTGTATATGAAGTTGTGCTGTGCGAACACCCTAGGATAATTAAACTCTAAATTAGGAATTGCCTCTGTAGTTAGAATTTGACTTACGCCTCACCCCATTCAAGGGACAACAAATGGTGGACCATACTTCGAGACAAGTAATAACAAGAGCTTGCAAGCAACAATAGAAATGCAGTACCAATTGAAACCTTAAAAATGGACTAGTAACCGTGGCTAAAATCCCGAACCCTATCAAGAATCAAATTTTGGAGGAGTCTCACCATCTTTGCGGAAATAATCAGCACAACATTGACTTCAGAATGAATGGGGGTAGAATCCAAGAGGATTTGGAGCTTGTGGAAAGGAAACTCAACTTCATAAAGATACCCTACTACGACCTCATCTTAAAAATAGATTCGTTACTCGATAGAAGGAGATGACCTACCCATCCAACGGAGCATGTTTTCAGTTTAAGGGGGATAGATAAGACTCCATGACTTCAACGAAATGTAGGACACAGTGGAGCGATCCACTTGCGGGTAGGATAACAAGTCTGATTTTAAATAAGGAGAGCCAAGAAAAAAAAAAATTTGAACTTCCACGCGTCGCATGCGAATATATAGATGTATTCCTACGGAATTACCAGGATTGCCGCCAACCCGAGAAGTAGACTTTAGCATCGAGCTACACCCTGGAACTACCCCGATATCCATGGCTCCGTATCGCCTGGCACCAGCAGAACTACGAGAGTTGAAGACACAGCTACAGGAATTGTTCGAAAAAGGATTCATTAGGCCAATTACTTCGCCATAGGGAGCACCCGTGTTGTTGCTAAAAAGAAGGATGGATCGTTAAGGCTATGCATTGATTATCATCGAGTCACGATTAAGAACCGGAACCCACTCCCGAGGATTGATGACCTTTTTGACCAACTTAGAGGCTCAAGGTGCTATTCAAAGATCGATCTCAGGTCAGGTTACAATCAACTACGAGTCAAGGAGGAGGATATACCAAAGATTGCCTTTCGTACTAGATATGGCCACTATGAGTTTGTAGTAATGCCCTTCGGACTAACCAACGCACCAGCAGTATTCATGAGCCTAATGAATAAGATTTTTAGACCATACCTTGACCAGTTTGTAGTAGTATTCATTGATGACATCTTTGTATATTCAAGGTCTGAAGAAGAGTATGAGCAACACTTAAGGACTATCCCTTAAGTTCTTAGGGCACGTGGTATCAGAAAATGGGATTGCGGTGGATCCAACCAAGGTGGAGGCAGTATTAGATTGGAGACAACCAAAAACTGTGTCGGAAATCCGCAGCTTTTTAGGATTGGCCGGTTATTACCGGAGGTTCATCCAAGATTTCTCCAAACTAGCTAAACCAATGACTCGTCTGACGCAAAAGGGAGTAAAATATGAGTGGGACAAAGCTTGCGGAAAAAAAAAATCCTTCCAAGAACTAAAGAAGAGGTTAACTAGTGCACCAATTTTGACCATCCCAGAACGAGAAGAGGGGTACACTCTGTATTGCGATGCGTCTAAAGAAGGATTAGGTTGCGTGCTCATGCAAAATGGAAAGGTGGTCGCGTATGGATCTAGGCAGTTAAAACCTCACGAGCGCAACTACCCCCACACACAACTTGGAGCTAGCAGTCGTAGTTTTGCCCTAAAGCAATGGCGACATTACCTGTATGGGGAACAATTTGAGATTTTCACCGATCACAAGAGTCTGAAGTATCTATTCACACAGAAGGACCTTAACTTGAGACAGAGACAATGGATGGAGTATCTTGAGGATTTCCAGTTCACTCTCTCATATCACCCCGATTAGGCCAATGTAGTAGCAGATGCTCTAAGTCGTAAGAGCAGAGGGATGTTGGCTAAGATCTTCGTCAAGGAATGGGATATGGTTAAGACACTCAATGAGTTTAGGATCCAAGTAGAATCCCAAATTGCAAATGCATGTCTTAGTACGCAGAAGGTGATGCCTAAGTTGATGAATGAGGTCGTGGAGGCCCAGAAGCATGATCAAGAGGTAGCCTACATCAAAGGACGTCTAGAGTTAGGAGAACCCATGCCCGGTTGGGTAATTCACCCCGATGGAAGTTTAAGATACCAAGGCAGATTGTTTGTACCAAGTAGAAAAGGTACTGAAAGAATGTCATCATTCTGCATTTGCGGTACATCCAGGAGGGACTAAAATGTACCAAGATTTGAAGAGGCAATATTGGTGGAATGGATGAAGATGGAAGTGGCTAAATTTGTAGCAAAATGCCTGACATGCCAACAAATGAAGGCGGAACATCAGAAACCAAGAGGAATGTTGCAACCTCTACCAATAGCCGAATGGAAGTGGGAGTACGTGACGATAAATTCTATGACAGGGTTCCCTAAGACACCTAGAGGGCGTGATGCTATATTGGTGATAGTGGATCGCCTCACCAAGTCAGCACATTTCTTACCCTATAAGATGACCGACACTTTAGAGTCTATGTGCATACTCTACATTGGGGAGATCATTCGACTGCATGGAATTTCGGTATCTATTGTGTCAGATCATGATCCACGATTTACCTCTCAATTTTGGGAGCGTACAGGAAGCTCTTGGTATCGAGGTATGTTTTAGCACCGCCTTTCACCCACAAACAGATGGACAATCTAAACGCACTATCCAGACACTCGAAGATATGCTGAGAGCTTGCGCAATGGATTTTCAAGGAAGTTGGGAACGACACCTACCCCTAATCGGATTTGCCTACAACAACAGCTTTCAAGCTAGCATCGGCATGGCACCCTTGAAGCATTACATGGACGACCTTGTAGATCGCCGATTTGTTGGACGAAAGTGGGTGATGCAAATCTGATAGGAACTGAACTTGTTCTAGAGACTATTGATGTTTGAAGTAGGCAGCCACGTGTTCCTAAAGGTGCAACCTAGGTGTGGAGTCGTACGTTTTGGGAGAAAGGGAAAGCTGTGACCACGATATATCGGGCCTTTTGAGGTATTGGAAAGAGTGGGCGAAGTAGCTTATAGACTAGCTCTACCCCCGCAGTTAGCAGGAATACACAACGTCTTCCATGTATCTATGTTGAGAAAATACATCGCTGACCCGTCACACGTCCTCAAGTGGGAAGAAATCAGTCTTGACAAAGATGTTACGTTTAAAGAAGGACCGGTAGCAATACAAGATCATCGAGAGAAGAACCTTAGAGGCAAGACGGTTCAATTGGTGAAAGTGCTATGGCGTCATCGGGGAATTGAGGAATCTACTTGGGAACGATAGGACTGGGTGAAGGCAAACTACCCCGAGCTTTTCGAAGGCAGTATATAGTTGAATTTCGGGGACGAAATTGTTTTAAGGGGGATAGGTTGTGAAGCCCCCGAAATATGCATTTACTTTTAAGACCCTAATGATGAATTATTTTCTTAAAACCCTCGATTACTTGAATTATTTCGAATCTTGTCGGTTAGCAATTTTATTTTCTTTTTTTTTTCAAAATAGAAATTTTCCTAGCCGGATTAGGTTCCCTAACCTAATTTAATTCTACATAAATTACATGTATTTAACACCAAGCCCTTAATTCGTTGATTGCTCGCAAATCAAACCCTAATCGACCCTGGAAGCTTAGAAATCAATTATAACACTCTAATATTAATTATTTAACTCTTAAATTTTAGATTAATTGCTCTAAACCCTAACTTCCGGATTTTACAGTCTTCATTCAGTTATTTACCTTTAAATTCAAAACAAGATAATACAAACTGAATTATTTTTTTTCCTAGACACTAATTTATTAACTCTTCACTTGAAATAGATATTTTAATTAAGCCCAAGCCCTCACATTTTTATTAAATCACAAAGTGACCTCAAACAAGTACCATCATATATTTATATATATACACTTGTACCCTAAAATCTTTTTTAACATTATGTTTTACAATTTCCAAGATTTGTACACCAAATAAATAAGAAAATCTTCCCAAATTTTGAGGACATGACTAGGCATCATCATTATACTATAGTACAAACAAATCCCTTGAATCTTGGAGCAATAATGACTTTAGTACCAATAAAGATTTGCTATGAGTATTTAAATTAGCCCTAAATCTAACTAGATCATAAGTAAATACATAAATAAGATTCCAATACATGAGTTTAATTCCAAGCCCTCATTTCTTTTATTAAGCATTACCCCAAAAATTAGTACATGCACCCTAATATTATTAGTACCATCAATCTTGTAAGATATATATATATATACACATCTTGAAGAGTGTGCTCTAGGACCAAAACAAATAAAATAATAACCCATCACACTCCTAGGGAAGAGTGAGAAACCAATTTCCAAGAACCACCATGATGGAATTCTAGAAATACACAACCTAATACCTAGACCTAGGATGCTAATTCCCAAAACTAGTTTCATTACAACCAAGTGTTACCTAATCCTTGAGTAAACCACTCCCCAAGTCACTTCTATTCATTTGAACTTCAAACAAATCCTAAACTTTCCATCCATTTTCAACTAGTGGGCATTTAGGACATTTTGCATCAAAACTTGTCTATAAATATCAACACACCCCCTAGCTTGCAAACACACATAACACTCTCATCCACACACACATTTGGTTAGAGAGAGGGAGGAGAGAAAGAGAGAGAAGTCTAGGAGAAGAGGAGGAAGAAAGAAGAGAGCTTCCTTGTGCAAAGCTTAGTAGGTAAGCCACAACACAACCTTCTCTTTCATTTTCCTTTTTCAAATACATGTTTCTAAGGGTTCTAAATAATGTTTTCAAATATGTTATTGATGAGTTACTTGTGTTAAGAATGCTAAAAGTTGAGCATTGATTCCATCTCTCTTGTATTTTTCCCATTTTGGCACAAAACCACCTTCTTTTCTACCAATCTCTCAACTTTTCAAGAGCACTCTTTCAAACAAATTTTTGAGTTAAACATGTGATACTTAGTATATTTTCTTCACAAAAGAAATGAAACTTTCCCATGGTGGAACCCCCTTTTTTATAATTTTTCTTGTTTTGGGCATTCTACCTAAAAATCTGTTTTTGCAGCCCACTTTCAAAAATTCCAGAAAAATGTACAAAAATATTCTGAACCTCCATTTTATGTCAAAACCTCCCTTAAGGAGTTAGCTTTCAACTAAAATTGGTTTCATCGAAAAACATTAAGCGTTTTGAAAGAAAATCAAGTTTTCGTAACGGTCGACGGATCTGGACAGATTCTGGACAGCGCTGGACTATTTTCTAAATAACTTAAAATCTGGAAAAGCAAACCCATTTCCGAAAAATGTTCTAGAAACTAGATCAAATTCTCTACAAACCATAGGAAGACCGAGTTCGGTGGATGATCTAAAGTAGTCCTTTCGTATTAATCTTCATGTGATGTTAAATTTGGAAATTTGTTATGTATGGATGTTTTGTGCCCTTGTATTCATGAAAATGTTTAATGGCTTATGATCATATCTTGGCAAGATGTTGTATGTGCATGTTATGTTATTTATCTTTCTTATCTTGAGGATGCATGCTTATGTGGATATTATTTTATTGTTTAGTTGGACTAACCTTGATTAAAACAACTTAATTCAACGGGAAACCTAATTGGGTGGGTATTGGGTTTTCGAACACTTGAGTAATGAAAAGATGAGAAATGTGATATATGGATTGTTGGGATGCGTTCCCTATTTGAAAGTTAAAGTCTTGCGCAAGTGGTTTTCGGAACCCTTGAACGGAGCGGTTGTATTCGGACCCTAGGTGGTTTGGTGTAAGGAGGGATTTCGGGCAAGGCCCTATTTTTACCGTCTCTTTTGAGGCCCTGCGGTTGGCGCTACGCGGTATATAACCGTTGGTAGGCATCCGAGGTTAGTTCTGCAACAAAGCAGCAAAAGAGGGGGCATACCGAATAATCCGCGTCCGATTCTTGTGGTTGGGAGGATGAAATCTCTTTGGGGGATTTCTAGTTTACTAACATCTAACCTAACCATTTATTTATTTATTTATTTATTTATTGGAGTATCATGCTTTACTACTTGATGTTATATTTTGTGATTGTGTATTGGACTGGGAAAAAGGGGTGGGGTGTGTGTGCGTTTACTGGGCATTCAAAGCTCACGGCGTGTCATGCCAGGTGCCGAAGAGGAGCTTATAGCTGGAGACGACAAACCCGAAACCTTCGAAGACTTTTGGCTATCTTAGGAAAGTTAGAAACCCCTTTTGATATTTTGTAAGACTCATATGAAGATTTAAGTTTTCTCTTGGGATGTAATGTAATGGATCAGGCTTTTGAAATTAATGATATTTGAGGTTGTTATGTACTTATGTTCTATATATTGATATGTATGAACCTTATCGTTGCTTATGAGACCTTGTGTCAATACCTTTTAAGATCTGTCAAAAGGGTAGTGCGCTGCCTAAGAAAGCTGGACTTAGAAGGGAGGCTAATTTGACTCCTCCGGCGATCTGGGATCTTACTTGGTTATTGACCATAGGACTCATTAGTGACTCTCCCTTAACTGCAACCTATAGTGTAGATTCGGGGCGTCACAGTTATGCACTTTTCCCTTGCATTGTTTTGGATGCTCCTTCTCCGAAACACCGGGATATGTCCCTATGTTTCTCTTTCCTCTTTCCGAAACACCAGGATACGTCCCTATGTTTCTCCTTTCTTTTCGAAACACCGGGATAAGTCCCTATGTTTCTCTTTCTTTCCGAAACACCGGGATATGTCCCTATGTTTCTCCCTCTTTCCGAAACACCGGGATACATCCCTATGTTTCTCCTTCTTTCCGAAATACGGGGATATGTCCCTATGTTTCCCTTTTCTGAAACACCGGGATACGTCCCTATGTTTCTTCCTTTTCAGTTAAGAGCATTTGGAATACGTTCCAATGCTTATACCTTTCCGAAACACCGGTATATGTCCTTGTGTTTCTTCCTCTTTGGTTAAGAGCATTTGGAATACGTTCCAATGCTTATACCTTTTCGAAACACCGGGATACGTCCCTATGTTTCTTCTCCCTTTCCAAAACACCGGGATACGCCCCTATGTTTCTTCTCCTTTCCGAAACACCGGGATACGTCCCTATGTTTCTCCTTCTTTCCGAAACACCGAGATATGTCCCTATGTTTCTCCCTCTTTGGTTAAGAGCATTTGGAATACGTTCCAATGCTTATACCTTTCCAAAACACCGGGATATGTCCCTATGTTTCTCCCTCTTTGGTTAAGAGCATTTGGAACATGTTCCAATGCTTGTATCACTCCCTTTCCTTTCGCGTGCAATGCGTCGGGATCTTGTTTGAGACCTCGGGTGTCCCCAACGGTCGCTCTTAGTCTTCTCCGCGTGAGACGTAGCGAGAATTGAATAATTCTCCTACATCCTTTCTGCATGAAATGTAGTTAGATTTGTGTTCCGCCTACTTAAATTGTTGCATTTATTGTATGTATTTGCTTCGTTATAGCTCTCTTTGCATGATCATAAGTTATGTTCGGCATCGTGCATGTTCCTTGCATCTTGCCCCTGCCTACGGGCACATACTTTTGCTATCTTGTATGTTTGTCTAAGTCTTCGGCCTTGTCAAAAATAGGTCGTCTCCGGGCTTTGACATTCACTCGCGTCATTGTTATGACTTTCGAGTTCTATCAAAGAGGGGCAACTGTAGACACCCCATTTTTGACCGTCCTCAAGACTTGGACGTCATCGTTTGAACACTCGATGATCATCCATGTTTATGTTCGTTTTGAGTTCTCGGAGGTCTCGGTTGCACGCCTTGCCTCAAGACCTCTCGACTTGTTTGTTTTGTGCTTGGTTGTGGACCAAACACTTGTGTTTTTGCTTCTAAGGGTAGGGAATGGCTTGTTGGCCATCCCCATACCTCACCGGCCATGGCTTGAGGCCACCGGCGCTGTTTTCTTGCTACCGGCCAAAGGTGTTGGCCGGTCGGCAATGTTTTTGGTCGGCCGACCATTGTTTTGGTCGATCGGCCACTTTTTCTAGCCGAGACCTTTTCTTTGCCTTTTTCAGGCATTATGCATACCAGTTGTGCCAGCTGGTAAGCACGGACCCTGCCCTTCATACACGTGTATAGAGGATTTGCACCCTTGTTTTAGCTTCTTGAGGAAGCTTGAACCTTTTGAACCCTTGTTTTAGCTTCTTGACAAAGTTTGAACCTTTTGAACCTTTGCTTTAGCTTCTTGAGGAAGCTTGAACCTTTGTTTTATCTTCTTGAGGAAGCTTGAACCTTTGCTCTGGCTTCTCCAAGAAGCTTGAACCCTCTTGTTTCTCTATAAGAGAGGGCCTCTCTTTCCTTTAGAGAGCTTCCAAAAAAATGTTCTAAGGCTCCAAGATATATCTCTCTTTCTATCTCTATATTTCGGGTTCAAAATGGTCTTGTTCTTGGCCTATTACACCACACCTCATAGCCACACACCTCCACCATTCATCTAAGGTCCTTGGAGGGTATTTTCAGAGCTTGAAGAGTTGGTTTTGGGCTGGAGAAACTACTGGTTTTGCTAAGCTACAAGGGTAACCCATTTTTCCTCTTTTTAGCATTATTTTGATCCTTCTCTTAGCCTCATTTGCATACATATTTAAGCTTTGTTGTCAACTGAAAAAAGTCTTCTTTTAAGGTCCTTTTCGTGGTTGTTTAAGACGATTTTGTTGTTGAGGGTCATCTACCCTCTTGCATGCTTGTTTTGGCCTTGTTTTGTGCCATGCCATAAGGCCTTCGAGCTAGTCTTTTCTTGGCCTTCCTACCACTGAAATCCAGTGGATTTTTAGTGGTGAGAATGTGGTTTTGAGGGCCAAAATCAAAGAGGGGTGACCCTCTCTCTTGTTGTCTTGTTTACTAGCATATTTGGCCTTTCAAAGGAGCCTATATTTTCACACCTCCAAGCCTTGTTTCAGGCCCTTTTTGGTGACTTTTAGGGCCTGCCTAGGCTCTGTCCAAAGTTGGTTTTGTCATCTTGGGTGTGCCTCTTGCATGTGTAGAATAATCTTATTCATAGCTTATCAAAGGAGCATGTCATTCTTGCATGTGTTGATCACTTTTCAGTGGGTTTTCGGGCATTATTTGGCATGTCATACCTGTGTCTTTTTCTGGTATAGTGGCCTCTTGAATGCTTCACATACTTGTAGTGTAAACCATGCCCATTAGCTTACATTGCATGTTGTCTTGGCCCTTGATTCTAGCATATTTTGGCCATGTTCTCAACTGATTTTATTCATGATTTGGGCTACCTTAGCTCTGTTTTGAGGTCCCATGGTCGAATGATGCTTTCCATGTATGCTTGTAGTGTAATAGCCATGCCTAGCTTTGAGTTTTGAAGCCTATTGCATGCTTATATTGAGGTGTTTGCATGTTTTAGTATCATTGTGTAAGATATTTCGGAGCTTATTCATTCACCATCTTCCCATGTTTATAACTCTTTAAGCGCATTTGAGAGTTGTGCTTGTATGACCCATTTATGAGCCATTGCATGAGCTTCATTTTTTGCGCACTTCAAGACATCATCTTAGTCCATTTTGCCACTATTTTGGGCCTGCATAGGGACTGTTTGGGGCTGGTTTGGTCATTTGTGCATTGCTTTGCATACCTCTAGTGTAATGTGTTTCACTAGTTTCGGTATTTGAGCCATCCAACATGCATTGGGTGAGTTGTTTGCATGATTCGGGACCATCTTGTATACCATTTCAGAGCTGGAACTTGTGCTATTGTATGCCATATTTCATCGTTCCAATGCTCTTGTAGAGTTGTGCTTTGTGCCCTAGACTCGGAGCCATTGCACCTTGCATGTTTGTGCGTGTGTTGTTGCCTCATTTTCATCATGATTGGCCACTGATTTGAGTGTGACTGAGGCCCATTCATTTTAGTTCTAGTCCATCTTGCATTGTATATGCCATATAGTCCATGTTGTTGCATGATTGACCATTGCATTGTGTATGCCTTGATCGTCTCATTGATAGTCTTCATATGTGCATTGTGTATGCCATTCTTAGTTCATAGCATTGCGTATGCTAGTCGCACCCTTGCATGTCATCCTTTGCATGTTTGCATCATTTAGTCGTATTGCATTTAGGTTGCATGCTAGAGTAACATTCATAACATGCATTGTTTGTTGCATTGTGTTTGGAATAGGAGTTAGTCCAAACATGGGAAATGAGGGACGTTTCGTACTCAAAGTGACGAAACGTGCCTCGATTTCCGGTCGCCGACACTCTTGACGACACATGACGGAGTTTAGGCATTTATGTGTTCATATGTGCATTCATTCTATATTAAGTTGTGCAATTCGGTTCCTCGCCCATCATGCATCGAGATGCATGATTGGTGGCCCGAGGGTCGAGAGCCATACTCCCTTGAATTCATAGCATGATAGGGAGGGTGGTCGCGCATACATTTGGCTTGTAAATTCCATGCCATGCACTGTCTGTCCTCTGTTGCAGCAAAACCAGTGTTCTGCAGGAAGAAATGGCCGGTCGGCCACTTTCAGTGCCGGCGGACTACCAGTATCCAGCCGATGGCCCCATCTTTGGTCGATGACCATCCTCGCATGGCCGGTAGTCCTGTCTCCTGGCCGGTGACCTCCCACAGTGCTCAGGGAGTGGTTCAGAAGCAGCCTTGGGACTTGCGCAGCTTTCAGGGGCATGAAACAGTGCAAACATAGGCAACAATTGGCATGGCAACGGATTTCCGAGTGAGGCGAATCGAGCATGCATCATCCAATCATTTCGAGGCAGAGCTGCGGCGGCCTCTTTAATTTCATACTTAGATTGTTTTGTAATTAATTTGTTAATTAATTAAGGGCTTTGTAATATTTAATTAGCTAGGGTAGTTGATTAATTATTCGGTCTGTATTATTTATTCGGACGCTCCGCGAGAGGGCGAACTTCGTAATAAGTGCGCGTGTGTGTGATATATGTCTTCCAACCCCACGTCTTTCTCCCTTTTATTTACTAGCTTATGATGGTTAGTTTTAGGGCATGTTTCAATTAGCATCTATATGTTCGCATGTTTGCATTCATTCATCTATATTGCATGCACCGGGCTCGGCGCATCATGCTAACTGCATTATATTTCAATTCCAAGTTGAATACATGTATCGATTGTTGCATCTCATATGCCATCTTAGAATAGCTGAGCCTATTGTAGTTGCATTTTTGCATGTGTTGCATTAGGCATTCTTAGCATAGTTAGCATTCATGCATGATTTCTAATTAGCTTCTTTCTTTGGCTCGGAGTACTCGGTAAGTGTTTATGCTTTAGCATCCTTGCATGCGTGTGAGTGACTGCCATGATAGCATGCTTACCATGAGGCTATGTGCTTATGTGATATACCTGCCTGAATGCCTGTGGGTGAAGGTTGGATTACTTGAATTGGAACAATGCATTGATTGCGAGTTTTAAGCCCACTTGAGAGTGGCAAATCACCATGTTTTCTAAGCCCACCTGAGAGTGGCAAATCCACGTCTTAGCCTACTTGCGAGTAGCACCATCAAACTATTTTCAAATAAACAAACATGAAATGTTTTGTTCCAACTTAGGCGATCTAGTCTATACTTGTATGCTGTGTGCATCACATAATAATCCTAGCCTAATAAACTGGAATAAGAACGCATGTGTTTTCAAAAACCCGATATCATATTTAGTAGTGGCCGATCTTTGATCGGGCGAGCGGAGGTGCTCATTGCATGACCTTCCCCAATCGTACCCAAGTTCCCGAGCCGAGGCAACTTTGGTGATGACGGACACCTGGCCTTAGGCACGAGTCAAGGTTTTCTAAATTCCCCCAAAATAAAATATTTAGGTGGCGACTCTGTATCTGGCAAAGCAGTCCATGTTTGGCACTTCTTTCTAAAAAATCAGTTTTCAAAACGATTTGCCGGATTTGGACTCTTCGGTGATTTATCAATCTCGTATTGCACTTTGCGAGATCAGATTAAGAACTGTGACATTGAGTCCGAACTGTAGTAAGCCCATTGAACAAAACGGTATTTTCCTGGGACGTTCGAGGATGTCTACAGTTTTTGGCGACTCCGCTGGGGATTTAGAGAACTTGACTCGAACTCATGATATCTTGTCTTGATTACACTTATGTGTCTCTTTGCATTGCATGTGCATTGGTGCGCCTAGGACACCTTGTTTGCCGTATGCTATTCCTGAACGGTTTGCCGGAGGCCCGCTTTGAGAAGTGTGCCATAAGGCTGACCGGTTGTGAGCTCTGCCACGACGGGAACACAAATCTCGATTTTTACCGGGGCACCCTTTTTAACCATTCAACCTGGTGCATATTCGGAATCCATAGTGACTATTCCATTCTAGGACAGGTTGCTACCCGATTATAGGTTGTTTGAAACCGCTGCGTGCGTAGTGAAACTCTAGCTCCTAGCAAAATAGGACAGGGAAACCCTACCCCTCCATAGGGGTGTTTTGGCTCTTATTTGCTTGATTATGTGCTTTTAGAGTTGGCCTCTACAGGAATGCATGTATCAGTTTGCAAGTCTGGGTATCAGGCCTGAGGGCACCAATATTTGGGAATCAGTTTTACCTGAGGGTATCAGCTTACAGGCAGAATTTAGGGCAGAATTTAGCGGAGAGCACAGTCATTCAGCTTTGCTCATATCTGTTCTGGTGAAATTGGGCTGAGATGCTGCTTGTTTTCTCTTTTGCTAGGTAGTCTTGGGAACCATAGCTTCTTGGAGAAGCTTTGCCTTTTGTTCTCTATAAGAGGGAAGCTCCTCCTCCCTCCTTTAAGGTCAGAAAAATCAGGGTTTGAGTTATACATATAGCTTTGTATCTATCTTGCCTTGGTTCTTCATTTTTGTGCCTTAAAGTGTAGTTTTGTCTTACTTTAACACACAAACACACACTCAAACACCATCCTTTAGTTGCTGAGGTGCTTAGGAGTTGTTTTTGGTGTTCTTGGGTTGGTTTGGGCTTGAAAAACCTGCTTGAGTTGTAGCCTTGAAGAAGGTCATCAAGGGTGAGTTTCTAACCCTTAAAACCCCCATTCTTGCTTAAGCTTTTGAGCCTACTTGCATACTATTTTCAGCTTAACTCTTAACTGTAAAAAGTTCTATTTTTTTGTGCTTAAAAAGTTTGTTTAAGGTCACTTTTTCGTTGGGGGTGATCTACCCCCCTCTTAGGCCTTGTTTTGAGCCATCCCTTTAGGCTCTTGTTGTAGCCTTTGCATGACCTTTCTACCACTAAAATCCAGAGGATTTTCAGTGGTGGAAAGGTGGTTTTGGAGTCTTAAATAGGAGAGGGTCATCCCCTCTCCTTGTATTGTGTTTACTTGCTTTGAATGCCTCAGGTGTAAGCATGTTTGTTAAGCTTGTATTGGCCATATCTTAGCTTGTATTTGTGGTTATTTTGCTGAGGCTTACCACTATTTTTGCTTGGATTGGTCACTCCATGCTTGGTTTATACACTTGTTGTGTAAATCACACACACTAGCTTTGTATGCTTCATGAAGTAGCATGTCATTCTACCTTGTTTTGTGTCCATTTTAGCATGTTTTTGGTGATGTTTTGCCATGTCATGACTCTATTTTGGTTTGGTTTTGTTGGTCCTTGCATGCCTCATGCACTTGTAGTGCAATTCCATGAAATAGCCTAACATGCATCATGCTTTGACATGTCATTCTAGCATGCTTTTGGCTTAACTTCATGAAGCTTTTGTCCATGTTTTAACATGCTTTAGCTCTGATTTTGGTTGTTTTGGTCATGCATGCCTTGCTTTGTATACCTATAGTGCATTTTAGCTTGTTAGCTTTGTGTATCAAGTCCACTAGTATGCTTTACTTGGACTATTTGAATGATTTGACATCATTTATTATATGATTTCAGTCCATGTTTCATGCTCATGTACTTGCATTTATCACTCATTCAACGCGTTGGAGGGTTTCCCCCTTTATGCCTTAACATGAATCATTGCGTATGCCTTCATGCCTAAGCTTGCGAGCCATCATTTCAATG
The DNA here is from genome assembly GCA_030407325.1 of Camellia japonica. NCBI lineage: Eukaryota > Viridiplantae > Streptophyta > Magnoliopsida > Ericales > Theaceae > Camellia > Camellia japonica. Next base: position 173,663,072 of record JAPPVO010000016.1, read on the forward strand.
TGTTTTTGGGGTTATTATGCCATGATATAACTCTAATTTTTGTTTCTTATGTCATTCCATGCTTGGTCTTAATAGGTGTAGTGTAATTCACCTTATTTGCCTTGTATGCATCATGCCTTATGCCCCTCATGCTAGCTTGTTTTGGTTTCCTTCCATGCATGTTTTAGACTCATTTTGACATGTTCTAGGACTGTTTTAGGTTGCCTTGGTCACATGCTTCATGCTTTGTATAGCTGTAGTGCAATTGGCCTTGCTAGCTTTGTGCTTTGTTGACTCATGCATGCTATCTTTGAGCTATTTAGATGATTTGGCATCATTTAATACTTCATTTCAGAGCTTTTAGCATTGCAATGTTCCCACTTCTTTCATGCTTTGAATGCCTTTAAGTGTTGTGCATTGTTGCCTTACTTGTGGCCTAGCATGTATGCCATCTTGCCTAGGTATTTGGGCCTCCCTCTTAGCATGTTATGGTCTTTGTCTTGACCCATTTCAACTCTGTCCATGGTTGTTTCATGCCTTTGTGCCATGTATTGCATGCCCCCTTTGTAGTCCTCTTTGTTAGCTTTTATGCTTTAGGACCTTTGCATGCTATACTTGCATTGTTTGAATGATTTGGCATCATTTCTTACTTAATTTCAGTGCATTTAGTGTTGTTACACTTCCACATTTGTCACTCCTTGAGCCTTCTTGAGGGTTGTGCTCTTAGGCCTACTTGTTTGGCCAATGCATTGTGCATGCATGCTTTGTATTTTGTGCCTCAGTTTTGATGCATTATGGCCACTAATTTGGGCATGGCTGAGGCCTATCCATTTTGGTTTAAGTCCATTGTGTATTGTGTATGCCATGTAGTTCATTTGCATTGTGTATGCTAAGTTACATCGCATTGCATGTTTGCATGATTGTCCCTCGCATGTTTGCATGCCATTTGCATTAAATGTTTGCATGCTTAAGTTACATAGCATTGTGCATGCCATGTTATGTGTTGCATTGTTGTTTGGAATAGGTGTTAGTCCAAACACGGGAAATGAGGGACGTTTCATACTTAAAGTGATGAAACGTGCCTCAAATTCCGGTCGCCGGCACACTTGATCCTACATGATAGAGTTTTAGGCCTTATGTGTTTACTTGTGCATTAATTTTACATTGAATTGTGCAACTTCGCCTCTTAGCCATCATGCATTGAAATGTTCAATTGGTGGCCCGAGGGTTGAGAACCACACTCCCTTGAACTCATGACATGATAGGGAGGGTGGTTGTGTACACATATCTTGCAAATACAATGACATGCCTTTTCTTGCTCTCTGTTGCAGCAAATTACAATTCAGCAGCAACAACTGGTCGGCCAGCCAGAAAAACTAGCTGGCCGACCACTTTTTCTAGCTTTCAACAAAGAAAGTGGTCGGCAGGTGGCTGGTGACACCAACAACTGGTCGGCCACCCTCCCACAGGTTCCCAAGGTGGAGTTTCAGCTTTCTGAAGCTTGGTGCAAGTTTCTAAGGACAATTGCAAACAGAGGCAAATCGGGGCATCGCATTGGATTTCCGAATAAGGCGACCGAGCTTGCATGAATTCTTCTCGCCTCAAGGCTCCTGTTTCATTGCTTTCCTTAGCTGTCATGCTTAGATAGCTAGCTTTTGCTTTGTTTTGTACCTTAATAGTTAATGCGTTTAGCTATTCAAATTTGTTTTGTAATAATTAGTTAACTAGGATTAGTTAATTAATTGTGTTGTAATAATTAGTTTAATTAGCTTAAATTAGCTAGTTAGCTTCTTATTCGGTCCCTCCGTCGAGAGAGCCAATTGTTGTAATAAGCGTGCGTATGTGTGATGCATGTCTTCCAACCCCCATTTCTTTCTCCCTTTTACTTAACCGCTTACGATGGTTAGTTTTAGGGCATATTTTATTTAGCATTCCTTATGCTTTGCACGCGTGCATCCATTCATCTGTATTGCATGCACTGGGCTCGGCGCATCATACTAACTGCATTGTATTTTCAATACCTATTTGAATACATGTATCAAGTTGCATTTCACATGTCATTCTAGAATAGCCGAGCCTATTTTAGTTGCATTTTTGCATGTGTTGCATTAGCCATCTTAACATGAACTAGGGTCATGCATGATTTCTAACTAGTTCTCTATTTTGGCTCGGAGTACACTGTGAGTGTTTACGCTTTAGCATACTGCATGTGTGTTATTGACTACCATGTTAAGCATGCTTGCCATGAGGCTAACTGCTTATTTGATATAACTGCCTGAATGCCTGTTGGTGAAGGTTGGATTACTTGAATTGGAACAATTCATCAAATCCCCGATTTAGCCTACTTGCGAGTAGCAAACTTCAAACCATTTTCACAAACGAATATGCAATGTTTTGTTCCAAATTAGGCGATCTATTCTATACTTGTATGTTGTGCACATCACGTAGTAAGATTAGCTAATTAATCGGAATAAGAGCACATGTGTTTTCAAAAATAAAATATCATGCTTAGTACAGGCCGATCTTTGATCGGGCGAGCGGGAGTGCTCATTGCATGACCTTCCCCTCTCGTACCCAAGTTCCCGAGCCGAGGCAACTTTGGTGATGACGGACACATGGCCTTCGGCATGAGTCAAGGTTTCCTAAATTCCCCCAAAATAAAATATTTTGGTGGCGACTCTGTATCTGGCAAAGCAATCCATGTTTGGCACTTCTTTACAAAAATCAGTTTTCTAAAACGATTTGCCGGATTTGGACACTTTGGTGATTTATCAGTCTTACATCGCACATTGTGAGATTAGATTCAGAACCGTGACATTTGAGTCCGAACTGTAGTAGCTCAGAACAAAACGATTTCGCGCCCTCTCGAGCGCGGGCATCGGAGAGTTCCCGGGAGCGCGTTTGTAGTAATTTAATAATGTCGTGTATGTCTTCCAACCCCACGTCTTTTTCCCTTTTATTTATCCGCTTTTGATGATTAGATAAGGGACATGTTACGTTTAGCATATCGCATGTTTGTATCCATTCATTTGTCTTGCATGCACCAAGGCTCGTTTCATCATTCTAACTGCATTGTCGTTTCAAATACCTCGTTAAATACGTGTTTAAATGCATGCTATGAAATCATTGCAAATAAACATGTTAAGTAGTCGAGCTTATTTTAGTTGCATTATTGCATGTGTTGTATTAGCCATCTTGCATAGTTAGGAATCATGCATTTTTTCTAACTCTTTTGTTTTATTTTGGCTTGGAGTACTAGGTGAGTTTTTAGTGCTTTAGCATACTTGCATGAATGTGAGTGACTACCATGACTAGCATGCTTGCCATGAGGCTAAGTGCTTACTTGCTAAACTGTTTGAGTGCCTGTGGATGGAGGTTTGTTGCTTGAATTGGAACGGTTCAATAAATGTACGTTTTAGTCCACTATGTCTAGTGCAAAATTCACAAGCTTTAAGCCCACTTGAAGTGGCAAATTCAAACCCTTTCCACAAACAAACATGAAATTGAATTGTTCCAATTTGAGCAAACTAGTCCATACTTGGTTGTGCGCAGCACATAGTAATGCTAGCCTAATAAAATCGGAACAAGAGCATATTATGTACATAAAAATCATATCATGATTAGTAGAGGCCAATTTTTGATTAGGGGAGCGGGGGTGCTCAATTCATGACTTTTCCCTCTTGTACCCAAGTTCCCGAGCCGATGCAACTTTGGTGATGATGGACACGTGGCCTTTGGCACGAGTCATGGGTTTCCTAAATTTTTCAAAAAATAAAATATTTAGGTGGTGACTCTGTATCTGGCAAAGTAGTCCAATTTTGGCATTTTTGATTCAAAATCGATTTTTCAAAATGATTTGCTGGATTTGGACTCTTTGGTGTTTATCAATTTCACATTGCACTTGTGAAATCAGATTATGAACCGCGGGAGTCCTAACTGTAGGGCTTTCTTTTGAGCTTCCAAAAGGGAGCGCGAAAAAGCTGAGCTACACCGGCTACTTTTGTCAGAATGAGTAGTGACTTTCTGGAGTAGAACAGAGCAATGTCTGAGGTGAAAAGATGTTCTACTATGCAACAGAAGCATTCTGATAGCAGAACGATGGGCTTTTCGGGTGGAAATCCGTGCATGCATAACCGTTTCACTTACTTATAGAGGCTTGTTCGCTTATGGACTTGTAATAGCTAGCTAACTAGTTAATTTGTATTGTAATTAATTAGTTAGAAGTTGCTAGTGATTTTGTTTTGTAATTAGTTAATTAGCTAGAATAGTTAATTAATTTGTTGTTGTAATAATTAGTTAAGTAGCTTAGCTAATTTATTCATTTGGGTTTGTAATAGTTAGTTAATTCGTAGTAATTAGCTTCGCTTGTTAGTTTATTCGGACCCTCCTGAGTGATGGCGCAAAACTTGTAATAATGTGTATGTTTTCCAACCCCACATCTTTCTCCTTTTTATTTAACCACTTATGATGGTTAGTTTAGGGCATCATGTTTCTTTTAGCATCTGTCATGATTTGCATGCACTTGTTTTGCATGCACCGAGGCTCGGTACATCATTCTAACTTGCATTGTCGTTTAAATACTTCTTTGAATACGTGCTTAGACTGCATGCCATCAAATTGATTCATTGCCATATTAGTAGCCGAGCCTAGTAATTGCATATCGCATGTGTTGCATTAGTCATAGTGCATAGTTAGGATCATGCATTATTCTAACTCTGTCACCTTTTTTGGCTTGGAGTACTAGGTGAGCTTTTATTTGTTTTAGCATATTGCATTTGTATGTTAGTGTTGCCATATCCAAGCATGTTCACCATGAGGCTAAATGATTATCTAATAAACTGTTTGAATGCCTGTGGATGAAGGCTAGTTGCTTGAATTGGGATAACTTGATTAATGTACATTTAAGCCCACTTTTTCAAGTGCCACATTCGCAAACTCTTTTCAAAAACAAACATGAGATCAAGTGTTTCAATTTTGCAAATTAGTCTATATTTGTGTGCAAATCACATAGTAATGTTAGTCTAATAACTAGAACAAGGGCATATAATGTAAATAAGATTCACATCATAATTAGTGGAGGCCGATCTTTGATCGAGCGAGCGGGGGTGCTCAATTCATGACCTTCCCCTCTCGTACTTAAGTTCCGGAGCTGAGACAATCTTGGTGATGATAGACACATGGCCTTTGGCACGAATAATGGGTTTCCTAAATTTTCCAAAAATATTTAGATGGCAACTCTGTATCTAGCAAAGCAATCTATTTTTGGCATTTTGATTCAAAATCAATTTTCCAAAAGATTTGTCGAATTTAGACTCTTTGGTGTTTATCTATTTCGTATTACACTTGTAAGATTAGATTCAGAACTGTAGGAATCCGAACTATAAGGCTTATTCGTCTTCCGAAAGAAGCACGAAAAGTCGAGCTATATTAGTCCAGACTTTGGCTTAGTCCTCCAATTTATATCATACCCCCCTCTATGGGATTAAATAGTTTATCATATGTGGGATACCATATCCGGATGGATTATTAGTCCGTACTTCAATGTTTTAACCAAACATCGAATTAATAATTTTGTTGGACTATTAGTCCAATCCCAAGCACATGTTCGCCCAAACAAACATAAAGTGTGCGTTTGACAAAAAAAAAAAAAATTAACAATTTTTTAATTATTTTTTTATTTTTAGTGAACTTTAATTAAAAATAACAATAAAATAAATCATTTCGTACCTAATAGGTGAGAACACACTAATTTTTATCTCTAATTAAAAAAATAAAAAATAAAAAAATAAAAACTACTAAAGACAAAAGAAACCAAAAAAAAAAAATCATTATTTAACCAAAAAATTTGAATTTGTGTTTCTTTTGTCTTTAGTTAATTTTTTTAATACTTTTTAAATAATTATATATTAGAAAGACCTGAAAAGAATTTTTTTTTTGTTGATAAAAATGAAGGAGTTGATCTCTATACATGTTTAAAGAGAAAACTCAAATTTATATAAAACACAGTTGAAATGTGAATTGAAGATTGAATTGGTAGGTTTTATCATGAAAGATTATGAAGAATTATAAATAATAAACTTGAATTTGAAATATTTGATACTAAAGATTATAGTTGTACAACAATAATTAAAAAAAGAAATAAATAATCTACTTTATCTTATTTCTCAAATTTCATCATTTCAAATATACTTATCCCAACAAATATCATGATATAATATTTAATTCTAGATCAGAGTTGCGAAAATTAACAAAAAACTACGAAATTGTCCAATTTTACTAGTTTAAAACCCATTTAAATTAATCCAAATTCATATATAAATTGTAAATGTGTTCCATCTTACAAACTCATTTAAACTTGAATTTAAATGAATTGAATAATAGTTACCATTGAATTTAAATAAAAATAAATAAATATTAAAGTAAAGAATCTCCCATCACCACCATCAAGAACATCGATATTATCCCTCCAAAAAACTAAAGATTCTATCAAACTAAATTAATAGTCTACCTTCATAGTAGATATGACTCACATCCCAATAACTTTAAATTTATACCATATAGTTAAGTTTGTCTTGGCATTAACTTTAAGGGAAGTATTTGGATGTACAAGGTGCATAATATATGCACTTGCTTTAGTTCATTATAGTTATCATGTAGTTAAATTCATTGTAGATATAATATGCACTTGCATATTTAAGAATTGTCTAACTTAATGTGGGGCTAGTGGATTGGAAATACTTTTTGGATCCTGTGGGATGCTCGTGATCCTCAGCTAGCCACCTGAAAAGGAATGAACACTCCAGTTGGGGGTGCCAGAATTAGCACTCCGATGGATAAGTCAGTGTATACTCTCTTGGTTGCTTAGGTCTTAAGTTAAGCATACTAGTTCTCACATACCTCTCTTTGGTTGTTGTTCTTCTATTTATATACGCTCCCAGTCCTCAGGATGGGGCCCACTACTAATCTGTCGTGTGATTGCTCACTCGGCCCTTCTTTCGTCGTATTCCAACTTCCAATCAGCCCCTCGTTCAGCTGGCTTTGTGGCCAACTGAGATATTCGGCATCCAGAACGTACAAGACAGGGGTGAGTATAACATGTACCGATTACCTAAATGTGTAATCGGCCTATCTGCGTCCACTTCTATCCGGCTCCCACAATTGCCCCCCAAACACCCCACTAACACTAGTTAGTCGGCGTGTTTGGTTTCGAACTTGAAAAGTTAAAAATTCGGCGGTTAACCTCATTCCAACGTGTGTCAGAACGCACATGTTTTTTGGTCATCATTACAGATTCCCACCTCTTCGTACGCATCCTCCATTTAATGTGATTTAAAACTTTGTTTCTTTGAATGTATATTTTGAATACTCAAAGTTTCTGGCTCGCCTTCTAGTTCAAGTCCTTCACTTCGCGACCTCTGCAATTTCCTCCTATCTCCCATTATACCTTCCGCTTCTTGTAAGTTTTCTTCTCCTTCACTTCCAATGCCATTTCCTTGTTTACTTTCAGTTTTGCATAATCCTTAGGCTGGCTGTGATGGAAAAAAATTTGAAAGAGCTCCTTTCTGCAGATCGAATTTCCGGCTTCCGACGCCATTATTCCATCCCCGACGACGTCCATCTGTCACTTGTGGCAGACAGCACCACTGATATGGAGAGGACCAATGAGAGTACAATCATCTTTCCTCCCCTATCGATTGCTGAGGGCGGAGTTCGTTTTCCCCTTCACCCATTTTTGAGAGCCGTCCTTCGACACTGAGGTCTAATTCCTTCCCAGCCTAACGTAAATTTTTTCCGCATCATAATGGGAATTACAGAGTTGAACTGTCGTCTTAGGATTAACGTAGGTAACCTGCAATTCGGCATTGTTATGCCTTAGCCAAGTCTACTGGCCGACTGGGACGCTATTTTCTCAGGGCTAAAGATACTGAACATCACCTAGTGACTATGCTTGCCAACTTTGGCAAGCGTGTTGACGACATGATGGTCGTTGTCCGAGGCAACTGGGAATTCGGCGAGGGTGAAGATCGCCTAGATCCCATGCCAAGGCGAAAAGGAGAACCAGTTGGCCATATAGCTCACTCTAGTTTCTCCGACTACCTTATTTGTATTCGGCTTTGCTTCCATGTGTTTACCGCTTTGTTTTTGCAGGTAGCAATTTGAAGAAAATGTTGGTTTCATCCGACGATGCTGTACTTGCAGACATTAAAGTCACTCTACAGTTCGTTGGCCGTCCAAACTTGTAGAAACAAGGGAGGGCGGCCCATATTCTTTTGCGATACGCGTCGTCTTACTCTACGTTTTCGGCGACAGAACACATTTCAATTCCGAGTGGTGAAGATCATCTTACCGCCCTTATCTTCTCCAGCTTCAAAAACATAAAGGAGGTTGGTTTAGAAGCCTCTGAATCGGAACAAGAGGATGAACAAGCAGGCGATTCGATCGCCGAGAACCTAAACCAATCGGAAGCCGAGATAGAAAAAGCACTTAATTCGGCTTTTGAAGAAGCCGGATTGAATTCGTCTGACCCGCGGCCCGCCTCAGGCCAAGGGGACTTTTTCGAAGACATTTTTACAAACTTAGGGGACTTGCCCGGCTCTTATCCTGACAACATGGCTGGCAAGTCGCTCACTTAAATGGCCAAACAGAGGAATGCCGAGCTGATGGCCACCCGAAGAAGGGCTGAAGCCGAGCGAAACCAACCTCCACCCCCTCCACCTGACGCCAGGGAAGAAACTCCACCCGTTCCTATTGAAGAGGTGGCTCAGAATGAAATGACCGAAACGGAAACTGTTGTCGATCAACAAGAGGGTCAAGTGACGGAGTACAGGGGTGAAAAGCGCCCAGCCGATCACGACACCGTTTATTCGGAAGATCCAGTGGACAAACAGCCATGCTTGGAAGAATCGGACTTGGTTGTGCCGTTCATAGTGCAACCAAAGGTAAAAAAAACATGCCGATTAGCTCCGATTCATTGGCTATAATGGACCCAGCTGTGGCCTTGAGCCTGGCTTCCTCCATTTCTCTGTCGGCTGACAGAGTAGCTTTTAGGGCGGAGGCCGATCTGCTGGCTATCGGGTTAGCTGTTCAATCGGCGATATTGTTACGTAGTCCTTTACAGCTTTGCAAGGCTAAACAAGAGTTTCTATATTAGCTTACTGGTCCTTTCTTTTGCAAGCGGCGGGGAAAATAGTTGAGATTGGACGTCGCCAACATGACGCGATCGAACATATCAGCTTTCTTACAGCCGAATTAGAAAAGAAGAATGGGAGAGTAGCTGAGGCCTCTCTCTGAGCTGAGTCTGAGGCCGCGAAAGCAGCGGAAGAGAGAGCTAGGGCCGATGCAAAAGCAAATAAGGCCAAGACTGTTGTCACATTGAAAATGGCCGCTGAGGAAAAGGCGAAAGCGAATGAAGAGGTGCTCAGACTGGCCAACGAAATGATTGCAAAGCTAGAGGCCGATTTGGAAGAGTCTAGGCGGGCGAAGGCGAACGCCGAGTCTGCGCTTTCTGAGTCGTTCCAGGCTGGCAAGAATGCGGCTTTGGCGGACTATGTCAAAGAAGTGCCGAAATTTGAAAATAGGGGGTTCAAACACGGCTGACTCAAGGCCTTGGCTGCCGCTAACATGACATCGAAACAGCCGATTCTGTACGATTAGGTAGACGTTGAGCTGCTGGAGTCTAACCCCGAAGATACAGAAGATAGTTGAATGTTTTCCATTTTGCTTTGGGTATTAAGTGTATGTAGATTTTGCTGTATGTATTAGGTTTTTGTTTTTGATTGTTCATTTTTGTGAGAATCTGATATAGGGTAGCTTTCATTTGTAAAATGAATTCTATTTGTTTTCAATTTACGAATGAAAATTATTTTTGCTATTTGCGTGCAGCTTATGAATGGAAATTATTTTTGCCTTTTGTGCTAAATGAATGTGCTTGTTAGCAGCCAAGTAAGATATAAAATCATGAAATGAATGAAACAAGTTTCCGAATTAAAAATAACTGTAAAGTGCTGCAGCTTTGCCGAATATATTAGTGAATATGCCCTTGCCGCTACAGGTTAATGAACCAATCAGACTAATGAACCAAGACAGACTGAAAATTCAGCTGAGCTTTGATAGTTATGCCGAATGGATTGATTAATCTTCCCTTGCCCCAGTAAGTTAATGAACCAAGACAGACCGAAAACGGCAGTTCAGTAATTTGCTGGGGCACATTGGAAATTCGGTTGAGCTCTATTAGTTATGCCGAATGGATTGATTAATCTGCCCTTGCCCCAGTAAGTTAATGAACCAAGACAGACCAAAAACGGCAGTTCAGTAATTTGCTGGGGCACATTGGAAATTCGGCTGAGCTCTGAAAGTTATGCTGAATGGATTGATTAATCTGCCCTTGCCCCAATAAGTTAATGAACCAAGATAGACCGAAAACGGCAGTTTAGTAATTTGCTGGGGCACATTGGAAATTCGGCTGAGCTCTAATAGTGATGCCGAATAGATTGATTAATCTGCCCTTGCCCCAGTAAGTTAATGAACCAAGACAGACCGAAAATGGCAGTTCAGTAATTTGCTGGGGCACATTGGAAATTCGGCTGAGCTCTGATAGTTATGCCGAATGGATTGATTAATCTGGCCTTGCCCCAGTAAGTTAATGAACCAAGACAGACCGAAAATGGCAGTTCAGTAATTTGCTGGGGCAGAATGGAAATTCGGCTGAGCTCTGATAGTTATGCCGAATGGATTGATTAATCTGGCCTTGCCCTAGTAAGTTAATGAACCAAGACAGACCGAAAATGGCAGTTCAGTAATTTGCTGGGGCAGAATGGAAATTCGGCTGAGCTCTGATAGTTATGTCGAATGGATTGATTAGGCCTTGCCCCAGTAAGTTAATGAACCAAGACAGACTAAAAACGGCAGTTCAGTAATTTGCTGGGGCAGAATGGAAATTCGGCTGAGCTCTGATAGTTGTGCCGAATGGATTGATTAATCTGCCCTTGCCCCAGTAAGTTAATGAACCAAGACAGACCGAAAACGGCAGTTTAGTAATTTGCTGGGGCACATTGGAAATTCGGCTGAGCTCTGATAGTTATGCTAAATGGATTGATTAATCTTCCCTTCCACCAGCCAGCACTTGAACTAGGATACCTAAAACAGTTAGTTCGTGGCGTGAGGCTTTTAAAGTTTAGTATTAATGATATCGCCTCGAGGGTGCTGCCCCTGTAAGGAATAAATGGGGCGAGTGCTTCGTACACGTAGGTCTTATTAATTTGTTCAGACTCAACGACTCAGTCCAGTCCGTTGAGGAAGGTTAGACAAGTGCGAATGTCAAATAGACTGTTCTTCAACAGCAGAGGAGAGGGGAGGACATTAGCTGAGTTGGAAGGAGAAATGAATCGAAGTGGCAAACCTATACGCACGGGAAGTAGGACTTCGAGGGAGCGAGAGAGACGCCAGTCCCCTCGTGTAAACACCTCATTTTTGACCGTCCTCAAGACTTGGACGTCACCGTTTGAACACTCGGTGATCATCTATGTTCGTGTTCGTTTTGAGTTCCCGGAGGTCTCGGCTGCGCGCCTTGCCTCAGGATCTCTCAACTCGATTTGTTTTGTGTTTGGTTTTGCACCAAACATTTGTGTTTTTGCTTTGGAAGGCAGGGAATGGCTTGTTGGCCATCCCCACACATCACCGGCCAAGGCTTGAGGCCACCGACCTTGATTTCTTTCCACCGGCCATTGGTGATGGCCGGTCGGCACTTTGTGTGATCGGCCGACCATTTATTTGGCCGATGAGCTCCTTTTCTGGCCGGTACCACCTTTGTGCCTTTTTCAGGCATAATGCATGCTAGTTGTGCCAGCTGGAGTGCACGGACCCTGCCCCCCATGCACAAGTGTGGCTGTTTTGAACCTTTGCACCTTTTTACTCAAGCTTCTTGGAGAAGCTTGCACTCTTTTGGTCTAGCTTCTTCAGGAAGCTTGACCCTTTGTCTTGGCTTCCTCAAGAAGCTTGCACCTTTGGGATAACTTCCCTTGGAAGCTTGACCCCCTTGACCCTTTCATAATATCTTCTTTAAGAAGCTTGGAGCCCTTACATTGTATATATAAGGAGACCCTCCTCCTCCTTGAGGGAGGTTCAGCAAAACTAGACCTTATATTATATATATATCTGATATATATCACTCTCTCTCTCTCTCTCTCTCTCTATATATATATATATATATATATATCTCCCTCTCTCTCTTCATTTGTGTGTGTTTGAGAGCTTAAAAGTGTGTTTTGTTCTTAGTTTTGCACTAAGACACATACTATTACACCATACTTCGGTTTGTGAGGCTTTGAGAGGTTGTTCTTGGAGCTTTGAGTTGATTTTAATCAGAAGAAAGGGGCTGAGGTTCCTGTTCTTCAAGAGTTCTTCAAGGGTGAGCACTATTCCTTTTGATCCCCCATTCTTGCACTAGTCTTTAACCTGTCTTGCATGCTGATTTAAGCTTAGTGTATAACAGAAAAAAGTCTTGGATTTTCATGCTTAAGATCTTTCATTAAGGTCATTTTGGTGTTGGGGGTCGACCTCCCCCTCTTAGGCCTTGTTTGGCCCTTTTTGTGCTCTCGTTGTTAAGCTTTGGAACCTTTTGTTCATTGGCCTTCTCACCACTGAAACCTAGTGGATTTTCAGTGGTAAAGAAGGAGTTTTGAAGTCTTTCATAGGGAAGAGACACCCCTCTCCCTTTGTGTCTCATTTGTCCATGTTTTTGGCTCATAAGGATAGCATGCATGCTTAGTTGTTTTTTTACTCTATTTCAGAGGTTTTTGGGTGTTATTGGGTCATGTTATGCCTCTATTTTTGGTCGGATTTATGACCCTTTGCATATGTAATACACTTGCTTTGTAATCCTCTATTTTGCCTAGAAGTGCATCATGCATTTAGCCTACCATGCTCTCATGTTTTGGCCTAACTTTGTGAAGTTCTTGGTCATATTTTGCCATGCTTGAGGTCTGTTGGGTGCTGATTTGGTCATGCTTGCCATGTTTGGTATAGCCTTTTTAAATTTTGGCTTGTGAGCCTTGAGTGTGTGAGACACTAACATGCTTAGCTTAGCTTATTCTCATGGTTTGGCATCATTGGAGATCATATTTCAGTCAATAACCCATGCTTGTATGCTTGCATTCATCATCCTTTCCATGCCTTGAAGAGGTGTCCTTTTGTGCCTTGAAATGAGCATTGTGCATGCCTATGTGTTTGAGTCTTTGAGCTGCCATAACAGTGGGTTTGTGGGGTGTATTTTGATGCATTAAAACTCTGTTTTGAGTTGTATAATCCATGCCATAAGTGGTCATGATAGTTGTAGTAGAATGCTCCTCTTTATGCCTTAGTCTTAGGCCAATTGGTATGCATGTTTGCATGAGCATCCGTCCACCATTTGCATCATCATTGGCCACTGTTTTGGGGTGGGCATGAGGTCTGCCCCTTTGAGGTTTAAGTCCGCCATTGTATGATCATGTTGCATTACTTTGGTTTCATGCTTGCATTGTATCATGTTTGCACATTTGCATATTATTTAACTAGTTGCATTTCATGTCATAGCTTGCATGATAGGTTGCATTGCATGGCATCTTGTATGTTTGGCACATTGCATTTGGCATGTTTTGTACCTTAGCTTCATGTTGCATATTTCACCCATGTTGCATAGTTGAGCCACATTGCATACATGCATTGCATTTTGCTTGGTTTGGAGTGTCAAACCAACCATGAGGATTGAGATGCGTTCGTACTCAAAGTGACGTAACGTGCCTCAATCCTTGGTCGCCGATGTCCTTGATCTCAACATGATAGGGCATTAGCATTCATTTGTTTTGTTGCATGCATTCACATTGAGTTGCAAGCTTGGTGCCTTGGGCCATCATGCATCGAAATGCGTGATTGGTGGCTCGAGGACCAAGGGCCACACTCCCTTGAGTCCATAATATGATTAGGAGAGTGGCCATGCACACATTGCTTTAAATTTCCTTGCCATACACTGTCTGCCCTCTGTTGTTGTCAAAAACAGGATTCTGCAGGAATGTTTGGCCGGCCGGCCATACACAGTGTCGACCGACCATGAATGTCCAGCCGATGACACAAGTTTTGGCCGGTAAGCCTATTCCCATGGCCGATGACCTCTTATTCTGGCCGGTGACATCCCAGAGCACTCAGGGGGTGATTCAAAAGGGGCCTGGAGACTTGCATAATTTTCAGAGGGGTAAGGCAGTGTAAACAGAGGCAACAGTGGTATGGTACCGGGTTTTCGGGCGAGGCGGATCGAGCATGCATCATCTACACATCCCGAGGCAGGGCTGCGGCCACCTTCCTTCTGCATTTAATTTGTTAAATAATTAGAAGTTCTATAACAATTAGTTTAGTAGTATTCCTTTGGTTGTGTAATATTTATTCGGACCCTCCGAGCGAGGGCAATTGTGTAATAAGTGTGTGTGAGTGCGTGTATGTTTTCCAACCCCCACTTCTTTCTTCCCTTTTATTTACTAGCTTTCGATGGTTAGTATTAGGACATATTTAAATTAGCATACCTTATGTTATGCATGCGTGCATTCACAACATTTGTCTTGCATGCACTGGGCTCGACGCATCATGCTAACTGCATTGTATTTCAATTCTAAATTGAATACGTGTTATCTGTTACACCACACATGCCATGTTTAGGATAGCCGAGCCTGCCTAGATTGCATCTTTGCATGTGTTGCATTAGACATTTTAAAAACATGAACTAGGATCATGCATATGATTACTAACTAGTTTCTGTTTTGGCTTGGAGTACTCGGTAAGCATTTATGTTTTAGCATCCTTGCATGCATGTGAGTGTTGCCATGATAGTATGCTTACCATGAGGCTATATGCTCACGTGTTATAACTGCCTGAATGCCTATGGGTGAAGGTTGGGTTACTTAAATTGGAACAATGCATTGAATGCAAGTTTTAAGCCCACTTGAGGGTGGCAAAATTCACGTCTTAGCCTACTTGCGGGTAGCACCATCAAATCATTTTCAAATAAAGAAACATGACGTGTTTCATTCCAATTTAGGCGACTTAGTCTATACTTTTTTGCTGTGTGCATCAGGTAGTAAATCTAGGCTAATAACCGGAATAAGAACGCATAATGTTTTCAAAACTAGATATCATGATTAGTAGAGGCCGGTCTTCGGATCGGGCGAGAGGGGGTGCTCATAGCTGACCTTCCCCAATCGTACCCAAGTTCCCGAGCCGAGGCAACTTTGGTGATGACGGACATGTGGCCTTAGGCAATGAGTCAGGGTTTCCTAAATTCCCCCCAAAATAAAATATTTAGGTGGCGACTCTGTATCTGGCAAAGCAGTCCATGTTTGACATTTCTTTTCTAAAAATCTGTTTTCCAAAACGATTTGCCGGATTTGGACTCTTTGGTTCAGATTAAGAACCGTGACAAATCGAGTCCAAACTGTGGCGGGAGGCCCCACGCGGGCGCGTAAGAGGGAAAAATAGCAACGGGGTAGATCCCCTCAACCTCGCTCCGAAAGATTACCCGATGCGACACCGCTGTAGACCGCTCGGAACTCCGCTCCGCACGCGAGGGCGTGAATCATTGGTTCTTAGCTACTACAGTTCGGACTCCTGTCACGGTTCTGAATCTAATCTCACAAAGTGCAATGTAAGACTGATAAATCACCAAAGAGTCCAAATCCGGCAATTGGTTTTAGAAAATCAATTGTAATCAAAAAGCGCCAAACATGGACTGCTTTGCTAGATTTCAGAGTCGCCACCTAAATGTTTTATTTTGGGAAATTTAGGAAACCCTGACTTGTGCCTAAGGCCACATGTCCGTCATCACCAAAGTTGCCTCGGCTCAGGAACTTGGGTACGAGAGGGGAAGGTCCTGAAATGAGCACCCCCGCTCGCCCGATCAAAGATCGGCTTTTACTAACATGATATGTTGTTCTTGAAAACACATGTGTTCTTATTCCGATTATTAGCTTAACTTACTATGTGATGCGCACAACACACAAGTATAGACTAAATCGCTCAAGTTGGAACAAAACATCTCATGTTTGTTTTTCGAAAATGGTTTGAAGTTGCTACTCGCAAGTAGGATAAGACGCGGATTTTGCCACCCTCAAGTGGGCTTAGAAAACATAATGATTTGCCACTTCAAGTGAGCTTAAAAATTGCATTTCGATGAATTGTTCCAATTCAGGCAATAAAGCCTTCATCTACAGGCATTTATGCAGTTAAACACTTAAGCAGTTAGCCTCATGGCAAGCATGCTAACATGGCAGTCACTTACACACATGCAAGGATGCTAAAGCGAAAACACTCACAGTGTACTCCGAGCCAAAAAAGAAGCTAGTTAGTAATCAATGCATGATCCTAGCTATGTCAAGAATGCCTAATGCAACGCATGCAAAATGCAACTAAGACAGGCTCGGCTATTCTAAGATGTCATGTGAATGCAACTTTGATAACATGTATTCAAATTGGTATTTGAAATACAATGCAGTTTGTATGATGCGCCGAGCCCGGTGCATGCAAGACAGATGAATGAATGCAAACATGCGAAGCATAAGTATGCTAATTGAAATATGCCCTAAAACTAACCATCGAAAGCGGTTAAGTAAAAGGGAGAAAGAAATGGGGGTTAGAAGACATGCATCACACACACGCACACTTATTACAACAGTTGGCCCTCTCGACGGAGGGTCCGAATAATGAGCTAACTAGCTAAGTTAAGCTAATTAAGTACAAACCAAATTAAAACTAGCTATACTGAGCTAATTAATTATTACATAACAAATTGAACGACTAATTTACACGAACTAGTCATAATTAAAGAAATGGCCTCGCAGGCAAGGAAATAATGCATGCTCGGTCGGCTTCGCTCGGAAATCCACTACCGTGCCTCATGTTGCCTCTGTTTGCATTCTTTTGGACTTCTGAAAATCGTGTCAACTTCCAAGATGCTTCTGATCCACCTTATGAGCATGCTGAGGGGTGGTCGGCCAAGAGGAAAGGCCATCGGCCAAGTATAATGGTCATCAACCAATTTTATAGCCAATCGGCAGACTTTGATGGTTGTTCGGCAGCTTTGATGGTCGATTGGCCACTGCTTCCTGCAAATTCTCTCTTTTGCTGCAACAGAACACTAACAGAGGCATGGCAGTGTATTTGCAAGAAAATGTGTGTGCAACCACACTCCTTATCATGTCTAAAGCTCAAAGGAGTGTAGTGTTCGGCTCTCGAGCCATCAATCACGCATCTCAATGCATGATGGCCAAAGAGGCCGAGTTGCACAAATCAATGTCAATGAATGCACACAAATAACACATAAGACTCAATGAACCTCCACCTTATCATGCATGATCAAAGGTGTTGGTGACCGAAAGAATGAGGCGTGTTTCATCACTTCAAGTATGAAACGCCCCTCGTTCCCCATGTTTGTATCAACATCCGGTCCAAACATAATGCAATGCAACAAACATGCAAAAAACAATGCAATGGCAAGGGCTATGTAATGCAACACCTAATGGACCAAACCAAACTCAAACAAACCTCATGTATGCCAAGACAATGGCCAAAGCATGCTGAAAATGAAGTCTGAAAGTATACATAAGCATACATGCCAATTGGTTCACAAATAAGGCATGAAGGCACCAACTCTCAAACGCATTGAAGGAGTAGAAAATGTCAGAGTGCGGCAATGAAATAGGCTATGAAATCATGTAAGGAATGATGCCAAATCATGCACATAACACAAACATAGCATGCTAAGAGGCTCAAGACTTAAGACTAGCAAAGGGGCTTGCACCATGGCCATATCAAGCAAGCCCCAAAGGGCCAAGGTGACCCAAAACAGTCCCAAGGCAGGTCAAAACAATGCCAAAAACATGCTCAAACATAGCCAACACGAGCTAGAATTAAAGGCATGAAGTATGGAGTATGCGAGGCAAACAAGGAGGGTTACACTGCGCCTACCAAAACCAAGCATGAGGTGACTTCACCAACAAAAATCAGAGTTGTAACATGGTAAAATAACACCAAAAACATGCTGAGATGGTAGCCCAAAGGCTTAGGCAAGCATGCATACATATTGGCTCATAAGTGAAGCATAAAGGCTCAACCCTCAAACACAACAAAGGAATGATAAATGCAAGAATATAGAGGAGGTAAATGGCCTGAAATATCATGCCAAATGATGCCATGCCATGCACAAAGCTCAAATATGACATGCTAGAGGTCCCAAAGCTTAAGGCTAACAAGGCCAATTACACTAGAGCTATACAAAGCAAGCCATACATGACCAAAACCACTTGGAACAGAGTTTAATCATGCTAAATCATTATCAAAAATGTGCTGGAATGGAGCCAATACATGCTAAAATAATAGGCTACCACATCAAGCATGCAAGGCTAGTTAGCAAGGATTACACTACAAGTGTATAAAGCATGCAAGAGGTGAGCAAGACAGCCCAAAACAGAGTTATGGAAGGTCTGGAAAGTCATAAAAATGAGCCTAAACAAAGCCTCCAAGAAGTAGAAACACATGCTCTTTTGGAGGGCCAACAACACATGCTAACAAGACAAGAGGAGAGGGGACCACCCCCTCCTATTTTGAGCCTCAAAACAAGTTTTCTACCACTGAAGTTCCTCTGGCATTCAGTGGTTCTAAGGCCAAAAAGAAGTTTTTTGAAAAGTTTGAAAGTTAGCTCACAAGGCCTTACAAGCCAAGGAGCAAAAGGGAGGACAACCCCCTAGCCAACCAAGGCACAAACCAACACTTTTAGGACTGAAAAACAGAGGAAAAACAGAGGTTTTTGTAGTTCAACACCACCCCAAAAACAGCCCCAAAGTAGTGTGAAAAGATGGCCAAGCAAGCATGCAAAATAAGCTAAAAGGGAGAGAGTTCTTACCCTTGATGCACAGCTGCAAAACCAGCCCAAAATCTGAGCCAAAACCACCTTTTGAAGCTCAAACAAAGTCCCAAAGAATCTCAGCTCAATGGTAGTGAAGTTTGGTTAAGGGTGCTTAGGCAAAGGAGAGGTGTATCTAAGCTTTCATGCACAAAAGGGCAAGAGAGAGTGAACTCTAGAGAGAGAGGTATAGATTAAGCTCTAAAAATTGTAGAGAGAGAGAGGGATTTTAGTGTGAGAAGCTCCCAAAACTTTCTAACCCTTCAAGATGTTCTAACCTCTTGAATACAAGATATAAGGCTCTCATATATAGCAAAATATCAACTTTGGTCGAAAATATCTGATTTGGGATAGCTGGCACAAGCTGGAAACAGCTGGAGGGAAAAGATCTTCAAAAAATCTGTGTTTGGGTCACTCTTGGCCGACCGGCCATCTTTGGTGCCGATCTGCTACTTTTTTTGGCCGATCAGTCACAAAAGTCTGCTTTTTAGGTCCAACTTCAAATGGGCATAACTCCTTCATATGGACTCCTTTGCAGGTCATTCTTGTGTCCAAATTGAAGCCCTGGAAATAAGATTTCCAATGGTGGCATTCTTGCATCAAAAATCTAACTGTGCAAAAAGTTATACCTCTTTCAGTGAAGACTGCTCAATTTCGGTACAACTGGATTGATGCCCAACTTCAACCAACCATATCTCCCCCATCCGGACTCGGCTGTAGGAGATTCTTGAGTGAAAAATGAAGCCCCGGAGGTCTTCTTTCCAACGGTGGTGGCCTCATATCTTAAATCCAAGTATACAAGTGGATAGGCCCGATTTAGCGAGGAATGCTCGTCTTTCTCTTAACGATTCGTGCCCAACTTCTTCCTCAACTAGGTTTCTTCTCTCCACTCCTCTTTTCTTCAACTCCAAACCCCTAAACAAGGTGTTTTGAAATATATTTCAAAGATTTCATCTCTCTTTCATTCATTTCCACTTTGTCCTTGCTCGGTTTACCGAAAAGCGCAACATTTAACGAAATGTGAGCCTCGGAGCATCGCAGAAACCTTTTTCAAAATATTTTGAAAGAGAGGGTTTTAAGATCTAAAATATTTTTGGTCCAACAATGGGGTGTGAGGTTTGGATTTGACGCTCTCCTTGCCAAAGAAACTGACCCTTTGCATAGCATAGCCTGCACAATTTTCATCACTAAGGAAGCCATCAGTAGCGCCCAAGTCTTAAAGTCGGTCAAAAATGGGGTGTCTACAACCGCACCCGTTGGGTCTTTGTGGGGAATAGACCAATGACAGAAGCGGATGCAATCGTTCGTGTCCCAAATGTGGCAGTCGAGTTCGCTCGACAAATTTTTCCACCTGAAGTACAGCAGTCGATGGTAGGTCGACAGGATTTCAAAGTGTTTTGGGAAGGCGTTCATGGGGCGGTGAAGGGGCTGTACACCGCCTATGAAATCGGCATGCGTCTTCGTGCCACACGGCGGGATATAGAGCAGAGAGACGAACGCATCCAAAGCTTAAAGGCTCGCGCGAAGAAGGCTGAGCGTGAACTAAGGAAGGTCAAGATTGCCGAGTCACAATCGGCCGACCATCCTAACCCAGTCGTGGAGGAAAGGGTGACTCAGCGGCTAATAAGTCATGCGATTGCTGATCGAGATACGGCTAGCATGTTTGCAATTGAGATTGCTAAGTCCAGGGCCTATGAAAAAGGCTTTCATGACGGCTGAAAGGTCGAGATAGACAAGACCAAGGAAAAACTTGCCGAGGAGGTCTGCCGATGTAAAAATCGTGGATTTAAGCACGGTTGGATCAAGGCACTTCAAGCTACGGACGCTCTTCGGGCAGCAGGTGTTGATTCGGCGTCGCCGCTATATCAAGGTCATCATTTTCCCTTTTCGGCCTTCAAAGTCGAGAACATTGTTCTCAGACCCGGACCGGACTGGCCGGTCGGACCGGTTGAACCGGGAACCGGGCCTTGTTCCGGTCCGGTCAACCCCCTAAACCCGGATTGGGGCCAAAACTGGGAAAAACCGGTGGCCCACTGGTCAAACCGGTAAAACCGGTGACCCAGTGGTCGAACCGGCCAAAACCGGTCCTCTTCTCTCTTTTTTTTTTTTTTTATGGGTTTTACTTTTTTTTTTTAATTTTCTTTCTTTCTTTTCTCTTTCTTTCTTATATATATATATATATATATTTCAAAATTTTGACTAAAAATTCTTATTTCAAGAGTCTCCTCTCATAAGGAAGAGTCTCATTGAAACTTGAAAGCTTGAGGAGATTATGAAAGTCTATTCCTATTTATAGGAAAATATTTGTCAAAGAGAACCTACAAAATTCTATGTGGGATTCAATCAAATTATTTGAAACATATTAATTGGAGGGAGAGTTGAAAATTTCATTTCCCTCCAAAATTAAATCTAGCAATCAATCAATTTATTTGGAGGGAATGTTTAAAAAATTTAATTTCTTTGAAATAAGTGACTTTTTTTTATCAATTATGACTTTATTAAATATTATTAATAAATACTATACAACAATTTTTATTTTTATTTGATTATTTATATATATTTATTTATTTATAATTTATAATTATATTTTTTAATTATATAATATTAATTATGACGTCACGGTTCGACCGCTTTGACCCGACGGTTGAACCGGTGACCCGTCCACCCGGTCTCTTTTCCGGTTCGCTCACCGGTCCGGTTTTGAAAACATTGGTCGAGAAGAGTGATGATGAGGGAGATGCTGAATAAAAGTAGACATTGTAATGTTCAAACGCAGATTGAGTGTAAATTATGTATTTATTGGTTAATCTAATAAAACACTCTATTTCGAATGTTTGCATGTTTCAACTTATGTTTATACACTTTGTGCCAGTCGATCAGTTTAATGAAACATTTCATCTTGAATGCTTGCATTTTCAACTTATATTTATACACTTTGTGCCAGTCGATCAATTTAATGAAACATTTCATTTTGAATGCTTGCATGTTTCAATTTTCACCGTGCATTGTGAGATCCATGAAGGGCGCTCCGAATCCGGAGTCTTTATTCGGCCCAAACGTGACCTGAACGGATGGGGCTCCGAATTCGGAGGCTTTTTATCTTGGCCAATCGTGAGATCCACAAAGGGCGCTCCGAATCCGGAGTCTTTATTTGGCCCAACCGTGACCTACACGGATGGGGCTCCGAATTCTGAGACTTTTTTGGCCAATCGTGAGATCCACGAAGGGCGCTCCGAATCCGGAGGCTTTATTCGACCCAAACGTGACTTACACGGATGGGGCTCCGAATTTGGAGACTTTTTTACCTTGGCCAATCGTGATATCCATGAAGGGCGCTCCAAATCTGGAGGCTTTATTCGGCCCAAACGTGACCTGTATGGATGGGGCTCCGAATTCGGAGACTTTTTTTATCTTGACCAATCGTGAGATCCACGAAAGGCGCTGCGAATCCGGAGGCTCTATTCGGCCCAAACGTGACCTGCACGGATAGGGCTCCGAATTTAGGGACTTTTTTATCTTGGCCAATCGTGAGATCCACGAAGGGTGCTCCGAATCCGGAGGCTTTATTCGGCAGACTTTTGAACTCAGTTTCACAATGAGAAAGTAGGAAACTTTGCATTGCAAAAGCAAAATGTGTACATGGTGAATCATTCAAAAAAAATATCATGCCCCACAGGTCGGGTTCAATGATAGAATTTACGCAAATGCGAGAAATTCCAAGGGCGTGGCAGACTCCTCCCAGACATGTCTTTGAGCTGATATGCCCCTGTTCCCGCGATTAAGTCGATCTGATAGGGGCCGTCCCAATTAGGACCCAATTTTCCATCAGTCGGATTCCTGGTAGCTGAAAGCACTTTCTTCAGGACCAATTCGCCTGGTACATAGCGGCGTAGCTGAACACGCTGATTATATGACTTAGCGATCTGCTGCTGGTACCGTGCCACGGACGCAAGGGCACGGTCTCTTTGTTCTTCAATTAGAGTTAAATCCAAGGCCAACATCATGTCATTTCGGCCCATATCAAAGACTTTTGATTTCAAGATTGAGAGGCCGATCTCCAAGGAGATGATTGCTTGATTTCCGAAGCACAAAGCGAACGGTGTTTCTCCAGTGGACCGTCTCGGTGTAGTGCAATGTGCCCACAATACACTCGGCAATTCTTCGACCCATCTGCCTTTAGCTTTCTCCAGCCTCTTCTTGATGCCGTCCAAAATGGCTTTGTTGGAGGCTTCAGCTTGGCCATTACTCTGTGGATAAGCCGGGGTGAAAAAATAAGGTCGAATACCATACTTGTTGCACAGTTCTCAGTAGACACCGCAATCAAACTGGGTGCCGTTATCTGAAATAAGTGCTCTTGGAATGTCGAATCGCGTTATGATATTTCCCCATACAAAACGCTTCACATCAGTATCTCGAATGTGCGTCAGTGCCTCCGCTTCTACCCATTTTGTGAAATAATCTGTTCCGACAATCAAAAATCGCTTGTTGCCCGGGGCGCGAGGCAATGGTCTGACGATGTCGAGTCCTCATTGAACGAACGGCCAAGGACTGGTTATAGAGCTTAACTCTTTAGCAGACAGATAGGTTAAGGGGAAAAACTTATGGCACTGTTCACATTTCTTCACATAACATTCGGCATCAGCTCTCATTGTTGGACAATAATACCCTTGTGTCACAGCTCGATGGGCCAAAGAGCACCCGCCAGAATGGGCACCACAGCTACCTTCATGTATTTCAGTCAGGAATCCCTCGACTTTACTCGGATAAACGCATTCTAGCTACGGGCCAGAAAGGGATTTTTTGTAAAGTTTTCCTTGCGGATCCAAATAGTATCGTAGGGCTTTGTTTTGCAGCTTGTGTGCTTCTTTCTTATCCGACGGGAGCTGTTTGGAAGATAGAAATGCAGCAATGGAGTCCATCCAACTCGGCTCTGACTCTATGACATTGATCTGGACTTCCTCTGAAGGGCCAATGCTCGGCTTAGGGATGAGACCCACTTCAATTGTCCGTTTAATCTCTGAGTTAATGGCGGAGGCTAGGCAAGCCAGGGCGACTGCATGTGTGTTCTGATCATGGGTTATTTGGTTCAATTCATGATGGTCAAATTTTACCAGCAAGGAATTTTTCGTTTTCATGTAAGCGGCCATACGGTCGTTTTTGGCCACATACTCCCCCTTTAACTGATTGATCACCAGTTTTGAATCGCAAAATATAAGCAGACGCCAAGCACCCAGGAGATGTGCATTCCGCAAGCCGGTTACCAGGGCCTCGTATTCGGCATCATTATTCGATGCTTCGAAGCCGAGTTTGATAGCCTGCTCGATTATTTCCCCGTTGGGAGCCATGATCACTACTCCGGCCCCACCGCCGTGTTGATTGGACGATCCATCACAGTACAACTGCCAAATGTCCCCAACATAAATTCTCCAGTTCGGCTTAGGTTGAATTTCATCAGATTTGAAGTTGGCAAGATCCCCAGTGAATTCGGCAACAAAGTCGGCAAGCACTTGCCCCTTGATTGAGGTTCTAGGCAGAAACTAAATATCGTACTAGCCGCGTTCAAGAGCCCACTTTGAAACGTGCCCTGATGCTTCCGCACTACGGAATACTGACCGGAGGGGGTGGTCCGTTAGTACCCCGCTGGTATGCCCCTAAAAGTAATGCATCAGCTTTCTTGCTGCCATGACGAGGGCTAGGATGAGTTTTTCCAATGGAAGGTAACGTGTTTTGGCGTCAACCATTGCCTTCCTCACATAATACACTGGTCGCTGCTCTCCAAGCTCTTCCTTTAACAGTACGGCGCTTACGGTCCGGTCGAAAACTGCCAGATATAAAATGAGTGGGTCACTTACTGAAGGTGTTGTCAAGAGTGGAACTGATCGGAGGTAGGTCTTCAGACCATTGAAAGTGGCTTCGCATTCGGAGGTCCATTCAAAAGCCTGACCCTGCCGTAGAGTATGAAAGAATTGTCAGCAGCGATCTGTGGAATAACTGATGAATCTATTGAGTGTGGCGGCCATCCCCATCAACTTTTGAACCTCCTTCACCGATCGAGGGGAGCTGAGTTCCAAGATTGCTGTGATTTGCCTCGGGTTGGCTTCGATTCCTCGGTGGTTGATAATGTAGCCAAGGAATTTGCCAGATCCGATCCCAAATGCACACTTGGAAGCGTTCAGCTTCATTTTGTACTTGCATAAAATGCCGAATGTCTCTTCCAAATCAGCCAGATGAGTTTGCTCTTCTTTAGACTTGACCACCATATCGTCAATGTACACTTCCATAGTACGGCTGAGTTGCTCCTTGAATATGGCAGTGACTAGTCTTTGGTAAGTCGCCCCTGCATTCTTCAGCCCAAAAGGCATAACCTTGTAGCAATAGGTTCCTCTTCGGGTGAGGAATGCAGTTTTGTCTTGGTCCTCCGGATGCATGGCGATTTGATGGTAGCCTCTGTAGGCATCGAGGAAGCTCATACGTTGGTGATGTGCCGTGGCGTCTAGGAGTTGGTCAATTCTGGGGAGAGGAAAACAATCATTGG
The DNA here is from genome assembly GCA_030407325.1 of Camellia japonica. NCBI lineage: Eukaryota > Viridiplantae > Streptophyta > Magnoliopsida > Ericales > Theaceae > Camellia > Camellia japonica. Next base: position 173,688,502 of record JAPPVO010000016.1, read on the forward strand.
GGCAAGCTTTATTTAAATTTGTGAAGTCCACACAGACACGCCAAGTCTCATTTTTCTTCTTTACCACCACAGTATTGGACAGCCATGTAGGATAGGTACTTCCCGGATTGCCCCGGCATCAAGCAACCGGTCAACTTCTTCAACAACGGCAGCGGTGTGTTCTGCAGCTGACCGCCGACTTCTCTGAATGATCGGCTCACATTTGGGGTCAACATTTAAATGGTGCTCAGAAATAGATGGATCTACCCCTAGCATATCATACGGCGACCATGCGAATACATCAAGGTTGTCGACCAAGAAGGTAATTAGCTACTGCCTGTCAGTTTTATTCAAGGAGATGCTGACTATGAAGAACCTGTCAGGATCCCTGTCAATTTCAACTCGGTCTAGGGCTTCTGTGGCCTTTTCACTTGGGAGCCGCCCAACATCGTTGAGGCTCTCGCGATCCGGCACCTCAATAGAGTTTACCTCCAACTCTCTTGGTGTCTTTGTGGCGAGAAGATAATATGCTTGTGCTGATTTTTGGGAACCACGGATTTGTTCAATGCCACGTTCAATCAGGAAGCGGAGCAGTTGATGATAGGTGCTCGGCACGGCATGCATGGCATGCAACCAAGTTCGTCACATGATAAGATTGTATGGCGAAGGAAGCTTGACAACCAAGAATTCCACATCTACTATTCGGGAGCCCGCTCGAACTGGTAGTGTGATTTTGCCCAACGGGTATTCTAGATTAGCGTTGAAGCCGAACAGCGGATAAAGAGCCAGAGACAGGTCCGACTCAGTGAACCCGAGTTTGATGAAGGTCTTGTAATACATAACCTCCGAAGTACTCCCCTGGTCTATAAGAATGCGTTCAACAGTGAATCGGTTTACGCGTAGTTCGATGACCAATGGATCAATGTAGGGGAGTGTTACGCCGATCAAATTAGAATCATTGAAGGTAATACTCGGAGCTTCATGGGGCCGTTTTGCTAGTGTGATTTACTTTTGGGGGCCAGGATGGGACTGAATTGAATGTACGGCGGGAGCTGTCGGCAGGCTATATATCATATGGATTATGCCGAGCGGAGGTGAATCCTGCCATAGGGCGACTGTTTTGGTTGAGTTGTTCTTTCGGACGTGTTGCTAGAGCCGACCGTCTTGTACCAACTCCTGAAGGTGGTCTTTCAAAGCATAGCAACTGTCGGTATCATGACCGTGATCTTTGTGATATTCACACCGCCTATCCCGTCTCCTTGTGTCAGGAGGTCCCACCATCTTGGGCGGCCACTTGAAGAACGGCAGATGTTGAATTTTAGTCATAACCGTATTGATCGGCTCTGGCAACTCCGCATATTTCTTGTCTGCGCCCCTTGTATGCCTGCTATCCACTTGAAGTTGTTCATTAGATTGGTGGGAGCATTGGTCATTTGAGCGGCGCAAATTTCTCTTGTCTTGTTTAGCCCGACCCCGTGGTTCAAGGCTCCGTGATGGTACAGAACTTATCGGCTGAATGATTTCAGATGGGGCCGTCTTAATGGCCCGGCGCCCGGCTTTGACTCGCATTGTGTCATCTTCAACTTTGCAATATTCCTCGACTTTCTTCATCAACGACCAAACTGTTTTGGGGGGCCTTCTAGTCAAGGAACTGTGGAGGGTACTATTAGGATGCAACCCTATTTTAAAGGCAGTGATGGCCATAGAGTCATTGCAGGCGTAATCCACAAGAATAAAGCATTCCCAATAGCGCGCTGAATACGCTCGTAAAGTTTCCTTTGGCTGGATTTGCATTGCCCAGAGAGAATCGGCTTGCTTCGGCTAGACCTCATTCGTGATGAACCTTGCCTTGAAGGATTTTTGGAGTTGATGGAAGCTCTTAATTCGATGTCGGTTCCACTTTATAATACCATCTGACGGCCAACGGTCCCAAACTGCTCAGAAATATTCGGCACATGAGGGCCTCGTTGCCCGCATGCAACGTCATAGCTTAGTTATAATGGCGGATGTGATCAGTGGGGTCTGATTTCCCGTCGTACAGGGTGAACGATGGGGCTTTAAAATTTTTGGGTAGTACTGCCTTTGTGATCCGTCGCACAAAGGAATTATGCTGGTCCTCTTCGCCTAAACCATTTCACCTTCACTTATGGCATGCACGCGGACTCTCTTCGAAGGAACTGGTGGTTTCGACTTGTCCCTTCTTTTTGGGTTCTGGGGATAATGAGTCAGAATCACTTTCACTTTCTTATCTTTGAACTTGAGGTCGTCGAATATCTTCTCTCAGAGGTCGTCCGGGATCTTGGCATAAAGCTTGCTTGGATTTTGCTACTTCCAAGGCCAAATCCTGATAGAGGCACTCGTTCTTAGCGATCATGTTTTCCAACCTCTGTTCGTTTTGCTTCGCCTGTTCCATGATCGCTTGCATTGTCTCCTGTGCTAAAGTCGAGGGTGAGGTCTGGGCAAGTGAGTCGAAGTTCATGGCACGTCTTGCGGCGATAGTCTCCGGTCCCAGCATGTTTGTTGGAGTGAGTTCATCTCTCTGTGTGGTTTCATCAGTGACTATCGGAGGATCTTCCGTTACGCCCACCATGGATGTAGTTGAGAATTCCCACAGACGGCGTCAATTATGGAGATAGTGGATTGGAAATACTCTTTGGATCCTGCGGGACGCTCGTGATCCTCAGCTAGCCACCTGAAAAGGAATGAACACTCCGGTCGGGGGTGCTAGAATTAGCACTCCGACAGATAAATCAATGTATACTCTCTTGGTTACTTGGGTCTTAAGTTAAGCATACTAGTTCTTACATACCTCTCTTTGGTTGTTGTTCTTCTATTTATATATGCTCTCAATCCTCAGGATGGGGCCCACTACTAATCCGTCGTGTGATTGCTCACTCGGCCCTTCCTTCGTCGTATTCCAACTTTCAATTGACCCCTCGTTCAGCTGGCTTTGTGGCTGACTAAGATATGCGGCATCCAGAACGTACAAGACGGGGGCGAGTATAACATGTACCGATTACCTAAATGTGTACTCGGCCTATCTGCGTCCATTTTTATCCGGCTCCCACACTTAAAATAACTAAAAAAATAAAAATCACTATAAAAAAATCAACTAAATTAGTCACTTTTCAAAACAACCCTCACTTTTGAAATAAAATTTGAGATAAATTTTCATTGTCGATAGAATTTTTTCCACCAAGAAGCCCCTTTTGACTCATTCAAACCCACTGTTTGGATCAATAGTCCTTTCGACTAGACATTCAACGCATATTAACAAAATATTCATGGCATGGAGCTAGTTAACACACTATTAAAGGGACAAACACACTGTCCATGGAGCTGATGATCTGTACTATATAAATTCACCACCACCATCCCACAACATCTACAACTCTTTAAGAAATTCACATGCAGAATCATCACTTCATGGCTATGCCAATTTTGATCCTTATTATCCCATTGGTCCTGTTATTCCCATCCTTTTCATTTTCAACACCATACATATATAGCATGAGTGAAGGATCATCTCTCTCAGTGGAGAAGCCGGATAATGTTTTGATTTCACCAAATGGTGTATTCTCGGCAGGCTTATTGCTTTGCTATTGGTACCGTGAACCATTGTATGATGGGAGTCACACCACAGTCTGGATGGCCAACCAAGACCAACCCATTAATGGAAGACTATCCAAGCTCACCCTCCTTAAAAATGGCAATCTCATCTTGACAGATGCCAGGCAATTCAATGTTTGGGCCACTAAAATGAAGTCAGTATCTTCAGTGCAACTGCTATTGAATGACACTGGTAACTTCTTCTTACATCGGAGGGTTTAATTCTTTGGCAAAGTTTTCAGTCACTAACCGATACGTTTATTTCCTACCAACCACTAACCACAAACACAAAGCTTGTGTCATCTCGAAGCCAAACCAATTATTCTTCTGGTTTCTACAAGCTATTTTTCGACGACAAAAACGTCTTCTGTCTTGTCTATAATAGCCTTGACCTATCCAGCTTGTATTGGCCGGACCCATGGCTAAACAACTAGAATGCTGGAAGGTCTAGTTACAACTGTAGCAAAATTACTGTATTCAACTCATCGGGCCATTTCAAATCAACTGATGATTTTCAATTCACAGCTATAGATTCTGGAATTCAGATTAGAGAAGATTAACCATGGATCACGATGCAACATTCGAATGTACAGCCTAGACGAGAAAAACAAAATTTGGAAAGTGACTTGGCAAGCCAAATCTCAACCGTGCAAGATCCATGGTATCTACGGACCCAACAGTTTGTGTACTTATGTTCTCCATGAGAAATCTGGTCGGAGATGCTCTTGTATACCAGGATACAAGATTAAAAATAAGACAAACCAATCTCTCGGATGTAAGCCAGATTTCAATCTCTCTTGCAACGATAGTGAGGTTGGTTTCCTCCAACTTCCTTATGTTGAATTCTATGGCTATGGTATTAGGTTGGATAGCAATTATACCTCAAGAGGTGTGCGAATGAATGCTTACAAAGATGCAACTGCTATGGGTTTCAATACAGATTTAACTAAGGTAATGGTTTTTACAACTGTTATCACAAGACACGATTTATCAATGGATATCGTACACCAAGTTTTTCAGATCCTATGTACATAAAATTGCCGAAAGCCTCAATCCCATTTTATGCAAAGCATGTTCAAGGATTTAACTCAAATTGCTCTCACCCACTTAGTTTGTAGCTCAACAGAAGTTACAAGAAACCCAAAGAAAATGGGTCATTACAGTTCATGGTTTGGTTTGCCAGTGCTATTGGAGGAGTTGAGATTATTTGTATTTGTTTGGTGTTGTACTTATTGTATAGAAACTGTCAAAATTCAAGTGCAACTACACAAAGTTACCTTCAAGTCGCGACTGGCCTTAGAAAATTCACCTACGATGAGCTAAAGAAAGCAACGCATAAATTTGGTGAAGAGATTGGAAAAGGAAGTGGCGGCATGGTATACAAGGGTGTATTGTCTGATCGTCTAGTTGCAGCAATCAAGCGGCTCAATGAAGCTAACCAAGGAGAATATGAGTTCTTGGATGAGGTAAGCACCAGTGGAAGAGTTAACCACATGAACTTGATAGAGGTATGGGGATATTGCGTGGACGGGAAACACCGGCTTTTGGTGTACGAGTACATGGAGCGCAGGTCCTTGGCAGAAAATCTTACTTCTAACACCCTCGATTAGGAGAAAAGGTTTCATATCGCGGTAGGCTCCGCAAAAGGTCTGGCTTATTTGCACGATGAGTGCTCAGAGTGGTTTCTCCACTGTGATGTGAAGCCTCGGAAGATTCTCTTGGACTCCAATTACCAGCCAAAGGTTGTAGATTTCTGTCTCTCAAAGCTATTGAACAGAGGTAATGGACATAACTCAGGCTTCTCCAAAGTAAGAGGAAAAAGAGGTTACATGGCTCCTGAGTGGATTTTCAATTTCCAAATCACGTCCAAAGTTGATGTTTACAGCTATGGAGTGGTGGTGTTGGAGATGGTCACCACTGATGATAGTTCCTCACACCTCTGACAATTCAGGGGAGATGGAACAAAGGGGCCTAGTTAAGTGGGTGACAGAGGAAATGAATGAAAATGTTTCGAAGGAATTGTGGCTTGAAGAGATTATAGATCCAATGATGAAGGATAGATATGACGCAAGTAAGATGGAAATATTAGTTGAAGTGGCATTACAGTGTGTAGACGAAGACAAAGATGCAAGACCAACCGTGAGCCAAGTAGTAGAGAGGCTTTTGCGCCACGAGGTAGGTAATTATTAGCAAAATAAAAGGCCTCATCAAAATAAATAAATAATATAAAGATTATTAGCAAAGGCCAAATTGATGTTTCTCTAAATGTAACAAGCAACAATCATGCCTCCCCTCAGCATAGCAAAAGAGAAGGCTACTTAGTTGCCTACTTTTTAGATTGTGTGAGGTTTTCATACTGTTTTTCATGGTTCTAGATCTTTTGTACCAAAAATTATATCATCCCATCCCAATCTATTTATAGCCTTTAAATCATATTGTTCTCAATTATCATGTTAAAAAGTTATTGACAAATGAGTGATTTTGTGGATTTAGGAATGTTAGAAAGTAAAAACATTTCTATATGACTCCTCTAAATACCTCTTTGTATATGAGGAAAATGCTAAAAATAACCTTAAAAGTTGTTGTTAGTGTTGTGTAAAGAATGAATAAAAATAAGTAAAAGTGTTTGGATATTGTTAGCCAAAATCTGGCTTGGATCAAATCAACAGGGAAGATTCAACAGGAGAAATCAATTTTCACAAACAACAAATAGATCAAGCAATTGTGGTTGATGTCCTATGCCTTGACAAATTCAAGGACTTCTTTGAAGGTTGTAATGTAAAGAAACAAATACAAACAAACTGAAATTCGATTGAACAACACTAAAACTTGTCACTTAATTATAAGAATCAAATTACAAGTCCAGATAGCATCACAATCGATAGGGATAAACAAGGTTACAAACAGTTACAGATGAACTACTCCTAAGTACAACAACTATTCCTAAATAAGTCACACTACTCCTAGATTTCACATGAGTTGTGAATTTGATTGAAAGTCTTCTCCTCTTCAAATTTTCAACGTTTATATGGTTTCACTAGCCATACGATACTGCCACGTGTCCACTTGCCGGCTCCCACATCTGCCCATAATCTGCAACTGCTGCAACTATGTTGAACTTTCTTTCCTTCTAAGATTGCCAAGTGTCACATCCTTAATCTTCTTTCTTGGGCCACTAATTTCATGTCCTTGGCTCTTAAACCTCTTATGCACATGTCCATACCCTTATCAACAGAAAATTTCAAATTTATGGTGCCAACAGATATATTTGGAGTGTTTTGGGAAGTTGGTTAAAAGCTGACTTTTTTGTTTTTTTTGACTTTTTTGTCTTTTTGTGGATAAAAAATGTGAGATATGACGTGACCCAAAATGGGTTAAAAACCAAAAGCTGACTTTTAACCAGCTTTCCAAAGTGCCCCAAAATATGTATTAAGATTATAAATATTTTGGTATTATATAGGTCTTATTGTTATCATTAACAAGACCCTATATATATATATATATATATAATTTTCCAACACATTAAAATCCACGTATTTTTCAATTTTAAAAAGTTAAAATTATCATGTAATAGCATAATTGGAGTTAGAGAGTCCAAACAAGGACTATTCTAAATTCAAGGAATATAAATATTAAAGATTCATAAGTTCATTCACAATTATGTGTCGTCAAAGTTGAATATATATAGTGTGACTAAAATTGACATCTATCATATTATACTATTATAAATTAAAATTTTTTTTTTTTAAAGGTCTCAAATATTTTCCATAAACCAAATATCTTATCATAATGGACATTGTCATGACTATCCTCATTGCACAAAAGATTCTCCACTCTCTTATGTTTTCTTCCACTCATTGCATACAAGAAAAATTTACTTGAAGATGATAATGTTGAGACAACTTGATGAAAATATATATATATATATATATTAAGAAGAAGGGAATTTCTAATAAGAAGATCATTGTAAAACTCAAAACATTCATACTATTTTTTTAGAATTGTTATTTTTTAAATAATAAAAAGTTTTCTATTGGTTAGCTTTTATTGAATTATTTTTAAAAAATAATTAATCCATTTATATACCTTGATTTATGACTTTCAAATGGAAAACATACAAATCCATTTCAAAATTTAAATTTGAAATGGATAAGAGATTTTTAAAATATTTTAGAAATAAAATATCAGTTTGACTCCAATTCAAATTTCTTATATCTTATCCAAAGATATTTCACAAAACATTAAACCTATAAATCTCAAAATCCAATTTCTATGACCATATGAAATTGGGCAAAAAGATTGGAGAAGAGAAGGAATCATGCAATGGAATTAAACATGTGATTTGACCAATTATCTAAGATTTTTGGCATCTTCTATAAATAAATAATATAAAAAAAAAAGAAACAAATGTTTGAAATCTTATATTGCATTTTTCTTTCTCTCTTTTTCTTTTACAGATTTTTTCTTTTTTCCTAAGTTACTTGTTGAAATTATAATAATGTAGTAGATGTGATTGTGCCTCCAAAATCTATTGTTCATTTTGTTAAATAATTTACAAGTACAACATACCCGAAAAAAATAGCAATGGCAATAAAGGCCTAAAGACTAACACAAAGAGCAATGTTTTGCAATGCAATTGGAGTTCACACAATTTTTTTTGAGGAAAATTTTGCCAATTGAGAAAGTATTTGAAACACATTCATGAGTTTGAATGAAGTTTTAGTTTGATCTCATTTATTTTTCATTCTATTTTTTCTTCAATTATATTAATATATGTGTTCCATTTTGTTGTAATATATAGGAGGACACCGGATTAAATCCAAATATAATTAAACTTAATTATATAACTCTATAACATTTTCGCTTACATTTTTATTTTTTTATTTGAGATCTTCATGGGTTTAAATTTGTTTCTTTGTACATATGAAGTGAGTACACTAATTAAGTAGGTTTTTACATGACAAGTTTCTCTTTTGCAGTAAAAAGTTCTCTGCACAAAGGAGCATTTCAAGTGAATAGATCTCAAATTTCTTAATAAATATACAAATCAACTATTTTATTTTCAACTCATAATAGTCGTTATATATATATATATATAACAAAAAATAATGGACCCATTTGAACAACAAAAACTCAAGATACATATTTTTTACTTCATCATTATTTAATAGTTAATTTCAATTACGTTATTGTGTAATTTTTAAACAATACTTCAATAAAAGTTTGATTAATATCTTATAAGCAAAATTATTATTCAACTATGTTGTGTTGAAATTATGAACCCATTACATATTTATAATCAAAATTTTACAACTTAATTTAAATAAATATATTTTATGTATTTAGACAAAAATCATAGGTAAAATTATTATTTTTTTTTATGATTGTTGAATTTTATATTCACATGCATAACAAGTGTCATTTCAAGATAAAGATTTAAGTCATTCACGTACTATGCTTAAGATCTTATTATTTAAAATGAATGATAATATTATCATATTACACAAAGTAAAAATAAAACTAACTAAGATTTTTTTTTTTTTTTTAAAAAGTAATATTTTTTTATTATTTAATAGCTTCATAATACAAAAATTCCTGAAGTCTATAGGTTATTGATACAAAACCAAATTAAAATGAATTATTATATTATCATATAACACAAAGTAAAATTAAAACTAATTAAGATTTAAAATAAAAAAATAAAAAAAAAGTAATGCTATCTTTTTTTTTATTTTGTAGCTTCAGAATACAAGAATTATTAAAATCTATAGGTTATTGATACAAAAAAATAAATAAATAAAAAATAAAAATTAAAAAGGCCATCCATTAAATTTTTATTTTTTTTTAATTAAGTAGCTTTAGAATACAAAAATTGTCAATTAGGAAAAATTATTTATAAGTCCTATTTGGTAGACTTATTTAATGTGAAGTTCTATGAATATTCTTTTAGAGTTTGAAGTCCTATTTAAATATGAATGTGTTCCATAAGGTCATATGAGTTGTAAATAAATGATATTAGTGTACTATTATACCCCTAATTTGTTTCTATATTGTACCTTATTTTATCATTCATCATATCATGTTTGGGAAGGCTTTTAGGAAAGACAAGTCTACAGGCAACGACCGTGCGAGTTTTTTTGGCCTTGATCGCGGGATTCCAGTGCATTACAAAATGTTGCTTAAATGGATGTGGATATGGTCGATGACATGATGAAGTTCGAGGGTTGTGTGTTGATTCCTTCGACAAATTTCGACTCCAATCAGTTAAGGGGAAGAGGTATATATATAATTTTTTTTGTTGAAGTGTCGATTGTTCATCTTTAATAAGGCATTGACAATCTGTCACACTCATTGATAGGCACACTTTGGCCAATGTTCTAATTGAATGCGTGTATTTGACATTCTGATGGTTGATACATTTTGATATGTTCGATGTGTGGGTGGTGTACATGGGTTCAAGGGTTGGGTTCGAGGTATTTGATTTTGGTTATTAATTGGATGTCGAATGTGAACCACGTCGTAGGATGGCAATTGTACATTGGGACCTAGATGATCGTGTTACGATACATGTTACATTTAGTGTGTAACGTTAATCTACATGTACAATGTAGTAGATGATATTTGTGTGTTTGTTCGGTTGTATATGTGTTTGAATGTGTATCGTGTCTTTGTTGTAATTAATGTTTACATACATGTCACAGTACATTGAGCAAAATTATTGGGGATTTGGGTTTGTAACTGAATGTTGATTGAATCCCATCGCTCGATGTTGAAGTTACGCTGGTTTAGGGATGATGGTGGTTCAATACATGGGTTGGATTGGGATGTTACATGTTACATTTACGAGGTTACATTATTTATAATTCAACGATGGAGTATTAGAATGTCACGTTGGGTTTGGGATAAGAAGCATATGGGAATGTCACGGTGGGTTTGGGATGTTACATGTTACATTTATGTTGGGTTTGGGATGATAAGCCTATAAGAATGTCACGTTGGGTTTGCAAATGTCACATTGGGTTTGAGATATTACATGTTACATTTATGTTTTGAATTTCAAATTTCCAACCATATAGATATGATCACAATCTATGGTAATATTGGATTTCCCATATATCGTATTGCCATTAATAAGTTATTTTGAATTTCAGAAGCATATGGGAATGTCACGTTGGATTTGGAAATGTCACGTTGGGTTTGGAATGTTACATGTTACATTTACATTTTGAATTTCAAATTTCCAACCATATAGATATGATCACAATCTATAGTAACATTAGATTTCTCATATATGGTACTGTCGTTAATTAGATTATTTTGAATTTCAAATTTCTAAACAGATAGTTATGATCACAATCTATGGCAATATTAGATTTCCCATATATGGTATTACCATCAATTAAGTTATTTTGAATTTCAAATTTCTAACCATATAAATATGATCACAATCTATGGTTACATTGGATTTTCTATATATGATATTATCATTAATCAAGTTATTATTTAATTAAGATTTGGGTAGATATGTCCACAAGAAAACTACAAGACCTATTGGGTTATAAGTTTTTTCATTGGCTCATATCTTGTATAAGTCTTCTAAATAGGACTTATAAATTGTGATGACCGGGCACGTAACCCGTCTTACTTTTCTTTCTGCGCATTGGGTTCAACAATTTTGAAATCTATTTCTCAAAATTTCCGTCTCTATTAATTTCACTTTTGAGTTTCCACTTGTTCCGGGAGGCTTGAAGTTGATTTCAGGGGGTTTTACACTTGAACTGAAAATTTTCTAGGCTGAGGGCTGAGCCGCACATGCAGGGCCTTGGGCCGCACGTGCGGGATGGGGCCGCATGTACGGAAATCAGGGGAAGTTTTGGGTTGGTCACTGCAAAATATGCAGGTGTGGAAGGGAGGTGCGGGAGAGTGCCGCACGTGCAGGAAGCACACTCCGCACATGCGGGAATGGGTGATGCACGTAAAGGAGTCTGCTGAGTCTGAAAATTCTATTTTTCTCTCTTTTTAGGCTGTGTGTGTATCACTTTTTACACATCTCTCTATCTCTAAAAATCATTTCCTCTTCATTCTCTCTACACTTCCTACCCCAAACCTCTTAAAACTCTTGATCTCCGTAGATCCATTGCATCTTTAACCCAAGCTCTTTCATCAAAGTTGGAGAGCTAACCGAGGGCTTCGTTGTGTGCGGTGAAGATCGTGCTTCAATACCGTTGATGTTTAGGGCTTTCATCTCATTTTCTTCTCCAAACTTGAGGTAGGGGATCTCTTTGAGTTATATATATATTTTGCAAGATTTTGGTTTAGTTTTTTGGAATTTCTCTTGTAAATTTTGAAACTTGAAAGTTGGCTCTACAATGTAGGTAGTTTGGGGTGGATTTACTTCTTGTTACTTTTAAAGAACCTTATCTTGAGCATTTTTAAATACTTTGATTGAGAAAAAGAATGTTTTGAAGAAAAACTTTCAAAGATTTTGGGTATTGTGGAGAAGTGGTTTGGAAATACTCTTGGATCCTGAAGGACGTTCCCGATCCTCTGATTGCCACCTGAAAAATGGATTAACACTCCGGTCGGGGGTGCCGGAATTAGCATTCCGACAGACAAGTTAGTATATGTCTTCTCTCGTTTGCTTGTGTCTTAAGTTTCTTTAATCTGTTCTCACATACCTTTCTTTGGTTGATGCTCTTCTCATTTATACTTGTCCCTGATGTCAGGGGTTGGGCCCACTTCTAATCTAGCACATAATTGCTCACTCGGCCATTCTGTCGTGTGCATATTCGCACTCAGCTTCTTGTACGGCTGATTCAATGGCCGATTTATTTATTCGGCTTTAGGTTCCCCCAGGACGGAACCGAATAGTATATATCCTGATTTTCCTAAAATTCATTTGGCTTTCCTACATAAAATTCTATTTGGCTCCCACAATTGCCCCCCAAACATCCTACTAATGCCAATTAGTCGACATGTTTGGTCTTGAACTTGGAGAGTCAAAAATACGGCGGTTACCCTCATTCCAACACAAGCGTCAGAACGTCTACGCTTTTTAGTAATCATTACACTTTCCCGCCCCTTCGTATGCTTCATTCATTTAATGCGATTTGAAACCGTGTTGTCCCTTCAAATGTATGCTTTTTGAATACCCAAAGCTTCTTGTTGCCTGTCAGTATACCTTTTTCATTTCACGACCTCTGCTATTTCTTCCCGTTCCTCATTGTCCTCTCTACTCCTTGTAAGTTCTCCTCTTCTCCATTTCAACTCCCATTTCCTTATTTGTTTTTAGTTTAGAGTACTTCCTAAACTAGCTAGGATGGCGAAACATTTGAAAGCCCTTCTTTCTGAGGATTGAGTTTCTGGTTTTCGTCGCCATTTTTCCATTCCTGATGACGTCCATCTGTCACTCATGGCAGAGAGCGTAGTTGACATGTAGAGGACCGATGAGAGTACAATCATCTTTCTTCGCCTATCAATCACTGAGGGCAGAGTCCGTTTCCCCCTTCACCCATTTTTTAGGGCCATCCTTCGCCACTGGGGTCTAATCCCTTCTTATCCTAACGTAAACTTTTACCAAATCATAATGGGAATTGTAGAATTAAACCGACGCCTTAGGCTCAATCTTGGAATCCCTACTATTCGGCATTGTTAAGCCTTGGCCAAATCCTCTGGCCGGCAGGGGAGCTACTTTCTCAGGGCTAAGGACACCGACCATCATTTGGTGACTATGCTTGCCAGCTCTGGCAAGCATATTGATGATGTCATGGTCGTTATCCGAGGTAACTGGGAATTCGGCGAGGGCGAAGATCGCCTAGATCCCGTGCCTAGACGAAAAGGTAAACCAAGTGGCCGTATAGTCCCCCATGTGTGTTTGTTATATATTTACTCAGCTTAGATTCTATGCACTTATCGTTTCATTTACGCAGGTAACGATTTAAAAAAAGTTCTTGTCTCAGCCGACAACGATGTACTTGTGCAAATCAAAACTGCTCTCCAGTTCTTCGGCCGTCTGAACCTCCAAAACTAAGGGAGGGTGGCTCACATACTTCTGAGATACGAGCCAACTTATGCTACGTTTTTGGCCGCAGATCACATTCTAATTCCAAAGGGCGCACAGCAGCTTACGGCACTTATTTTCCTGAACTTCAAAAATCTTAGGCAAATTGGTCTTGAGGCTTCAAATTCAAAATCGGCGGAAGAACAAATAGCCCGAAGAAGTCGCTGAGCGACCGAATTAATCCACTTTGGACAGATCTGATAGTCTAGGGAAAGAGGTTAACGCAGCTCTAAATTTGGTTTTTGAGGAAGCTGGCCTTAACCCTCCATCCACTTTAGGACGAGTAGACATCTCATTTGAAGATATTTTCACCGACTTAGGGGATCTTCCCGATGCGTATCCTGAGAACATGGCTGGGGAGTCGCTCACCCAGATGGGCAGGAGAAAAAATGCCGAGAGGATGGCTGCCCGGAGAAAGGCCAAAGCCGACCGAACCGAACCTCCACCTGTTGCTAGGTCTGAGTCTTTTCCGCCTACCCTTGTTGAAGAAACAACGTATATTGATACGGCCGAAATGGAGCACACTATCCATGAACAGGATAGTCTGGAGGCCAAGCATAGGGGGAAAAAGCGTTCTGCGGAGCACGAAGCCGACTCTTCTGAAAACCTAATTAATAAATGGTCGTGCATGGAGCAGTCAGACTTGGTTATACCGTTTATCATACAGCCAAGGATAAAGAATGTGTCGGTTGCTTCTGATGCGTCTGCTGTGAAAGACGCTGTTGTGGCCTTAAGTGTGGCTTCTTCAATTTCTCTATCGGTTGACAGAGCAACCTTTCACGCAGAGCAAGATTTGCTGTCCATAGCACTAGCCGCTCAATTGGCAATATTGGTATATGACTTGAGCCTTGTTTACAGTCTTGCATCTATTATTTTATTTTTTTTATGCCAGCAATCTTACTAATTCCTTGTTTTGTAGGCAGTGGGCAGGATAGTTAAGATTGGCTGCTGTCAACTTGACGTTATCGAACAAATGGACTTTTTCACAGCCGAAGTTGAGAATGAAAAGAGCAAGGCCAGGGAGGGCTCTCTCAGAGCCGAGTCCGAAGCGACGAAAGCGGCGAAAGAACGAGCGAGGGCCGATGCCAAGGCAGAAAATGCGAAGAGTTCCGACCAACTCAGGTTGGCCGCCGAAAAAAGGGCGAATACGAGCAATGATGCGCTCAAGTTAGCCAATGAGGTGATTGCCAAACTGGAGGCCGATTTAGAAGCATCGAAGAAGGAAAAAGAAATCACCGACTCCGAGCTTTCCAAGGCATTCCAAGCCGGGAAGGACGCTGCCTTAGAAAATTACGTGGAGGAAGTACCTAAGTTTGAGAATCAGGGATTCAAACACGACTAGCTCAAAGCCCTTGCTACCGCTAATGTGACGTTAGAACAGCCGATTCTATACGAGCTGGTGGACGTTGAGCCGCTGGAGTCTGACCCTGAAGATTGACTAGGGTCAAAATAGTTTTGATTTTTGTTTATTTTGGTTAGAAGCTAAATGTAGGATAATTTTTATGTGTAAAATGACTATTGTCTGTACTCAATTTATTAATGAAAATTGTCTTTGCCTTTCTGTCTGTCTGTCTGTTGTGTGTGCTAGTTAACGGCTAAGTAGGATGATATAAAATCATGAAATGAGTAAATTAATTCGGCGATAAAATAACTGTGCGTAGCTTTGCGATTTTGCCTAATAGATTAATGAATCTGCCCTTGCCTCAGCTGATTAATGAACGAAACCGTCGAATATCGGTAGTTCATGGATTAGCTGGGGCACATCCACTTAGCAGCGAAAGACTTGTGAAATTTAGCCGAATAGATTAATGAATCTACCCTTGCCCCAGTTGATTAATGAACGGAACCGCCGAATATCGGTAGTTCATTGATTGGTTGGGGCACATCCACTTAGCGGTGAAAAACTTTTGAAATTTAACTGAATAGATTAATGAATCTGCCATTGCCTCAGCGGATTAATGAACGGAACCGCCGAATATCTGTAGTTCATGGATTGGCTAGGGCACATCCATGTAGTGGCACAAAGCTTTTGAAATTTAGCCGAATATATTAATGACGTAAAATCATGAAATGAGTAAATTAATTCGGCGATAAAATAACTACGTAGCTTTGCAATTTAGCTAAATAAATTAATGAATCTGCCCTTGCCCTTGCCCCAGCTGATTAATGAACGAAACCGCCGAATATCGGTAGTTCATGGATTGGCTGGGGTACATCCACTTAGCAGCGAAAGACTTGTGAAATTTAGCTGAATAGATTAATGAATCTGCCCTTGCTCCAGTTGATTAATGAATGGAACCGCCGAATATCGGTAGTTCATTGATTGGCTGGGGCACATCCATTTAGCGGCGAAAAACTTTTGAAATTTAGCCGAATAAATTCATGAATCTGCCCTTGCCTCAGCTAATTAATGAACGGAACCGCCGAATATCGTTAGTTCATGGATTGGTGCAAAATATTGAAGAGACCGCTTTGGGAAAGCTGCACCCGTAATTAATAAGTGTGGTGGGGGCTGCTGTAGACACCCCATTTTTTACCGTCCTCAAGACTTGGACGTCACCGCTTGAACACTCGGTGATCATCTATGTTTGTGTTCATCTTGAGTTCCCGGAGGTCTCGGCCACGCGCCTTGCCTCAAGATCTCTCGACTCGACTGTTTTGTGTTTGGTTTTGCACCAAACACTTGTGTTTTTGCTTTGGAGGGCAGGGAATGGCTTGTTGGCCATCCCTACACTCCACCGGCCATGGCTTGAGGCCACCGGCCATGTTTTATTGCCACCGGCCATTGGTTATGGCCGGCCGGCACTCTTTGTGGCCGGCCGACCATTGTTTTGGTCAATTTGGCATTTTTGGCTGGCCGACCACTGTGCATCTGCTTTTGCAAATATTTTTATGCCAGCTGTGCTAGTTGGCATACACTTTACCCCCCTCCATACACGTGTATGGAGGGATTTCACTCTTGCTTAGCTTGTTTTGTAAGCTTTACAAGAGTGATCCTCTATAAAGAGAGGGCCTCTCCTCCCTCCTGAAGGGTTACAAAAATTCCAGCGAGAGGTCTGAGATTAGGGTTTGAGTGTGTGTCTATTCTATCTCTATATCTTCCTTTCATTGTGTATAAGTGTGTGTTTGTTCATAGTTTTGCATACAAACACCTACCATTACACCTTCCTTTAGTTGCTGAGGCATTAGAGGGTTGTTCTTGGAGTTCTTGGGTGGATCTAAGCTTGAGGAAGCTGCTGGAGCACCATTTTTTAAGAAGGTCTTCAAGGGTAAGAACTTTACCTTTAAATACCCCATTTTTGCATAGCTTTTTTGCCTATCTTGCAACTATTTTTAGACTTTGTGTATAACTAATAAAAGTCTTTTTTTTACTTGCTTAAAATAGTTTTTTAAGGTTGTTTTGGTGTTTGGGGTTGTTTGACCCCTCTTAGGCCTTGTTTGGCCCCATTTTTGTGCTATTTTGGTGAGCTCCGGGACCACTTTGTTTGGGCCTCCTCACCACTGAAATCTTGAGGGATTTCAGTGGTGAGGATGGTGCCTTAAGGTCCTAAGAAGGAGAGGGCCATCCCCTCTCCTTGTTGCCTTCAAAAAGTGTCATTTTTGCCTCATGTGTAAGCATCATTCTTGAGTTCATGTTGGCCATGTCTTAAGTGTTATTTGTGCTTATTTTGTCATGATATAGCACTGTTTTTACTTGGTTTAGACACACCATGCTTGCCTTGCATACTTGTCTTGTAATGCCATGAATTGCCTTAACATGCTTTGTGCTTTGAGCCTTGTGTCTAGCATGTTTTTGGCTTAGCTTTGTGAAGCTTTTATGCTTGTTTTAGCATACTAAAGGTCTGTTTTTGACTATTTGGGCCATCCATGGCTTGCTTTGTATAGCTACCATGCAACCTCTCTTGTATGCCTTGAGCATTGACCCTTCTAGCATGCCATCCTTGCCTTGTTTCAGTGGTTTGGAACCACTTGTCATGCCATTTCAGTCCTTGTGATGTGTTTGTATGCTTGCATTTGATGCCCCTTTAATGTGTTAAAAGGTTGTTGTCTTATGCTCCATGAATGTGTCATTGCGTATGCCATCATGTCTAGGTCTCTAGGATGCCATATCAATGTGTTTTTGGCTTTGTTTTAACATGCTAAAACTCTAATTTTGGTTGTTCAAATCATGTCATGTTTAGCTTTGCTAAGTGTAGTTCAATACCTCTTTGGTGAGCCTTAAGCTTGGGACCATTGTTGCATGCTTTGCTTGTCTTGCTTGTTTGATTTGGCATCATATGCTTGCATGTTTTCAGAGTTTGGTATGCATGCCATATGCCCATGTTTATCCTTTTTTAAGTGCACTTGAAAGTTACTCCTTGGTGCCTAAGTGTTGGACCTTGTATGCATGCATGTTTGTATGCACATTAGCCTTCATTCTTGAGCATGTTGGCCACTGTTTTGGGCTTATGTAAGAGCTGTCCATCTTGGTATAAGTCCACCCCTTACATGTTGGTGCATGCTTACCTTGTATGTTGCCATATACTTGTTGCATATTTTGATGAATTACATGTTGTAGCATGCTAGTTCAAGTGTGCCTCATGGTGTGCTTAATCCATGACACGTTGTTGCATGCTTAGGTTGTAATGCATTTTGCATGCATTATTCTTAACATGTTGTCCATATTGCACTTTGCATGCATGTTAGCTTGTATGTTTGTTTGCATGCCCATGTTGCATACTAGCTCACATGTCTAGGGTGCATTGCATTGAACATGCATGCCTTGCCTCTTGAAATCAAGTGATAGAGGTTGGGCCTTTATGTGCTTAATTAGTTTGCATTCCATTTGAAATCAAGATGCACAACTTGACTTCTTGGGCCATCACGCATCAAAATGTGCGATTGGTGGTCCGAGAATCAAGGGACATCCTCCTTTGAGTCATAAACATGATAAGGGGTGTGTTGGTGCACACATTTGCTTGAAATGCATTGCCATGCCTTGTTTTGCCCTCTGCTGCTGTCAAAACAGGTTTCTGTAGGCATACATGGTCGGCCGACCATCCCTACTGCCGACCGGCCATCCATTTATAGCCGATGACTTCATTTGTGGTCGATGGCCACTTACCTTTGGCCGGTGGTGTTCCCCCTTGGCCGGTGGTGTTCCACAGTGTTCAGAGAGTGTTCCTTGGGAATTGTGCCATTTTCAGAGGAACAGAGTAGGAAAAACAGAGGCAGCTTGTGCATGGCATTGGATTTCCGAGCGAAGCCAATCCGAGCACGCGTGCATCCCTCTTCCCGAGGCCTTTTGATGCTTTCCTTAGCTTAATTGATTTGTTAATTAATTAGGTGGTCTGTAACTATTTAATTAGCTTGTTAGTTGATTAAGTTGTATTATTCTTTTGGTCCCTCCAAGCGAGGGCGAATTTGTAATAAGTATGGGTGCGTGTGTGCATGTCTTCCAACCCCCACTTCTTTCTCCCTTTTACTTACCTGTTTTGATGGTTAGTATTAGGGCATGTTTAATTTAGCATACCTTATGCTATGCATGCGTGCATCATTCATTTGTCTTGCATGCACCGGGCTCAGCGCATCATGCTAACGGCATAGTATTCCAAATCTAACTTGAATACGTGTTATTTGTTGCATTCCACATGCCATACTAGGATTAGCCGAGCCTATTCTAGTTGCATTTTGTATGCGATGCATTAGCCACTTAACATGGACTTGGATTATACATTGATTGCTAACAAGTTCTTTGTTTTGGCTCGGAGTACTAGGTAAGCTTTTTATGCCTTAGCATCTCGCATGAGTGTGAATGTTAACATGACAGCATGCTTACCACGTGGCTATGTGCTTATATGATATTACTGCCTGAATGCCTGTGGGTGAAGGTTGGATTGTTTGAGTTGGAACAACTTATTGAAATCCGTGTTTTAGCCTACTCACGAGTAGCAAATTCCAGACCATTTTCCAAACGAACGGATATGCAATGCTTTGTTCCAAATTAGGCGATCTAGTCTATACTTTCATGTTATATGCATCACATAGTAAATCTAGTCTAATAACCGGAATAAGAGCACATAACGTTTTCAAAACAAGATATCATGGTTAGTAGAGGCCGATCTTTGATTGGGCGAGCAGGGGTGCTCATAGCTGACCTTCCCCAATCGTACCCAAGTTCCCGAACCGAGGCAACTTTGGTGATGACGGACACGTGGCCTTAGGCAAACGAGTCAGGGTTTCCTAAATTCCCCCATAAAAAATATTTAGGTGGCGACTCTGTATCTGGCAAAGCAGTCCATGTTTGGCACTTCTTTAAAAAAAAATCTGTTTTCCAAAACGATTTGCCGGATTTGGACTCTTTGGTTCAAATTAAGAACCGTGACAATTTGAGTCCGAACTGTAGCGTTGAGGCCCACGCGGGCGCGTCTACAGCTGCGTGCACGGAGGTTTCATTTTTGTGTTCAGAGTCAACAAACTGCGAGAGGGAAAAAAAAGCATTGTGTCGAACCAAGCTAGACGAATTTGGATGTCAAGAAGACTATTCTTCAACAGTAGAGGAGAGGGTAGGACACTGGCTAAACTGGACTCAAAGATAAATCGAGGTGGCGATCGTACGCGCACGGGGAATAGGATGTCGAGGGAGCGTGAAAGCTGTCATTCCCCGCGTCGTCGAAGTATGTAATGACCCAAATTTTTTTTTTAAATAGCCAGTGCATAATTTAATTAAGCAAATTTTCGAATTTGATTGCTGTGTAAATTCTGTGCGAAAATAGTTCGGTTTTGTATTTTTTTAAAATACTTTCCAATCTCATAAAATTATCAAAATTTTTATATGTTGTTCCCATATCAATCTAGCATGTTGGGTAAAAAATTTCAGAATTTATTGATGAGTATTTATTTTATGAAAATTCATGGACTAATCAGTGTTCGGTCTAGTATACAACAGAATTTGATATTAAGTTTTTGGTGTTTAGGCCATGACTTGAAATATGTTTAACTGTTTAGCCCTTTTTAATTATGTGATTAGTAGTAACCACCTTAGAAGTTGTTATTATTTATTAGATAGGGGTTATAATAAATATTTGATAGTTGATTTTATGATGTATACCATATGGTGAAAAATTATATATTTTATAAAGAATGAAAATGTGTATATTTCGTAGTGAGCAAACTATTATATTTTGTGGTGTACAAAAATATTATATTTTGTGGTAAGAAAATTATATCATTTTATAATTTATATTATAAAATTTTGAGGTATTATTACAAAAAAAAAATTATATTTTGGGGAAACCAATTTTTTTCTTTTGAAAAGCCAAACCCACATGGGGTTGTCCCCCCTTGTCTCTCTCCTTTTCCCCTCCTTTTGATTAACAGAGAGCTTGGCTCTCTTCCTCTCTCTCTATATATCAGCGTCTGTCTCTCTCTGTCTCTCTCTCTCTTCTTTTTTTCTTTTCCTCTATTATTGCTCAATCTTTGAGCTTCAAATGGGAGTCTTTAGAGTGAGATTTTGCAAAAGTGTTGTAAATGAAAGTCGGAGAGCTCATCGTGATCTTCGCAATGGTAGTCTCGGATTCATGATTTGGCAAGATTTGCCTTCCAAATCTTCTCTTCTTCATTATTTGAGGTAGGAAATTTCTTCATATTCTTACATTAAAGCTATGTCAGGGTTATTTTGAGAAAATATCTCATTATAAGAGGTATTGCATATATATATTTTTTTTCAGATTTTTGTTTGGTAATTTTTGGAAGAAAAATTAGGTTGAAGTGTTAAGAATATTGTTATTTTGAAATTGATTTGGAAAAATCATCTTGTGTTGGAAATACTTGTTAAAAATCCAAAAATAAAATAAAATTAATAGTTGTATGAGTTGTATCTACCTCATATCTTGGTTAGATAATTTATATTGGGAAAATAATGTTGAAATATTTATCTCATCTTTAAGTTTTGGAATTTATTTTTGAGAAGAAAAATAAATTTATGTTGATGAATATGGTGTAAATTGTTAAGTTGATATTATAGAGTTGTTTTGGAATTAAAAACTCTAAAAGTGTTATATTCATGAAATATGATTATGCTTGAAAGATGAGTTGGGTTAAGTTATCTTTGGTATTATTTCTTTTACAAAAATGTGAATATAAGAAAATTACTAATTTAGTGGATTAAATTAGTTTCGTTAAAAGTTTATATCCTTTATGGTTAAAAGTGTGTTATTGAGATTATACCATAACTTTTAATATAGTAGGATGAAAATGTTAATATTTCATAAGTATGAGATATTGGTGAAATTTATTTTGGTTATCATGGTTGAAGTGGAACAAAATTTACTGAAAATTTTGTGTGAGTCAAGACAATTGAGAAATGAATTTTTGATTTTGATAGTTAGAGTATGCTAATATGTTGCTTTTGAACATCAAATTCATATATGTGACATTCGACTTGTAAATTGAGGGTTTGGTTAAATTGAGAGTTGATTACCTATAATCTTGCTATTTAATGTATTTTTGTATACAAAATTATGTGCAGATATTTGAAAGTGAGAGAGCTCCAATCTGTGAAAAATCCTAAATGTTAATGTTTTGGGAGTTGTTGGATTTTTGAGAAAACATTTTGTTTGGTTTAAAAATTGAGGTTTTGATTCAAAAAACACTTATGAAACTTTTGGAATATCGAGTATTAGTTGTTCCTTTGAAATGTTGAGTTTAATGGAAAGTCATATAAGTCTTGAAAGTTTGTCTTTAAAATGTGGAATATGGATTGTTTCTAAATGTTGAGAATCATGAGAGATTCCAAGTTATGGTTATAGGTTGAATTGTATATCCATGTTGTTATCTTTTAAATTAATACATTAGAGATAACTATTTTGACTATCGGTGGAAATTTACCGTATTTGCATTAATGAGGAATTTCTTGGAAGGATGAGAAATGTTAGAACTTTGGAAGTTTGAAATATAGTATATTATAGATTTGTCTTGAAATGACTAATTGGAAATGTTGATTAACATGTAGAGACTACATGAATGTGGATATTGTTGGATTATCTCTTGGAATTGTATTATGATATTACATTAATAAAGATATGGAATTTGATCACAATGGAGCCTTGTGTGGTGGAATTGAAATTGGAACTAATCTAATGCATTGTTACATATTGCATTGCCATCCCATTTCATTGTTATCATGGATTTTGAATTGCAATTGAAAACTATTGTTTTGAGAACGGAATTGTTTTTGGGAAACAAAATCATTTGGATTTGATTTGGGTAAATAGGTTGGTAAGTCCGACTAGGGGGTGTAGTTTGATATTGGTTAAGTTGGCCTAAGTGTCCATGGTGAAAGACCAGAAACCCGCGCAGATAGGTTCCGAGCCTTCCAGTTAATACTGGTAAAAATGACAGATTACAAGTGCCGAGCCTTCCAGTTGATATTGGTAAAAATGACAATTTGGTAGTACTTGCATAGTCTACTTGCAGACACCAGCCTAGGGATTACCTGAGTCGTATTTACCATCTTGGAATTTTATTGAAATTGTTGGATTAATGTGTTTTCAAATTGGCATTGTGCGTAAGATTTTCAAAAGATGAGAAAAATATTTTGAGCATGACATGACATATGCATTCATCTCATAAGACTGTACAAAATGGATTTGATGAATTGTTTAATTATTTGATTCAATTGATAATGAGATAATTGAATGAATTGAAAAGGATGTCTTATTGCGATTGAAACATGTTTATTTATTTAACTTGTTGTGGTTAATTAAATAAATTGGATTTAAAAGATTATGTACTAAAATCATATGGTTTTGGCATGATATGATTTCACGTATATGTATGAGCATTTTGGTGCCCGTATATCTTCTAATGTTTTAATATGAAATTGTTTGGTGAGCTAGTGGTTGCTCACCCCTTGCCTGTACATGTGTACAGGGAATACTTTTTGGATTTGAAGATCAAATAATGGGTTTACCATTTCATAAGTGTAATGTAGTGATAGTTTGTACTACTTCATTTGTTGTTTGGCTGAGTGCTATTTTTTTTATAAAGAGTAGTGTCCTCTCTTTTATTGTAAGCCTCAGGCATTTCTTTTATTCGCATGTAACTATCATTGTTGTATAACGAGAGGGAATATGTATATTTAATTATTCATCATTTCACCTAAGGATGAAATGTTATTTGTAAATGGACTTAATTAATGAATATTGGTAATGTTATCCGAGTGATAAAATACGGGGCGTGACAAAGTAGGTCACCTAGGAAGAAGAAGCAGCAATGAGGTAACTTCCCCCACTGGCAAGGCGAAACCAGTGGGCCACCGCACCCATTGAGTTTTTCGGTCTTTGTTGGGAAAAAACCAATGACGGAAGCGGATTCGATTATTCGTGATCCAAACGTGGTAGTCAAGTTTGCTCAACAAATTTTTTCGCCAGAAGTCCAGCAGTCGATGGTCGGCCAGCCTGATTACGAAGTTTTTCGGGAGGGCGTCCATGGAGCAGTAAAGGGGTTATATACCTCTTATGAAATCGGCATGCGTCTTCGTGCAGCGCGAAAAGAGATAGAGCAAAAGGATGGTCGCATTCAGAGCTTGGAAGCTCAAGCGAATAAAGCTGAGAATGAGCAAAAGAAAGCCAAGACTTTTGAAACTCGGTCAACTAGTCAAGTGAACCCGATTGTCGCGGAAAGAGTAGCCAACGAATTTTGGATCATGCGATTGCTGACCAAGAAACAGCGAGCATGTTCACAATAGAATCTGCAAAGACAAGATCCTATGAACAAGGCTTCCATGACGGCCGGAAAATTAGAATAGATAAGACGAAGGAAAAGCTAGCCGAGGAAGTCTGTCGATGCTAAATTGTGGATTTAAGCATGGGTGGACCAAGGCTCTCCAGGTTGCAGCGTTGATTCGGCATCGCCTTTATATCAGAGTTACACTTTTACCTTCGAGGCTTTCAACGCCGAGAAGACCGACGACGAAGATGGTGCCGAATAAAATTTATTGAATGGATTGTTCCGTCTTGATTCAAATCATTTATTCACGATCCATTTAACGAACATTTTATTTCAAATGGTTGTATATTGATTCAATCGATGTTTGTAGATTAAGTCAAGACCTTCATCTATTACTTTATGTCAATCGCGATTCACGATCTATTCAACGAAACATTTTATTTCAAATGGCTGTATATTGATTCAATCGATGTTTGTAGATTAAGTCAAGACCTTCATCTATCACTTTATGTCAATCGTGATTCACGATCTATTTAACGAAACATTTTATTTCGAATGGCTGTATATTGATTCAATCAATGTTTGTAGATTAAGTCAAGACCTTCATCTATTACTTTATGTCAATCACGATTCACGATCTATTTAACGAAACATTTTATTTAGAATGGTTGTATATTGATTCAATCAATGTTTGTAAATTAAGTCAAGACCTTTGTCTATTACTTTATGTTAATCGCGTTTGCGCTGGCCAATCGTTTCATTCACGGATGGGGTTCCGAATTCAGAGGGTTATTCTGCCCAAACGTGTCATTCACGGATGGGGATCTGAATTCGGAGGCTTTTGTCTTGGCCAATCGCGATATCCACGACGGGCGCTCCTAATTCGGAAGCTTAATCAGCCAAAATGTGTCATTCACGTATGGGGCTCCGAATTCGGAGGCTTTTGTCTTGGCCAATCATGATATCCACGAAGGGCACTCCGAATTCGGAGGCTTATTCGACCCAAACGTGTCATTCACGGATGGGGCTCCGAATTCGGAGGCTTTTTTGGCCCGAACGTGTCATTCACGAATGGGGCTCCGAATTCGGAGTCTTCTATTACCAAACCAAAATTCACAAAGCAGGGAGAAAAAAGGCATTGCATTGGAAAAAATGAAAGTCGTACATAGTGAAAATTCAAAACAAGCTACCATGCCATACAAGTTAGGTTAATGATAAAATTTGTGCAAATGCGTGGAATTCCATGGACGTGGCAAACTTCTTCTAAACATGTCTTTGAGCCAATATCCCCTGTCTCTGCGATCGAGTCAACCTGATAGGGTCCATCCCAGTTAGGACCTAACTTTTCGTCAGCAGGATTCTTAGCAGCGGGAAGCACTTTCTTAAGGACCAATTCTCCTGGTTCCGAATTCGAAGGCTTTTTTGGCCCGAACGTGTCATTCACGAATGGGGCCCCGAATTCGGAGTCTTCTATTACCAAACCAAAATTCACAAAGCAGGGAGAAAAAAGGCATTGCATTGGAAAAAATGAAAGTTGTACATAGTGAAAATTCAAAACAAGCTACCATGCCATACAAGTTAGGTTAATGATAAAATTTGCGCAAATGCGTGGAATTCCATGGACGTGGCAAACTTCTTCTAGACATGTCTTTGAGCCAATATGCCCCTGTCCCTGCGATCGAGTCAACCTGATAGGGTCCATCCCAGTTAGGACCTAACTTTTCGTCAGCGGGATTCTTAGCAGCGGGAAGCACTTTCTTGAGGACCAATTCTCCTGGTGTATAACGATGTAGCTGGACGCAATGATTATACGATTTAGTGAGCTGTTACTGATACCGTGCCATGGAAGCAAGGGCACGGTCTCGGCGTTCTTTAGCAAGAGTCAAATCCAAAGCCAACATCATGTCATTTTTGCCCATGTCAAAAACCTTCGATTTCAGAGTGGGTAGGCCGATCTCCAGGGAGATGATTGCCTGGGTTCCGAAGCATAGAGCAAATGACGTTTCCCCAGTGGATCGCCTTGGAGTAGTGCGATGAGCCCACAGCACACTGGGCAGCTCTTCGAGCCATCTGCCTTTAGCTTTCTCCAGCCTTTTCTTGATGCCGTCCAGAATGACTTTGTTGGTGGCCTCTGCTTGACCGTTGCTTTGTGAATAAGCCGGCAAGGAAAAGTAGGGCCGGATACCATACGTGTTGCATAATTCTCGACATACGCCAAAATCAAACTGGGTGCCATTGTCTAAGACAAGCGCTCTTGGTATGCCGAATCTCATTATGATGTTTTACCATACAAAACGCTTAACATCGGCATCTCAAATATGTGTTAGTGCCTCCGCTTCGACCCATTTTGTGAAATAATCCGTCGCGACAATTAAGAATCGCTTGTCCCCTGGAGCCTGTGGTAATGCTCCGACGATATCAAGCCCCCATTGAGCGAACGACCAAGGACTAGTGATAGAGTTTAACTCCTCGGCAGGTAGATGAATTAAAGGGGAAAACTTTTGGCATTGTTCACATTTCTTGACATAACACTCGACATCGGTTCGTATGGTCAGCCAATAGTACCCCTGCGTTACGGCTCGATGGGCCAGAGAACGTCCACCCGAATGGGCACCACAATTGCCTTCATGTATTTCAGACAAAAGTTCCTCAACTTTATCCGGATGAACACATTCTAAGTATCGCCCAGAGAGAGATTTTTTATAGAGCTTCCCTTGCGGATCCAAGTAGCATCAGAGGGCTTTGTTTCGCAGTTTGTGTGCTTCTTTCTTATCCATCGGGAGCTGCTCTGAGGATAGGAATGTAGCGATGGGGTCCATCCAACTTGGACCTGGTTCAATAACGTTGATCTGAACTGATTCTGAAGAGGCAATGCTCGACTCAGGGACGAACCCTACTTCGATTGTCTGTTTAATTTTTGAGTTGATGGCAGAGGCTAGGCAAGCCAGGGCGTCCACATGCGTGTTCTGATCCCAAGTTATTTGATTCAGTTCATGGTGATCAAATTTCGCGAGCAAAGAATTTGCCATTTTCATATAGGCTGCCATGCGGTCATTTTTGGCTGCATATTCCCTTTTCAACTGGTTGATTACTAGCTTTGAGTCACAGAAAAGAAGCAGATGCTGCACACTGAGGTGAAGTGTGTTCTATAGGTCGGTTAATAATGCTTCGTATTCGGCCTCATTGTTTGATGCATCGACGCTTAGTTTGACAGCCTGTTCGATTATTGCACCTTCAGGGGTCATGATTACTACGCTAGCCCCACTACCACGTTGGTTGGATGACCCGTCACAATACATCTTCCAAACGTCTCCAACATACATTCTCCAGTTGGGCTTAGGTTATACTTGATCAGACTTAAAGTCGGTGAGGGATCCTGTGAATTCGGCTACAAAGTCGGCGAACACTTGCCCCTTGATGGAAGTTCTGGGTAAAAATTGGATATCATACTGGCTGAGTTCCAGAGCCCATTTCAAAATGCGCCCCGATGCTTCCGCGCTGCGGAGCGCTGACCGGAGGGGATAGTCCATTAGTACCCCAATGGTATGCCCCTGAAAGTAATGCATCAATTTTCTTGCAGCCATGACGAGAGCAAGGATAAGTTTTTCCAATGGAAGGTAACATGTTTCGGCGTCGGCCATTGCTTTGCTCATATAGTAAATTGGTCGCTGCTCCCCAAGTTCTTCCTTTAACAATATGGCGCTGACCGCCCGATTGGATACCGCCAGATATAAAATGAGCGGATCGCCTACCGCAGATGTTGCCAAGAGTGGCACTAATCAGAGATAAGACTTCAAGCCATCCAAAGTGGCCTGGCACTTGGGGGTCCATTCAAATGCTTTGCCTTGCCAAAGTGTGTAAAAGAATTGTCGGCAGCGATCTGTGGAGCGACTAATAAACTTGTTGAGCGCGGCAGCCATTGCCATCAGCTTCTAAACTTCTTTAACTGATCGAGGGGAGCCAAGCTCTAGAATTACCGTTATTTTCCTCAGGTTGGCTTCGATTCTGCGGTGGTTAATGATGTAGCCAAGGAATTTACCAGATCCGATGCCGAATGCACACTTCGAGGCATTCAGTTTCATCTTGTACTTTCGAAGGATGCTGAATGTCTCTGCCAAATCGGCTAGATAGGCGTGCTTCTCCTTTGATTTGACCACCATATCATCGATGTATACTTCCATGGTACGGCCAAGTTGTTCCTTGAACATGGCAGTCACTAGTCTTTGGTAAGTTACCCCTACATTCTTCAGCCCAAAAGGCATGACCTTGTAACAATAGGTTCCTCTTGGGGTGAGGAATGCGGTTTTTTCTTGGTCCTCCGGATGCATGGCGATTTGATGGTAGCCCCTATAGGCATCTAAGAAGCTCATGCATTGATGGTGTGCCGTTGCATCTACGAGTTGGTCTATTCTGGGCAGGGGAAAACAGTCATTGGGACAAGCTTTGTTTAAGTTTGTGAAATCCACACAAACACGCCAAGAGCCATTCTTCTTCTTTACAACCACAATATTGGACAACCTTGTAAGATAGGTTACTTCACGAATTGCCTCGACATCAAGTAACCAATCAACCTCTTCAACAACGGCCGAAGTATGCTCCACGGCAGACCGCCGACTTCTCTGAATAATTGGCTTACATTTCGGATCAACGTTTAAGCGGTGCTGGGCCACAGATGGATCCACTCCTGGCATCTCGTTTGGTGACCATGCAAACACATCGATATTGCCGAGTAAGGAGGATGCAAACTCTTGCCTTTCAACTTTATCTAGGGAAGCGCCGATCATGAAGAACTTGTCAGGATTCCGGTCAAGTTCAACCCGATCCAGGGCTTCGGTTGCCTTTTCACTTGGGGTCTTCCCAATGTCTTCAAGGCTCTCCATATCCGGTACCTCAATTGAATGCACTTTCAACTCCCTTGGTCTCTTTGCAACAAGAAGATAGCATGCCTGTGCCAATTTCTGAGAACCTCGAATTTGTTCGATACCGTACTCAATTGGAAAACGAAGTAGTTGATGGTAGGTGCTTGGCATGGCTTGCATGGTATGCAACCGAGTTATTCCCATGATGAGATTATACGGCGAAGGAAGCTTGACAACCAGAAATTCTACATCTACTGATCTGGTGCCCTCCCGAACTAGTAGTGTGATTTTTCCCAAAGGATACTCCGGGTTAGTATTGAAGCCGAATAACGGATAATCAATCGGTGACAAATCCGAGTTAGTGAAGCCAAGTTTGGCAAAATTTTTGTAATACATTATTTTTGAAGTGCTGCCCTAGTCAATGAAAACACACTCAATGGTGAATCTGTTTACGCGTAGCTCGATGATGAAGGGATTAGTATGGAGGTGAGTTACTCCAACTAAGTCACTGTCATCAAAACTAATACTTCCAGTTTCATGGGGCCGTTTTGCTGGCGTGATTGGGCTATGGAGGCTGGACTGTAACTGAATTATATGCACATCGGATGACGTCGGCAAGATATATATCATATGAATTACACCAAGAGGAGGTGACTCCGGCCGTAGAGCTACTGTATTTGATGGATTGTTTTTTCGAACGTGTTGCATAAGCCGGCAATCTTGCACCAACTTCTCCAGGTGATCCTTTAGTGCATAACAACTATCGATGTCGTGACTGTGGTCTTTATGATACTCACACCGTTTATCCCGTCTCCTTGTATCGGGAGGTCCCATCATCTTGGGCGGCCATTTGAAGAATGGAAGGTGTTGAACTTTCAGCAAGATCTTACTGATCGGCTCTGTTAACCCCGTGTATTTCTTGTCTGAACGCCTTGTACGCCTGCTATCCACCTGATACTGTTCATTAGTTCAATGTGAACATTGATCATTTGATCAGCGCGAGTCACGCCTTTTGTCTCGTTTAGCCTGATTTCGTAGCTCGGGGCTTCTTGACGGCACGATGCTAATCGGCTGAACGGTTCCCGGCGGGGTTGTCTTAACGGCTTTATACCTAGCTTTGACCCGCAGGGCATCGTTCTTCACTTTGCAATACTCTTCGACCTTCTTCATTAATGCCCAAACTGTTTTGGGGGGCCGTCTGGTCAATAAACTGCGGAGGGGACTATCAGGATGCAATCCCATCTTGAAGGTGGTGATGGCCATGGAGTCATTGCAATCATCATCTACCAGATTAAAGCATTCCCAATAGCGTGCCGAGTATTCATGAAGGGTTTCGCCCGGTTCAATTTGCATCGCCCAGAGGGAATCGGCTTGCTTTGGTTGAAGGACTTCTGGAGCTGAAAGAAACTCTTAATCGACGCCAGTTCTAGTGTATAATACCACCTGACGGCTAGTGGTTCCAGACTACTTGGAAATATTCGACGTCAGCATGAAGTGTCATTGCTTACTTATAATGGCGAATGTGATCGATGGGGTCCTATTTTCCGTCATAAAGGGTGAACGATGGTGCTTTGAACTTTTTGGGTAGTACCGCCCTTGCAATTCGTCACACAATGGGGTCATGCTTATCTTTCTCATTCGAGTCATCACTCCTCCATCGTTTATGCCGTATATACGGACTTCCTTCAGATGAGCTAGATACATCAACTCGTCCTTTCTTTACGAGTTCCGGGGATGGTGAGTCAGAATCACTGTCATTATAGTGTTTCTGAAGTCGACGTCGCCGACCATCCTTCTTTCCCGAAGGTCGACCCCGGTCTTTGCATGTAGCTTGTTAGGATTTCACCACCTCCAAGGCCAAATCCTGGAGCAGACGCTCGTTCTCAACCATCATGTTCTCCAGCCGCTATTCATTTTGCTTTGC
This sequence comes from Camellia japonica, assembly GCA_030407325.1. NCBI lineage: Eukaryota > Viridiplantae > Streptophyta > Magnoliopsida > Ericales > Theaceae > Camellia > Camellia japonica. The sequence goes on from JAPPVO010000016.1 coordinate 173,719,643, forward strand.
TTGATCCATAATCGTCTGCATTGTCTTTTGCATTGAGGTTAAGGGTGAGGTTTGAGCTATTGAATCGAAGTTCAAGGCCCGTCGTGCGGTGATATTCTTCAGTCCAAGCATGTTTCTTGGAGTGAAGTCGTCTCTTGGCGTAGTTTCGCCAATGACTAGCGGAGGATATTTTGTGACGCCCGCCATGGATGTGCTTGAGTATTCCCACAGACGGCGCCAATTGTGAAGAAGTGGTTTGGAAATACTCTTGGATCCTGATGGATTAACACTTCGGTCGGGGGTGCCGGAATTAACACTCCGACGGACAAGTTAGTATATGTCTTCTCTCGTTTGCTTGTGTCTTAAGTTTCTTTAATCTGTTCTCACATACCTCTCTTTAGTTGATGTTCCTCTCATTTATACTTGTCCCTGATGTCAGGGGTTAGGCCCACTTCTAATCCAGCACATAATTACTCACTCGGCCATTCTGTCGTGTGCATATTCGCACTCGGCTTCTTGTACGGCTGATTCTATGGCCGATTTATTTTTTCAGCTTCAGGGTCTCCCAGGATGGAGCTAAATAGTATATATCCTGATTTTCCTAAAATTCATTTAGCTTTCCTACATAAAATTCTATTCGGCTCGCACATGTATGTATAGTTGTGATGAGAAAAGCCTAAAGAATTGGGGTTTACTTTTAAAAGGGTGTTGAGAAAACCATAGTTGGCCTTTCTTTATTCCGTCCTCTTGTGTCAAAATGACTAAGTAAATTTAAGAATTTCTCATCGTTATGCATTTATGTATATATACATATATATAAATAATGAGTTCCATGATATATGTGAGGTGATGAATTTGGGAGTTATTGTGCAAGATGTTGATGTAGTTTTGAAATGACTAAATTGCTTAAAATTGCACAAGATAAGGAATTGTTGCTACTTGTTAATAGATTTAATTAAACATGTGGTTGTTTGGTGAAATAACATTGAAGAGAGGGAAATGGGAAATGTGGTTGTTATGGTATTATTGTTGAGATACTTGAAAATGGAGGAACGTTATGAGACATTGATAACTGTTGCATTACATAGTCATTCAATTGATTATTATATATTTTGAATTGAGTTTGAAATGCTTACATTAAGAAAAGAATATTTTGAAATGAGAACTATTGAAATGTCTTAGGGTAAATACGTTGGCAAGTCTGGATAGGAGGTGTAGATGAAAATGATTAAGTTGGCCTAAGTGTCCGGGGTAAAAGACCGAAAACACGCGCGGAGGAGGTACCACTTCCCTTCTGGTTAGCAACCGGTAAAGTGGGGTTTTGGGTAGTGCTAGTTATACCTACTTGTAGACACCAACCTAGGGATTACCTGAGTCGTATTTATAGCCCCTTGAACTAAAAAGAAAATTTTGCATCATTGAGGTTTCAAGTTATAAACGAGCATGATGTTTTCTCTTCTATTTTTAAAAGAGCATAAAATGGAGATTATCTCCAAAGACATGTCATGGCATATGCATTTCATACAATGAAGCTTGTGTAAAATATATATACTTTGTTAAGGATTCTCTACTGGATTTTATGCTCACCCTACAGGATTTTGGTGCAGGAAATGACGTGGTGATCCCGCCAAGTTAGGGCATGGACATATGTGTTGGAAGCATAGGGCTCCTATTTTTGTTGTGATGTATTTTCACTAGCCAAGGGCTCTAACTGTTTGGGTCCGAGAGGCTATTTTGTGTAACCGGGCTTAAGTCTTGGAAATTATAAGCCCTTGAGGGCGTTTATTTATTTATATTTATTTTTTTGATTTAATGCTCTACATGCTATAGATTCATGTATTTGGTATCGTTGAATGTATAATTGCATGTGGAGTTGTTTTGTACAAACCTTAATGATTCAATGAATGTAAGGGTTGATAAATTACAGCTTTCTTATAATGAATGTTAGCCGATGTACTTATGTAATGTTACAAATTTTCGGGGCGTTACATAAATAATTTACCCTAAAATTATAAGTAATAGACGCAAAATAGAGTTAAAAATTGTACAATAAAATATCATAAATGCTTACTTTTCAACTACACGAAATTTAAAATTTGAAAATTATAGGTGACATTTAACTTTTATCTAATTTTTATCCTACTATATCACAGTTCTTATTTTTGAGAATTTTTTTTTATATATATTAATTTTAAAAAATTATAGGTGACATTTCACCCTTATCCAATTTTTAAACTGCTACCTTCTTCTGTTATTCTATTATTAAGGTTATATTAGATTTGTTTTTCTAGGTTTATCTTATTTTACTTTTAAATTTTTAAATTTCAACTTGATCTCTTTCTTTCAATCTTCATTTGATATTTATTGAATTTCTCTCTACCTCGTTTTTCTAGGATTTATTTAACCTTCTCTTTCTATATTCTTATAATTTATCTTCAAATTTAAACTTGATTTTTATATCTTTATCTTATATTTGCAAAATCCACTCTTGCTCTTGATTTTCAATTGAGTTTTTTTTTTTTTTTCGAGAATTTATGTAATTTTCTCTTTCTATATTCTTATAGTTTATCTTCAAATTTAAACTTAATTTTTCTTTTTAATCTTATATGAAAAATCTTAAAACCCACTAGATATTGATTTGTGATTATAATTTAATTTTAAATAATGAATAACAATTCCCAATCAAACATTCATAAATCTAATTCAATTAGTCAAGAATTGAATTATATCTACAAACAAACAATGACAAATCAACATAACAATATAACGTGGAAAAAATCACAATTGGAGTATCTCCAATTGTGATTTAAAAAAAAAAAGTTACAGGCCAAAACCACAAAATAATCTACTAAGAAGGCAAAGAAATTATACACAAAATTCCTCAATTACCTAGCAAATCCAAGCCCAAATTGAACCCAACTCGATGTGCCTCTTCCACCACCGTCTTCACCTCGAAATTGTTTTGCCCAACGTTGAATCCATAGTGTCAATGTCAAATCCACGACAATGAGTCACTCCGGAATCCACCAAAACTTCATGCCCAAGTTTCCCGGAATCCACCAATGAACATCTCTATTTTTTTGTGAATGAAAGAAAAAAAAAAACCCTTGATATTTGTCAATATGTAATTTCTTGATCAATCTATCATCTTTTATCAAAGAAACTCATATATAAACACCCTCCAATATAAAACACTTTGTTTTTACTTCTCTGAGAATTTAAATGGGTTAAACCCTAAAATAAACAAATAACGCACTTTATACTAAATAGGACCGCGAATACCGCTCGAGCGCTCACTTTACTGCTCAAACAATGAGACTGTAGGCGGTGGTCACATATAGTCCAACAGCTCAAGTGCAACATCTACCACTCAAGTGGTAAAACATGGTTTCCAATTCAGAACATAAGCTGAGATACTGAATCAACTACTTTACCGCTCGAGCGGTTCATCAACTTTGACATCCTAGTTTCGGGGGTGTTGCCTTTCGATCCTGCCTAGGCGCTGCCCTGGACCCCTGTAACCCGTGCATAGTCTACAAAGAAGCAAACAATGATTGCTCAAGTCAAGATACGAAACGTCAGTACAAACTCCTCTATTCAGGCACAACTCGAATTGGATTCGCATCTGAACTCATAGCCTCGTAGATATCAAAAAAAAAAAAAAAAAACGAAAGCAATTACAATTGAACGGTATTTTTGTCTGATAAGATTGCCAAATACAAAAAATCTGACAACATATCTATAAAATTTCACTCTTACTCTTCCTTTTCAATTAGGGAGATTTATTAAAAAAAATCATTTTTCAAGTGTTTATATCCCAATTAGTCCATAAGATATTCTTGTATTCCAATAAGTCCTATTATTTGAACATTTGATCTACCAAATCCTAATTCTCATATTTAACATATTTTATGGACATTTTTACCCTTACAAATATTTTTTGAACGGTTAGCAATTTGGCGATATGAACATTCATATTTTACAATGTGAATATTCGCATTGACAGTGTGAACATTCATATCATGAAACATTCACATTGTAAATGTGAATATTATTAGGAGTATTTTAGTAACTATGTAATCCATAGGACTTATTAGAATATAAGAAAATAATGTGGACTAAATGGAACATAAGTAGGTGAAAAGAGATTTATGAAAAAGTGCCCATTTCAATTAAGTTTATCCAATTGAATGTATTTCAAAAAAAATTGAATTAGTCCTGCATAGCTACATAAACGTAATGAAATTAATCAAATCTATTATTTGAATACCCATCTAACTTAATATCATCATAGATCCAAAAAAAACTTAATATCATAGTATTTAGTTAATTTTTAACATGTTTAATATTATTTATTACCTTTTATTACTTACCCATGTATAGCATAAATTTTACACTAATTGTCTTAATGTGATAAAATCAAAATTTATCATATTATTATGTATTAATTTTTATAAAAAAATCAAATTAAAACTACGTTAAAAGCCAACGTCAAACTGCACTGAAGGTAATTAAGAGGTAGCACCTTGTCGTAGACTTCTCTCTAGAATGAGAGCACTTCTCTCTACAGTGAGAGTATCACTGCCCTGGTGCAGTTTTCTTTTATTTTCTTTCCTCCTATTTCCTTTTGTCTTCCCCTCCTTGCTTTCCTTCTGTTTTGTCTCTTTCGAATCTTCATGGACGCTTTCACAGCTACATCGGAGGGCTTCGATTCAGTGGACCTTCAAGAAGGCTCTGATGAAAATGAAGATATTTCGAACCTCTGTCTAGTAGGGAAGGTATTGGCTCCCAAATCCCTCAACAGATCTGCGGTGGCAAGTATTATTAGGGGCGCTTGGAAGCCACGGGCCAGCTTAACGATCTCACCATGGTTGGATAATGTTTACTTGTTCCAATTTACTGATATGGAAGACCGACGGAAAGTCCTGTTCGAGGCCCCCTGGTCAGTCATGGGTTTCCTTATGGTCTTGCAACCTCTAGCGATTGGCAAGCCGGTTGAAGAAATGGAATTCAGATGGAGCCCATTCTGGGTGCAAGCTCATGGTATCCCGATGGCCAAACTGACAAGACAAAACGGGGAAATCATTGGTCGCAGAATTGGGAACCTTATCGGGGTTGAAGCCCTACATGACGGTATCCTGTTAGAGAGGAGTTTCCTTCGACTCAGAGTTGAAGTAGATGTCACTAAGCCACTGCCTTTGGGGTTTTTTTTACAGCAGAAAGGGTCCCAAGCAACGGACACCTGGGTCTCTTACAAGTATGAAAAACTATCAGACTTTTGCTACAATTGTGGTAGGCTAGGCCATGACAAGTCTGCATGCAAATTTGTCTCCAGAGAGGAAGGTGAGAAATCTGGGTATGGGCCAGCACTACGAACAAACAGAGCCTCACAGCTGGATATCCCGATGAAGGAGGTCCGACATTGGGTAGACAAGGCTGAAGAACGGGTGCGCAATCTGGTCCTCAATAGGCCGGAGCTGGAGAGGAGGGTAGCTGCATGTACGCTAGCCCACAAGAACACCATGCGCAGAGCAGACCCACCTGTGGCTGACCATGAGAATCAGGGAAAGGTTTTTCGGCAAGATGAGACGGCTGACAAAGGGACGAATCTTGGCTTGGGTGAAGTGCCTGTCCCAAATGCTGAGGATGCAGAGGTTAACGCATGCACACCCCACCTGGGGACAACAGAAAGGAATCTGAAGTGTGTAGAAGCCGTTACGGAAGCTGTTCTGGGTCAGGATGCTCTCTTACTAGCCCAATCGTCTGATGGACTTGGACCCAGGTATTTTGTCACCGAGCCCGTAGATAATAATGTTATTAGTAGGCCAGCTTATAGTTGTGCAAGTGGCATTAGGCCAATCCATAATATTGGCATTGAGGAAATTAGCCCAGCCTCTAGCCCACCCAAACTTGCTTTTCTGGATCAAGCTCTTGTCAAGTGTATGGCCAATAGTTTTCAAGACCTGACCATCAAAAGAAAGGCCCCAGTTGATCTAGGTGATGAAGGTCTACTCAAGCGGCTTAAAACATCTCCAGATAGTCCTAACCGAGAGTGGCTTGCAGCGAGTCCAACTAAGTCTGGTAAAGGAGTTCGGACAGTTCGGGGCAGGAAATACTCTAAACAAAGAACATCTGGGCGTTGTGTCCAACAAGCTGTGGGAGTTGACTCTGTGGCCAGTTTGGCAGAGGAGGCACATGATGGAGCTTTGGTACACATTCCTATCTCTTGGAGCCAGGAAGGTGATGAATTTTGGTCTCAAGTTCCTAGCAGTTTACTGTCTGATGGTTTTGATGCTACGGTTAGGGTTCCGGTGGCTGACCCTCAACAGCCACGAGCTCCATGTTGATGCTTAGCTGGAACTGTCAGGGGTTGGGGCGACCTCTGACAGTCCAGATCCTCCGAGGGTTGTGCTCAACCCATCATCCCTCAGTGGTGTTTTTAATGGAAACTAAGAATAAAACCGCCAAGCTGGAGAGGTTACGTAAACGGCTCAACTTCACGAATAGCAGTTATGTTTCCCCTGTTGGAGCTTCTGGAGGTCTAGCTCTGTGGTGGGTGGATCAGGTTAACTTGGATGTTCGTTTTAAATCACATAATCTCATGAGATGTGTTGTTGGTCATGTCAACCCCGATAAGACGTGGGTGGTCTCTTTCATATATGCCCCTCCTATTAGGTTGAAACACCAGGATTTTTGAAAACTTTTGATTGATCAAGCCAAAAACAGTACCTACCCTTGGATGTGTGTGGGAGATTTTAACCAAATAGGCTCTATGTGGGAAAAACTGGGGGGTGCGGATTGTAGCAGCTCTCAAATTGCTGGCTTCCAAGCTATGCTCTCCGAGTGCGAATTGATGGATCTTGGCTTTAAAGGTTGTGCTTATACTTGGACAAATCAGCAAGTTGGAGATTCTAACATTCGAGAAAGGTTGGACAAAGCTTTTGCCTCAGTGGCATGGCGCGACCGATTTCCTTATGCACAAGTTTTCCATGAGAGCATTATTGGCTCCGATCATTGTCCGATTGTTGTCAACTGTTGTGTTCCGCCCAAAAAAGTTCCTCGGCTGTTCAAGTTTGAATCTATGTGGGTGTCTAGTCCGTAATGTGGGGACGTCATCAAGCGTGCATGGGCCTCTCCAAATCCAGGACCCTCGATGACTCAGTTGGTCCATCGTTTGAAATCATGTAGTAATGAGTTACTGTCATGGAGCCGAATCGAATTTGGTAATAACAAGCTGCGCATTGCAGAGTGCAAGCGCAAATTGGCTTCCCTCCAGAACCTTGCTCCCACTCCCCAGAATGTCAGGCTCAACATGATCTCCAATCCCTCCTGGAGGAATATTTGCTAAGAGAAGAAATGTATATCCATCAACGGTCCCGGATCAATTGGCTGTCATACGGAGATCGGAACACGACATTCTTTCATGCTACCCTCAACCAACGCAGACAGAGAAATCAGTTGATTCACCTCAAAGATGCAAATGGGGAGTGGTTGGAATTGGAGGAGCACATTAACGCCCATATACATGATTACTTTTCTACCTTGTTTTCCACTAATGAGCATCGGGATCTGGAGGAGGTGCTAAATGTGGTGGACCATGTGATAACTGCAGAAATGAACTCCCAGTTAACCCTAGAAGTGGCAGACAGCGAAATTAAATCAGCGGTGTTCCAATTAGGATCGCTTAAAGCTCCTGGCCCCGATGGGTATCCCGGCTTCTTTTATCACCAATATTGGGATATAATTGGGATGGATGTATGTAAGGCGGTCCGGAGTTTCTTTGTGACTGGAGTCTTACTGCCGGAGGTAAACCACACTAACTTGGTCCTCATCCCGAAGGTTCCCGCACCAGAGATGCTTTCACAGTTTCGACCAATTAGTTTATGCAACTTCACTCTAAAAATCATCACCAAAATTTTGGCCACTCGCTTGAAAAAAGTTTTGGGGACAGTTGTGTCTCCAAACCAATCGGCTTTTGTTCCTGGGAGAATGATCCAAGACAACATTTTGGTGGCCCATGAAGCCTTCCATTATCTTAAGTTGCTCAAAAGGGGTCCTCATGCGGCCATGGCTACGACACTCGACTTCAACAAAGCCTACGATCGAGTCCAATGGGATTTCCTGGAAGTGGTCTTGCGAAGGATGGGCTTTCATGAGATTTGGATTAACTGGGTTATGCAGTGTGTCTCAACGGTGTCCTTCGCAGTGGTCGTCAATGGAGCTGTTCGAACAACCTTTACACCCACTCGGGGTATACGGCAAGGTGACCCTCTCTTCCCTTACCTGTTCCTCCTTGTGGCAGACGTTCTCTCTAAGCTCCTCCAAAAGAATGTAGAGGAAAAAACTCTCTCAGGCATTAAACTCAGCAGAGGCGGTCCAATGCTATCTCACCTATTTTTTGCAGATGATGTTCTCCTATTTCACACAGCGGATACGGGCCAATGTCATGAGACCCTCAGAATTTTAGAAGATTATGGGCGAGCGTCGGGCCAACAAATAAATTTTGACAAGTCAGGTATCCAATTCTCCGCAAATACTAGGGCCGAGCTTCAAAGTCAAATTTGTGAGATCATGCGTATTGCCCCTGTCAAAGCCAGTTCCAGATACTTGGGTTTGCCAACTCATTGGGGGAGGTCCAAGCGTGAGACCTACAACTTTATTATTGAGAAAGTTCGTGACAAACTTCAGGGCTGGAAACATAAATTGTTATCCCATGCAGGGCGAGAAACTCTTCTCAAGTCGATTGCCCAAGCCATTCCATCCTATGCAATGGCTTGCTTTCTTTTTTCCAAAAAATTTATGCGGCAAATTAAACACGCTTTTGAGCAACTTTTGGTGGAAAGGCGATCCGGAGAGTAAAGGCATTCATTGGGCATCTTGGGGTAAGATGACTACGTCCAAATTACACGGAGGAATGGGATTCCGGGAGTTTCGATCTTTTAACAAAGCCTTGCTAGCCCGTCAAGGGTGGCGGCTGTGCAAAAATCCTCAATCTTTTTGTGCCCAAATTCTTAAAAGCAGATACTACCCCAATTTAGATTTTTGGAGTACCAGGAAAGGGCCCCGGGCCTCATAGGCGTGGGCCAGCATTTTGGAGGGTCGTGAGGTGCTAAACCGAGGCACTTGATGGTAGGTCTACAGTGGAAAATTCATCAAGTTCTGGGATGATAAATGGGTGGACTCGTCCAATGATTTCAGGGTTCACTCTCGGAGACCTGCAGACTGTCATTTACTCACTGTAAGCGAAGCTATTAATCCCATGTCCAAATGTTGGAAGAAAGATGTGCTGCACAATTTGGTCTCTCCGATGGAGGCTCACCAAATTTGCTCGATTCCCATTGCGGTTGAAGACAAAGAGGATCGTTTAATTTGGCATCCTGATTCCAAAGGAAACTACACTGTCAAGTCTGGATACCATATGGAGGTTACACATCAACAGTGTCACACTGAGAATAGACCATCCTCCTCCTTTCAAATCCCAGCTCAAGTTTGGAAATTCATTTGGACCCTCCCACTGCCTCTTAAGCTCAGGCATTTCTGGTGGCGGGCATGTACCAATCTGTTGGCTTCCAAAGTAAACCTTCATCGGCGCCATTGTGCACAAGATGATATCTGTCCCCTCTGCAGCAAGGAACCTGAAACAGTGGAGCATATGCTATGTGGGTGTGACTGGACAAGGGCTGTGTGGTTTGGGAGTTCTTTACACATCTCTCGCCAATCTGGCCCAATTGTTTCAATCCAGCAGTGGACCTGTGATTTGTTTCAATTGAACCAAGACAAGAAGGTTAGACAGGAAATTTTTTGTCGGTGTATTTGGTTAGCTTGGCACATTTGGAAAGGTCGTAACGACATGGTTTTCAACAATCAAGCCCCCAACCCGCTCTCGGTTATTTTCAAAGCTGATCAAGGCTTCCGTGAGTTTACAGCTATGATGCCACCCAACCAACCTACTCCTACTCCGTGGCAATTTCCGAGCTCTGTGGCTAGGGAGTGGACTCCTCCTCAACATGGTAGATTGAAAGCCAACTGTGATGTAGCTATGAAGCCTGGATCTGACATTGCATCCCTTGCTGTGGTTTTTCGGGACAACCGAGGCTTGTTGGTGGCAGGAGCTGCTCGTTTTGCAGTAGTAAAATCAGTCATGCAGGGCGAAGCGTTGGCGATCCGCTGGGCATGTCTCATGGCACGGTCTCACAATTTTTCTCAGGTGGAAATGGCTGGAGACAATCAATCAGTGATCTTTTTGTGTCTCAGAGGCGGTCCCTCCGTGGAAGTGTGCTCCCATCATCGATGATATTAGAAGTTTGGCAATCCAATGTAATCTTTCTTTTTTATGGACTCCCCGTGAGGCTAACAGAGCTGCCAATTGGGCAGCGCGGGCCCTTCTTAGCGGAGTTCTTCCACCTGATCGGGTTTGTAATCCCCCTGTGGGTTTGTGTAAGGCTTTAGCCTTCTAGTTTTAATTTAACTTCTATCAGTTTTTCAAAAAAAAAAAAAAAAACTGCACTGAAGGTCAAATTGAAACAATAGGATAAAGTGTAATTATCCTATCTTGGAATATCAAATGGAAATAATTTATATCTCATATAAATTTTTTTGGAAGGAATTTACAACTTTATTTTTCATGGGTAAATGAATCAATAATTGCATATGTTCCACTACAACATATAAGAGTTTTAGAAATCAAATTTTTTGGTCCCTAGAAGTAAAAAATTTTGTTGCAAAAGACATTTAAGAACCAATTTCTATCGTCATGAAGATAGTCGCTAAAAGATCGTTTCGAAAAGTCAAAAATAAGGCTTTTAGGAACAAAATTTTGAAAATGTCACTAATAAATAAACTTTTAGAGATAACAATTTGCTCTCAAAAAGGTTTATTTTTTAAGATAAAAAATTTGGCCCCAAAAAAATAATCGTCATTACTAATATTCAATTTTCGTTGCTAAAAATATAATAACGGCACTTTTCGCAACAAAAATATTTGATACCTAAAAAATAATTTTGTTCCTAAATTTTGGTATCTAAAACTTTAATTTTTTGTAGTGCTTGTATTTTAAAATTTATATTGATTTAGTTTCTATAAATTAAATATTTAAGAGATATTATCATAAGATCAAAGACAATACTTTCAGGACATTTTTTTTTTATAATTTATAAATTCAATAATTTGAAAATTTTACAATAACGTATCTCCAATAACCAATACCCTGTTGTTTTAAATAGAAGTATAGATTTTTATTTTTATTTTTTCAATTGATAGAAGAATAATTATAAGTATAAGAAATATTTATATATAATTGGGGGAAATAAATAACTATCCCAAAAGGAATCACACTCTTTTCCATAAGAGTTGAACCCAAAACTTCACATTATAAAAATTATTACACAATCTCAAAAATTGTTACACAACTACTAAACTAAATGCCTTGATTAAATAGAAGTATAGATATAGATTACTAACAGTTTCAATTTAATTTGTGGAGATCCTATGTCTTCAATTTTTTTTTTTTTTTCTTCCATTCCAAAAAATCTACAATCATAAGATACATATGTTAAAATGTTTATATGATCTAATCCTTGTAAAAATATATATATATATATATATATTTAACAGAAACACAAAGGCCTTGTTTGGTTTGTATTTTGAGATATTCTGCTGATGTTGTCTGTTAAGTTTTTGTGGTTACATAGTCTGGGTGTGTTGGTTTGTTAAGTAGTGGACTGCTAGCTGGTTTTTTTGTTTTGCTCTGTTTGTTGGTCTCTCACTAACTAGGAGGTTGAAGCTTGAATTAGCTCCAAGCTCCTCTTTATTGATGTACTTTATATGTGCTTCATCAATAAAAAATACTTTTTGCCAATCAAAAAAAAAAAATCATTTCATTAGGAAATAGGGAAAATAATACTAGTATCTCATTAGTGAAAAACTTTGCAACTTTAGAAGAGAAGATCATATAAAGTTTTCCATTTAGCTGATATTTTTTTTTTTTTGTACTTTTCACTGAAATGATATATTTTGCCAACTTATTTTTTTAATATTTTGTTTTTTTTTTAAAATAAAAAATTTGATTGACGAACTATTTTAGAAAATTATTTTTTGGAATTTTCTCCAAAATTAACTTGTATTTTAAGAAACACCAAAACTTTGTTTTCAAATTTTTTAAAAACTGTTTTTTTCATAAAAATGAAAATCATATGTAAATGATGAGTGTTTGAAGAAACTAAGAACTTCTTTATTATTCAATTTTTAGAGATACAGAGAATGATTTACAATGCTGTATTTATAAACGTGTATATAAGCACTAGTTTGTTACAACTGAGTGATAGTTACAACTATATGGCTGAGGTGGAAGTAACTTTGAGAAGCTTCTTTTTACAGCTGGAATAACAGAATTGGTTAAAGCAGTTTTGCTTGCAGCAGCAGCAGTTGTAATAGAATCAGTTGAAGCATCAGTGGAACTGCTATCAGTTGAAGCATCAGTGGAACTGCTGCTATGTAGCTTAGTATCTTCAATAGTCCCCTGCAAGCTGATGGGGCAATCAAGAACCATGAGCTTGGACTTGAGATATTTAAACCGAGATACACTTACAGGTTTAGTAAACAGATCAGCAAGCTGATCCATAGTTGGAATGTATCGCAACTGAAATTGCTTAGCCAAAACCTTATCTCGGACAAAATGACAATCGATTTCGATATGCTTGGAACGTGAGTGGAATACGGGATTGGAAGCTAGAGCTATTACAGAGAGGTTATCACACCAGAGTATGGGTGTAGTAGGAGAAGAAATACCCAGCATGGAAATCCAACTTAACTCAGCAACGGTATTAGCTAAAGCTCTATATTCAGCTTCAGTGGAGGAGCGAGACACTGTGGCCTGCTTTTTGGCAGACCAAGAAACCAAATTGGACCCCAAGAAAACACAGTAACCAGACGTTGATTTTCTGTCAAGAACATCTCCTGCCCAATTGGAATCGGAATACCCATGCACATCAAAAGTACTGGAGGAAAATAACAAGCCATGAGTGATGGTGCCTTGAACAAATCTAAGAATTCTTTTCACGGCAGCAAAATGTCCAATGGTAGGGGCATGCATATGTTGACAAGCCTGGTTAACAGAGAGAGACAGATCTGGTCTGGTAATGGTGAGATATTGTAAGGCACCAACAATACTTCTATAAAGAGCTGGATCAGAAAATGGTAAAGCAGCATTTGGAGGAACACTAGGCTTGACTGAGATGTGTGAAGGGCAAGGTTTACAAGATGACAAGCCAGCTTTAAGAAGAATATCTTTGGCATATTTAGACTGAGATAAAAGATATCCTGAGCTGGTAGGCTGGACTGAAATACCAAGAAAATAAGCAATGTCACCCAATTCCTTCATGGAGAACACACTGTGTATCTTTGTAATGAGAGATTGAATGTGAGAAGAACTATCACCAGTGATCAAGATGTCATCTACATAAACCAACAGATAAGTGACTGAAGTGGATGTCTTTTGAATGAATAAAAAAGAATCACTCTTGCTATTAGTGAAGCCTTGAGACAACAAGTATTGAGAAAAGGTGGAATACCAAGCGCGCGGTGCCTGTTTCAACCCATATAATGCCTTGTGTAGTTTACATACTTGATTAGGTGAGAAAGAATCTGCAAAACCTGGAGGCTGAAGCATGAATACTTCTTCTTCAAGACGGCCATGAAGAAATGCATTGGAAATGTCTAACTGTTTAAGTGACCACTGATGGTGAAGAGCAAGACAACGTAAGATGCCTATAGTGGGTTGCTTAGCCACGGGTGTGAACGTCTCATGAAAATCTATACCCTCTTGCTGCAGGTACCCTTTAGCAACCAATCGTGCCTTATACCTTGCAATAGTGCCATCAGAATTTCGTTTAATCTTGAAAACCCATTTACAGCCGATGGCAATTTTGTTAGATGGAAGAGACACCAAAGACCATGTATGTTGTTGCTGAAGAGCAGTCAATTCGTCAAGCATAGCTTGATGCCAAACAGGAGACAGCAAAGCTTCTCTGTAAGAAAGAGGTTCAGTAGTAGTGTAGGAAGCTGTGGCTATGACCGGGGAAGCAAGCAAGCAGTGAAGAGTAGCAGTAACAGCAGATTTGGATCTGGTAATCATAGGATGCTGATTAGACTGAGAAGGAGGGAGAGGAGGTAACTCAATAGAAATAGACTGAATAGGAACTACAGGTGTGGGTAAAGAAGAAGGAGGAACTGCAGAATCTGGGACTGCAGAATCTGGAACTAAGAGAACTACAGAATCTGGGACTGAAGTAGAGAGAATCGGAGAACCAGTAAAAGAAGAGGAAGAAGGCCAGAAAAAAGATTGAATATCAGGTAATGTGGTTAGTAATGATGTTGAAGAGGATTGAGAAGATGATGTAGAAGAAGCCAGATGAGCAAAGGGAAACACGTGCTCATTAAAGACCACATGTCTAGATAGATAGACTCTACCAGTGAGTGGGTCAAGACATCGATACCCTTTAGCAAAATGATGATAGCCCAGAAAAACACAGGACACGGATTTAGGATGGAGCTTGAGAGGCTGATAAGGCTTAAGCCAAGGGAAGCATTGACAACCAAATATACGAAAATAAGAGTAATCGGGAGTGTATTGAAAAAGCTTTTCAAATGGAGATTTATGTCCAAGCTTAGAAGAGGGAAGTCTATTAATAAGAAAAGTAGAAATAGCAACAACATCAAACCAGTATTGTAAAGGCACAGATGAGTGATGAAGAAGTGTAGTAGCAGTTTCAGTGATATGCCGATGTTTTCTCTCAGCAGTACCATTCTGAGAAGGAGTGTGAGGACAAGAGTGTTGGTGAATAACACCTTGAGTACTCAAGAAAGACTTCATTTTGTTAGTAAAATATTCAGATCCACCATCAGTTCGCAGAATTTTTAATGAAGTATGAAATTGGTTTTCAATATAAGCCTTGAATTTTATGAACTTGTCACAGACTTCACTTTTATAAGATAATCAAAGGTAATGAGGCAATTATTGTCCTTAGTAAATTTGTGAACTGACAGAAGGTTAGAAGAAATGGATGGTGTATGTAAAACATGATTCAAACGAAAAGAACAATGAGGTGTAGGAAGCAGTCCCTTACCAGTGTTGTGAATGGGAACTGTAGTACCATTACCCACTGTGATCTGATCGGAACCTTGATAAGGCTGTGTGTGACTGAGATGGTGAAGATCATGTGTGATATGATCTGTAGCAGCAGAGTCCAAGTACCAAGGCGTGTGAGGAGTAGAATCAACTGCTGATTGAGTTGCAGCAACAAAGGCTCGGGAGTTGGACTCAGAAGGATGTTGAGAACTAGAGGAAGACTGATACTGAGAATCCATCCGATACCAGCAGTCTAATGCAAAGTGACCAGAACCGCCACAAATCTGACAAGTTAGAGATCGACCTCTGCTGCGAGAAAAAACTCCTTGATCAGAAAAGTTCCTTGAATTGGTGAAATTAGAGCCAGATCTACCACCACCGCGAGGATTGCCTCTAGAAGAGTGACCACCTCTATTGCCTCTGTAAGAATGACCTCTGAAGCCAGAAGAACGACCTCTGAGATTAGAATTGAAAGAACCTCGAACTGAAGAACAGGCCATAGTAGGTTCAGAAGACAGTTTCTGAAGTTTGGAGTCCATATGAACAGCTTCAGAAAGAAGAACAGCAGTCAATTCTTCTATGAGAATTGACTCTGATCTGGCTCGAATGGTTATCTTGAAGGCATCATACTCATCAGGAAGACCATTCAAGGTAAGCAAAACAAGATCTTCATCATCTATAAATGAAGAAACAAGAGCCAATTGACTGACCAAGTCTTTGATCTTGGAAAGATAATTCTCCATCGAATCTGTTTTCTTAGAAATGCTGTTTAATTTGTTCTTCAATTGATGAACATGAGATCGAGAAAGTGAAGTGAATCGTTTATGTAAAGCAGTCCAGATCTCAGCACAGCTATGAAGATGAAGAACAGAGGAATAGATTGCAGGTGACAGAGTTGCAGTAATGCAACTGAGCAGGTGTGCATCGATAAGCTTCCAATGCAGGTATTCAGGATTATCTTTCTCTGAACCAGAAGAATCTGCAATTCTCAATTGTGGACATGGTATAGTTCCATCAACAAATCCAAGAAGACTAGTAGCAATGAGTATATTCTGCACTTGATTTTTCCATATCAGAAAGTTTGATGCATCAAGCTTGATAGTGATGAATGAAGAGAAGTTCGAAATCAGTAATGAGAGATTTGAAGGAAGTGAGGTTGAAGACATGAGAGAAGATAACAAAGGAGTAGAAGGAGCCATGGATCAACTCGTAAGAGAGAAGCTCTGATACCATAAAGAAACTAAGAACTTCTTTATTATTCAATTTTCAGAGATACAGAGAATGATTTACAATGCTGTATTTATAAACGTGTATATAAGCACTAGTTTGTTACAACTGAGTGATAGTTACAACTATATGGCTGAGGTGGAAGTAACTTTGAGAAGCTTCTTTTTACAGCTGGAATAACAGAATTGGTTAAAGCAGTTTTGCTTGCAGCAGCAACAGTTGTAACAGAATCAGTTGAAGCATCAGTGGAACTGCTATCAGTTGAAGCATCAGTGGAACTGCTGCTATGTAGCTTAGTATCTTCAATAGTGTTCTTAAAAGTTTCAATATTTATAAAAGAAAAAGATAAGAATTTGATATATATTTATATATAGAGTAAGAGACAGAAGAGAGAGAGTTCTGTTTATGTTTATTTTTATATTTTATGGTAGATTAAAATAAACCAAGTGCTTCTTTACTTCTCTTAATGTAATTGTGTTGTACTATTTTAAACCCCTTCGCTTTTGCATGAATGATTTTTTTTTTTTTTTCACATGAATAAATAAACTATTACCCTATTCTATTACCCATATCATACATGAATAAATTTTTTGCCTTTACGTATTTACACTATTCTATTACTCATTTTTGAAATCCCCAAATTGCTTTCACTATATTTGCATAACCCTTTCAAGGATTTAGGAGATCTGCTTCATACACTTTCTTCCCCCTTTTCAAGCTAAAGAGTCCACAGAGAGAGAGTGAGAGAGGGCTCAAAAGCAAAAAGCATTTTATATATACAGTTAAAATGGCACATTACAATGAATTATAAACAACCTAATTTATATACAAAGAAGATCAATTGTTGAGAGAATGACCAATTCCTGGGCTGTGACCTGGTTGTGTGGATCGAAAATCGTCGGCATATTCCA
Source organism: Camellia japonica (assembly GCA_030407325.1). Classification (NCBI taxonomy): domain Eukaryota; kingdom Viridiplantae; phylum Streptophyta; class Magnoliopsida; order Ericales; family Theaceae; genus Camellia; species Camellia japonica. The sequence goes on from JAPPVO010000016.1 coordinate 173,736,884, forward strand.
CCTTATTGGCGGTATCCGTCAGTGGCTTTCCAGCGGATGGCTTGTTACCACCACCACTACCCATTGTTGCCTTCATATTATTCTTACCATATCCCCTCCTCATGCATTTCTTGCATGTCCTATCCTTCAAATGCCTTCCATCAACACCCACAAAAACCTCATTACATAGAATCAAAACTAGAAGAAAAGCACAAGCACACACCATTCCACACTTTCCCATAACTCAGAATTCTCAAACTGATATTGCAAATATTTAGCAATCTAGAGAGAGAGAGAGAGAGAGAGAGAGAGAGAGAGAGAGAGAGAGCGAGAGAGAGAAGCCTAAATGTCACTCTTGAACAGTAGCATTTATATAAGGGGCAGTGAAGGTCCTTGGTGGTGGGAAGATTCCATGAGAGATATAGAAAAGAAAGCAAAAGAGGAATTGGATGGCTTAGTTTTAGGGTATAAGAGCAACCTCTCATGAATAAAGAAAATCTTTGGGACATGTTAGCCCCTTAATAGTTGGCTACATTCTGAATGTTTGTCCATCTGCACAGATTGTTAGGTTAGGTTACTTTCCTTAGTAATTAATATTTCTTTTTATTTTTTTATTTTATTTTTTAATGTCAAGTTAGCATGAAGAAAAATTATTTTTTGTTGAACCCATCTTATTATTATGGGTCTCCATTAAGAGCTTGAATTTAAAAATAAAACCTTATACTCTTAGGTAAGACACTAGTAGTTGTGTCCTTCATGGATTTTAGAAACCAATCAAAATGTATAAACTAATATGCACTATAAAGTAATAATTTTCATGTACCCTTCTCTTTTTTGCTAAATGTGATCATAGGAGTACTTATTTATTGAAAGCTTGAGAAGATGGGCTTAAACGGGTTAACAAACATGAGGATTTGCATACACTTCTTTAAATAATCTGAGTCAAAATCAGTATCGACTCCAGCTTAAAGCCATCAAAGATATTAGTTTAAGTCCTTGAATTTGGAAGGCATGTGCTCCAACTCTCTATGTACAAGGTCTAAAAATAAATATGCCGATCATCTAAAATTTCCTCCCAAAAATATAAGAAAAAGAAAAAGAACCTTTTGTGTAGAACAAAATCTTATTGACAAAGGTCCCTAATCATGAATATTAAAAAGAGAAACTCACGGGCTGGTCCTATTGATCGGACTTATTTACTTGTAAGTTTTGTTCATTTTTTCACCTCTTAATATCTCCAAAATACTCTTTCTGCACTTCCTTCAACAACTCAATCATCAGATCACTGACATGACCCACCATCGTACACTTTTAGCCATTGGCAATCACTTCTGACCACCGGTGATCCCGGCAACCTCTAATGATCACCTCCAACAACCTCTTCTAGTGACAGTTACCAACACCATTTTTTTAGCAAAAATAATGTCCATCTCCACCATATTAATACCGTCACTACCTCCTTAGATCTGATGGCAATGAAAAAATAAAAGAATGTGAAGACAAAGAAGAAGAAGAAAGAGAGGGAGGAAAATGATGAAGATAAGGAGGAAAAGGAAAGGCCTTACCAAAAAATAATTGCCCTTAGTGTCGTAGATCAATATAATCATGCCTTTACCATTTGTTCTCTGTCCTCTTTCCGGTGACAAATTTATCATTCATAGATTGACCCATACAGCATATTCATATCTTTATTGACTAATCAGTACTCTATTATCTTTCTAATGATAAATTTATCACTGATAGATTGACTCATCTAGTATATTCATCTCTACAATGACAAATCTGTGCTTTATCAACTTTCTAATGATAAATTTATCATTGATAAATTGACCCATCCAGCATATTCATCTCTACAATTACAAATTAGTGATAAATTCATCATTGTATAAATATGAAAATTCACCAACAGTATACAACATATTCAACAAACCAATGCTAAACTTATTACTGATAGATTGACCATATTGCATATTCACCTTTCTCCAGTAACAAAAATGCTAAATTTGTCACTGTTTAAAAATCATCATAAATAAGTTTCATCTCAAAATAAATAACATAACTTACAAACTCACAAAAAAGATGTAACTTTCATAAAATAACAGTGATAAACTAATTAAACAACAAGGAACACAAGTGTTGCTGACAATAATGGAGGACAGTGGTTGACGCAAGTAATGTTGACGACGACGAAGGAGAACAGAGTGTAGAGGGAGGAAGATAGCAACAGAGTGTAGATCTGCAACGGTGGAGTGTACGTCTGCGATGGTGGAGGTGGATCTGAGATGGTGGAGGTGGTGGATACATCGGCGGCGGTGATAGTTGATGAACGATGGCGGCAGGTGAATGACGACAGTGGTGGTGGTGGTGGTGGTGGTGGTGGACGACGATGGTAGTGGTGGTGGTAGATCACGACGATGGTGGTGGTGGTGGTAGGCAATGATTGTGCCGATGGCTAGCTAGTGGTTATGTGAAGTTTCTAGAAACATGGTAAGAGAGAGAAAAAAGAGAGATGTGAAAAAGAAATATATAAATATTTGATATATAAATATATAACGATGACAATATGAGTAATGGAGAATTTATTAGTGCATTTAATTAGTCAAAGTGACTTAAGTAGGACTGGTCGGTAATAACACCTATTAAAATCACATTCTTCTAATTAAGTCAAGGGGAACTTACTGATAAGTCTCATGTACCAAGTTCAAGACCCAGCTAATCCTCAAACAAAACACTTGCACCAATTAGTCCAATACATTTTTAATTGTTACCAAAAAATCCTCTTTTTTTTTTTTTTTTAAATTTACAGACACTGTTCACATCTTACTACCGTCGGACTTCCGTCAAACGGTCACCGGAGAGTCGTCGGAATGTTCAACATCGCCGGGAAGTCGCCGGAGTATCACCGGGAAGTCGCCGGAGTTTCGCCGAAAGTTCACCGGAGTGTTAAGAACGTTAATGGAAGTCGCCGGAATGTTCAGAACGTTCACTGAACGTTAAGAACATCACTGGAGACTCACCGGAATGTCTAGAATATTGCCGGGGAAAAAAAAAAGAATAAATGGATAAATTATAGCAAAAAAAAACATAGCAAAATGTGCTAAATATTGATAAACTAAAAGGAAAAAAAATGAAACGACAAAAAACAGCAACAATGGGGAAAACATATGTTATTTTTCAATTTTTGTAAGGTTCAAGCAAATAATCTCTAAATAGTGATCAAACTGAAACGTAAGTTTTGAAACTGTAAAATGTTACAGTTTCAAAACAAAAATCTATTAAGCATTTATCCTTATTAATCAAACTGAAAAACATGTTATGAAACTGTAAAATTTTATAGTTTTATACCATGATTCATTCCAACACCAAAAAAATTTGAAACTGCAAAATTTTACAGTTTTAAACCATGATTCATTCCAGCACCAAAAAAAATTTGAAACTGCAAAATTTTACAGTTTTCACCGCCTTTAACTAAAACTCAAAAACTACTTATTCAAAATTTGAAAATTTTCTCCATTAGAACAGAAAAACAGAAGTGTATAGCAGAGAAAAAAAAAAAAAAGAGATCGAAGGAGAAAGGCGGATGTAGAGAGAGGATTGTACTCCGGCAACTATTTTTTGTTTAGATCTAGCCAAATCTGATGTAGATCTACTTAGATCTGATGTAGATCTGATACATCAGATCTAAGTAGATCCACTCATCTTCTTCGTCGGAAATATATCATCTTCGCCGTCGGTGAGAGTGAAGTCACGAGTTGATTTTGATGGTTGGTGGTTATCGGTGAACCCCGATCAATGGAGAAAGACATGATCACCGGTCGTCGTCCATGACAAAGACGATGAGAGAAAAATGCAGAAAAAAAGAGAGATAGGAAAACGTAAAGAGGGAGGCAAAAAGCAGAGAGAAAGAGAGAGGAAAGAAGGATTTTTGGGTCTACTCAAAAAGTTACAGGATTAAATGGTGTCCGCATGTTCCACATGGGACCTATGGGTAATTTCCCCTTAAGTCAATAATAAATCTTTGTCCAAAGGCCATCAAACTTTTTCTTTAAGGCCCAAATCAAATAAGGATCTTGAGAAAAAATGCCCTGGGGCCTAAAAATTATCTTATTCGGCTAACTCCCAAATTTTATTTACAGTAATAAAAAATCAAATAAAAAGTTTACACAAAAATTATATAAAAATTATTTAAATATAAATTGTCAAATTTCTCTATCATCATGTCCCAATGCATACTTAACTACTAGTCGAGGTGCGTATAAGATGACTCGAACACTCAATCATAAAAAAACAATTAAATTGTGCCAGAATATTAAAAGGGTTTGGCTTCTCTCGAGCGTTTAAACTTGGTAAGCTCATTTTGAGACCGATTTTGATCATAATTATTCATTTTTTTAGACTCGTTGAATAAAATATACATACAAAAAAATAAAATGATTGAACATCGGTAACTATATGTTTGAATCTTATTTGTTTTAAATAAATAGACAATAAATATAATTTTAAGAATAGACATCCATTTTTTATAATACAAATTTTATTTAAAAATATATCTACCGACATCTGATCATCTTAATTTTTATATAAATATTATTTCGCGAGTTTTAAAAAATAAGTAGTTTAGATTACTGAAATCGGTTCTAAAATAAACCTACTAAGTTCATATTAAAGTACTTAAATTTTGATGCATAATCTAATGAATGAGAGGAGAACATAATTTTAAGGGCAAATTACCAACATCCCTATCGAGATTTGACTAAAATATAGATTTTTTTCTGAGATTTGAAAAATTACATCATGCCCCCAAAAGTTTATATTTACATAACAAATTGCTCCCCTCATTTGTCATGTAAATATAAACCCCATGGAACAATTTATAATTTTTCAAATTTTAAAAAAAAAATCATATTTTAATCAAATCTCAAAAGGATGTTGATAATTTACCCTAATTTTAAAAACAAAAATTTCTATACTTAAAAAGAGTTTCAATAGAGATTTGGCTTTAAGCTTCATTAAGAATTGTGCCGGCCTAATTATAACTTGACCCCACAACTAGTTTTGTTTTTGAGATATTTTGAAAAGGGTTAATTACACTAATAGTCCCTATAGTTTGGGACTTGTGTCATTTTGGTCCTCGACTTTTCAATTGTGACACATTTGACCCTGAATTTTGAATCTTGTTCCAAATAAGGACAATTGAAAATATTATTAGATTTTTCAAGGGTAAAATTGTCAATTTGATAAAATATAAACTAATTTGACAAAAATAAATGTCAAAAAATTATTTTTAATTTTTTAAAAATTATTTTTATCCACCAATGATAAAATTATGTAAAATTAATAAAAATTACATGATTAATTTTTTAAAATTAATTTTACATGATCATCATCCAAACACATAATAAAAATTAATTTGATAAAAAAAAAAATAAATGTCTAAAAGATTTATCAATTTTACATAATTTTATTTTTAGTAGGTAGAAATAATTTTTAAAAATTCAAAAATATTTGTTTGACATTTATTTTTATGAAATTAGTTTATATTTTATCAAATTGACAATTTTACCCTTGAAAAATCTAATTATATATTCAATTGTCCTTATTTGGAACAAGATTCAAAATTCAGGGTCAAATGTGTCACAATTAAAAAGTCAGGGACCAAAATGATACAAGCCTCAAACTATAGGGACTATTTATGTAATTTGCCCTTTTGAAAAATACTCAGTACAAGATTGCGCATTAGAAATCCTATGAGATCTTTCCAAGGTGATTGGATCTTCAATGCACTTTATTATTGATTTTCTTTTGACAGGTATATAGCCCTCGAAAGAACTCAAAGGTTGCAATTAGGTTTAAAATATGAAAGAGAAAGAGAGGTTAGGGGTTGTACTTCCCCACTTCCAGCATGTACCTTCCCACTCACCACCACCATACAATACATACACCACTGTTTATATGGATGGTTCCTATAACACTTGCCTTTATTTCTAGGGCTACACAAATCCTAATTTACTGCCAGAGACCTATGTGACTTTTTGCACTTCCTGTAGCATGATCATTGGCCACCAATGTACAAAAGAATATTGCTGATAAAATTTTAAAAATAAAATAAAATGTAAAAAGAATATTCCTTTGCGGTTGATGGCAAGAAAAGAAGTAAAGAACCATAAAGATGGTCTCCCCAGCTTGTGGGAGTTAAATTAATTGGGTGTTTTTATATACCACAAAATTTAAATCAGTGGTTCTAGACAAAAATTAGTGGACCCAAGTTTCCTAAGTATCTCCACTCCACTTTGATTCCCTTGTGATATATAATATTTTTTTTTTTTTTTTTTTTTCCTTTTCACAAATTGTTGGGTTTGGTGAAGGATTTTTTTTTTTTTTTTTTTTTTTTTAGGCTTCACCCCGACTAATTAGGTACATGGCTAGTTTAATCGTGGGATGGTTTCAAAAGTGTAACAACCCCATACTGTTTATCGAAAATTTACTGAATTACGTACTGATTACTGCTAAACAGGACTACTGATGATTGATAATTGAATTAAACGAAGTACTGAACGGACTGATTGAAAATTGAAACCGAATTGACTGAGCATGTTTATTGAATTGCATTTTTTATCTTTTCGATTATTGATTATCTGTTCGTGTTTTATGTTTAAATTGCAAATTGAAGGCCTTATCGGCGGCCGAACTGAAAATTGTTTAGTGTTTCATGATTAGTGGAAATTATGTGATTTTATGGTATATTTATTTAAAATGCGATTAGGTATGATTAAATTAGATTAAAAATGAGTTAATTGCAACCTTGGACTTATTTACTAAACTAACCCTTAGTGGGCCACTACTCTAGACCTATGGAGACTTGTTTACACTTGCATATAACATTTGCTCAACCATTCTTTTTGCCCATAACCGACCAAGGAATAGAGAGAGTGAGAGCTAAGGGAGAATTGAGTTCATTCTTGTGATTTGGCTTGAAACCTTGAAGAATTGCTTGAGAATGGAAGTGTAGATTGCTCATTTAGCTCCCACACCTTGATTACAAGACTTAGGTATGAATTACAACCACTCATTGTTGCATTTAAGGTTGGTTCTTGCTAGATTCATGGCAAATTATAGAGTTAAGACATAAATTAGTTCATACATGTTGAATTAGAACATAATACATGCATGGATGTTTGAATTGATGAATTTGAGTTGAATTTATGGTAAAATGTACATGCATGCCCATATTCATGTATAAATCCATGTATTCATCATGTTCTTGAAGATATGAGTCCATTTGGACAAGCTTTGAAGGTTGAATTTGGTTTGAATCCATGCATGTTGCATATTCTCCATGTTCATAAAAAATGGGTTTGTAAAATGGTTTTAATTGACTCACCTTTGGGGCTTGAATTCATAAATTGAGCTTTGAAACTTGTTACACATTGAATGTAGATATGTTTTCCAGAATTTGAGCCCAAGAGGTCGAGTTTAGAGTGGTAGAATGCTTGGTTTGAGCTTGGGAGGCAAATCTGGAAATTTCAGATTTGGCTTCCTCGCTCGAGCGAAGGATTCCTCGCTCGAGCGAGCACCTTTATCCAGGACTCCACTCGAGCGAGCATCGCGCGACCATCGCGCGTAAAATTTCAACATCCAGTACTTTTACTGTTCAACAGATCGCTCGAGCGAAGGATTTCTCGCTTGAGCGAAGCCTTTGATTTTGGAAGCTAGCTCGAGCGAAGGAATGCTCGCTCGAGCGAGGCTCCTATTTTCAGCAAACTTTGCAAAATGTTTTCTAAGTGTATTTTTGCATCCTCATCCTATTCTAGGCATTCTTAGACCTAGTTTAAGGCATCTTATTGAGGATATAGATCTAGAACATACCAAGGCAAATGAGGGATTAAGTTATGATATTTCCCAACTATGTAGCTTAGTGTGTGTTCAACCTGTGAACTGTGTAGGGTTGGCGACTAGGGGGACACGCTCTAGCATACTGTAGCCCAAACTCTGTGAGTAACAATTGTGTAAAGATATGTTCAAAATGATTATCTTTCGAATACTGAACTGAACTGTTTACTGCACTGTTTACTGAACTGGTACTATTTACTGAATGAATGTATGTCCTTTATTTCCGAACTGTACTGTGGCATCCTTAGCACCTACTGTTTACTGTTACTGTTACAGAGATCTCTGTCGGTTCCCTCGTGGAACCACTACTGTTTACTGACTGATGGCCATTATTACTGTCCGGTCTTTAAGACCTACTGTTTACTGCTATGCTAATGGATGTACCACATATGACTGAATAACTGTTCTGACTGAAAGACTGACAAACCGTTAAATGAACTATTTTCATTATTGTAAGGACATATTATTCTTAACCTCTTTACGCATTATGTTATTCACTGGGCTTTAGCTCACTGTTTATATATATATGTAGGTGCTCAGCCACCAGATCGGAGCTAGGAGCGTGGGTTACACTCCAGTTTTGTCAAGCCAGCCTATGTGCCTCACTGTGTGGTTCCGAGTTGCCATGTTATGGCTTGGGGTGTTATGTTTTTCCCCCGTCTGTCTCCGTACTGTTTTGGATTACTGTATAGACTGTCAGCTACTAACTGTACTGTTATCAAGGGATTAGGTCCCTGTACTGTGTGACTGTAAATTTTGTATAGACTGTACTGTTCTGAACGTGTGAATGCATGAAAAATCTTTTTGGCATACAGACCGGCACAGCTCAATGGACATTATTTATTTACTGTATTGGCTTCCGCCAGGCCCTGTACTCTGTTTTACTGTCTTACTGTTAAGCAGGCCTTCGGTAATCTCGGATTACTGGCCGGTTACGATACTAAACCCATAGGGCCGGGTTTGGGTCGTGAGAAAAAGCAAATGATGAATGAAACTTAAGTTATTCGGTTCACATCGAAATTTTTTAAACCCAAGACTTTTCATATAAAAGATATATGAATAACTTTACTTTCTTGTTAATTTAGAAGCAAACCCATGTTTGAACTTGTGTTTTTGATTGGCAAAACAAATAAGCTTCATTAATGTAAAATATAGTACAAAGTACAAGATAAAATATATCAATAAAGAAAGGTAGATGCAAAAGTGTGAGGATATATTTTCTGAGTACCAACACGTGGCAAGGTGACGCTGACGTGTCAGCCGAGGTGCCGCGTGTCCTGGTAGTTACGCCGAGGTGATCTCGGGAGTTGCCGATGTTATCTCCGAAGATATCAGAATCCGAGATAAGCGGATAAAGGACAAGAGTCCTAGATTGAGTGAAGACTTCAGTTTGGGTAGAGATGAAACTCTTAGAGGGTTTATCCTAATCCCATTGGGAGTTCCAGATTAGCAGTAATTCTGAGTCCATTGGAGTTAGGCTCCTGTTGGGACTAGGATTGTATTGGCTATAAAAGAGAGGCACCCCCATGGGTCTAAGGTATGTTTTTGATACTCAAGCTTGTGAGTTGAATACTTGATTATCTTTGAGAGATATACTGACTTGATCGTCGGAGTGCCCCCGGGTGGAAGAACCACCGCCAGAGCCTTTTCTTTCTGTGCAGGACAGCAGGGTGCCATCTATTCTACCTGTATTCTACAGCTGAATCACTAAGGAGGGTAGTGTGATCAGAAAATCACTCACACAATTTGGCGCCGTCTGTGGGAAGAAAAGACGAATAGATGGGCAGTAACGTACAAAAAGAAAAGGTTGGAGACGACGCTCCCGCTGGGAATGGCATGCCTATCGACCTTGACATTGAAGGAGACAACCACAACGAAGAAGCCCGTGACCAGGGGCACGGAGGAAAAGACGTCGGCCAGGAGGGCGACACTTCAAAGAAGACAGACCAAGACAGATACTACAACGAAGATAACCTCCAGGTATGGAGGGACAGGTGCCTACGGAGGGATGAGGAAGTAAAAGAATTGGCAGACAAGTTGGCAGACCTGCAGTCGGTCGTCAACTTCATGATGCAAAACAATGTCATGAAGCCACCATAACCACTGCAGGACACGCCAATTCCAAGAATTAATACCCAGAAGGAAGGAAGGAAAATAATTCCCGAAGCACCTCAACACGCCAGGAGCGGAAGACACTCTCACCCGCCATCCAGGGAAGTCAGCTGAAAGGAGCTAAGACAAGAGAAGTCCCAAAGGCCGTACCACACGCAGGACCCAGAGCCCAAAGAACATCGGCATGTCCAAAGGCAGGCGCTCTGCTTTGACACAACCCACGGAGAAAGATCAAAACGGGCCCACCACGAGGCCGAAAGCAGTGTGCCGAAAAGACTGAAGTCAAAAGATAGCCGAGCTCCAGGGAGGAGTAAAGAGGACTTGAGAAACTACCTCAAGAGGAAGGAACAGAATGCTGAAGCCGAGGTTAATTCACCCGACAAGCCGAGGACACCGTTCTCGGTAGAACTGGACAAATTTGAGGCACCAAAAAGATTCAGCATGAGTTTCAAATATACGATGGTAAGTCAGACCCTAACTTCCACGTTGGTTTATTCTTGAATTCAATGGCATTATACAGTGGAAACGAGCCATTGCTCTGCAAAGTGTTCCCCTCGTCCTTTGGGGAGATTGCATCAGATTGGTTCCACAAGCTGCCAAAGGGAAGCGTGAAGACTTGGGAAGGCCTGGCCGAGATGTTCGTGGCCAGGTTCGTGACAAACAAGCTGCAGCCATTAAGGGTGGACGCATTGATGGCTTTGAAGATCAGCAAGGATGAAGGCCTTAGGGCCTATGCAAAAAGATATTACGAGGTGTTCAATCGAATACCCGAATGCAACCAAGAAGTGGCGGTCGTATCTTTCAAGAACGGCCTGAAAGATGATTGCTCACTACGGAAATCTTTGGCAAAGACATTGCCAAAAAGCATGGAAGAACTCATGGCAAGAATCGAGAAATATGCCAGAGTCGAGGAGGATACATCAGGGAATAAGGAGGTAAAATAGAAAAAAGGGAACGGCTCGCCGAAGCGAGGCCGAGGTAATAACGGATTTAACAAATCGGAGACAGAATTGAGGGGTAAGCAAGCAGTAACGACTGTATTCCGAATTCCCATCCACAAAGTCCTAGATCAAATTCGAAATCAGCCCTATTTCAGGGCACCGGCAAAGGCCCCAGGAGAATACATGGGAAGGAACGTTGGTAGGCGTTGCGCCTACCACAATGAAGAGGGGCATCCAACTCAGGGTTGCAGAGCCCTAAGAGCACACTTGGAGGACTTAGTGACACAAGGCCATCTGAGGGACCTTGTCGATGAGGACAGAACAAGAGAGGAACAGGCAAGGTTGCCTCAAGCACCAGCAGCCCCACCTCCCCCGGCACAGCAACCACGGGCAGGGGAACCACGGGTGGTTAATGTGATCCACTCAAGGGTCAACGAGAACGAAGTCAGAGGAGAGACCCAGAGGGTAAGGCATTTACAGCATGTCTACCAAGTCGGGGAAAAGAGACATCAGCCAGAGGAGTGCCAAGGACCGATGATAGCTTTTACGGAAGCTGACCTAGAGATGGTCCAACACCCGCATAATGATGCCTTGGTAGTATCCCTCCAGGTTGGGGAGTGCCAAGTAAAGCGCATCCTAATAGACCAAGGCAGCTCTTGTGACATCATGTTTGTTAGATGTTACAAGGAGCTAGGCCTTCACCCAGATGACATGGAAGGATCCAATGGCCAGATGGTCGGCTTCAATGGAACGCCGACATGGCCACTAGGAGCAACAAGCTTGGAAGTACAAGCCGGCACAAAGAAAATCAAGACAGAATTCATTGTGATTAACACCCCTTCCCCATACAACATCATCTTGGGAAGGCCATGGTTGCATGCAATGGGGGCAGTTCCCTCAACGTTGCATCAACTATTGCGGTTCCCAACAGAACATGGGATTGAAGAAATCAGAGGAGATCAACTGCAGGAAAAAAATTGCTCCATGGCAGCAATGAAAACAACTTGCAACATACAAGAACCAGGGAAGGCAGAGATTGAAGATGAGGACATGAAGGTCCTAGATGATGTCGGCAAGGAGCCGGCCGAGAAGAATGAGGAAACACTGAAGAAAATCCTCGTCCAGGAGGGCGATGAAGAGCCCTTCTTTCTTCTCGGCTCAGGCTTAGCCGAAGAAGAAGAAAGAGAACTGGAAGCTTTTTTGAGGACAAACATAGAGGTGTTCGCCTGGACACCCTATGAAATGCCTGGCATTGACCCCGAGGTCACATGTCACAGACTGAACGTCGACAAGTCGGCCAAACCTGTAATACAACGAGCTAGAAGACCGACGTTGATGCACGTCGAAGTAGTGGAGGAAGAAGTAGACAGACTACTGGAAGCCAAGGCCATTAGAGAAGTCAATTATCCGATGTGGCTATCAAACACTATGGTGGTAAAGAAGAAAAATGGTAAATGGAGGGTTTGCGTAGATTTTACAAGCCTGAACAAAGCCTGTCCCAAAGACAGCTTTCCTCTGCCCAAAATTGACCAATTGGTAGACGCCACATCTGGACATGGAAGGATGAGCTTCCTGGACACTTATAGGGGGTACCACCAGATAGCCATGTACCCCCCAGATGAGGAGAAAACAGCATTCATCACCCCAAAAGGCCTGTACTGTTACAGAGTAATGCCCTTTGGGCTGAAAAACGCAGGAGCAACTTACTAAAGGCTGGTAACCAAGATGTTCAGACACTTGATTGGCCAAACAGTAGAAGTCTACATCGATGACATGGTCGTGAAGACCAAGGAGCCTAAGGGTCACCTTGCCGACCTAAAAGAGGTATTCGAAATTCTCAAAACATATCGGCTCCGACTCAACGCATCAAAGTGCGCTTTTGGAGTTGGATCTGGTAAGTTTCTCGGGTACCTGGTAACAAGAAGGGGCATAGAGGCCAGCCCAGATCAGATCAAGGCCATCGTAGATCTACAGAGCCCAACATCGGCAAAACAGGTACAAATACTTACTGGAAGGGCCGCAGCCCAAAACAGGTTCATAAGCCGAAGTTCAGACAAATGTAAGCCTTTCTTCAACCTGGTGAAAAAGACCGCGGACTTCCTATGGACTGAGGAATGTGAGGCCGCTTTGGCCGACCTAAAGAAATATCTGACCACGGCTCCAGTCCTCTCAACACCTAAACCTGGGGAGGAGTTGTTTTTGTACTTAGCCGTGTCAGAACACGCAGTAAGTGCAGTACTAATCCGAGAAGAACAAGGAGAACAGAAGGCTGTCTATTATATAAGTAAAACCTTGGCCAACGCTGAAACAAGGTATCTACCACTGGAGAAATTAATGCTGGCCTTGGTAACGGCCTCAAAAAAATTGAACCATTACTTTCAGGCGCACAAGATTGTGGTGCTAACAGAACACCCACTAAAGTCCTTGTTGCAACAAGGAGACTTAACAGGAAGAATTGCAAGGTGGGTAGTGGCCTTAGGCCAGTATGACCTGGAGTTCAGGCCCAGAACAGCAATTAAGAGCCAAGCTTTGGCCGACTTCGTGGCAGAATTTACGCCTGAATCCATCGAATATCGGGCTCCGTTGAGCCAAGATGAACGAGGTCCCAGCAAGCAAGGAGAATCTCAGCCAAAGGCAAAACAGCAAAGGAAGGAAAAACTCAGACCCTGCAGCATCTACATCGGCGACTCGTTCAGACTGTTTGTCGATGGAAGTTCAAACCGACAGGGAGCAGGGGCAGGAGTGCTGCTGATATCTCCAGATGGAGAAATAATAGAACAGTCCATCCGTTTGGGGTTCAAGGCCTCAAACAATGAAGCAGAATACGAAGCATTAATTGCAGGGTTAAAACTGGCAGCAGCAGCCAAAGCAGATGAGGTAATAGTTTTTTGTGATTCACAGCTAATTGTTAACCAGTCAACAGGAGAATTTGCAGCCAGAGACGAGAGGATGTCGGCATATGCAAAAGAGGTCATCAGATTGGCAGCCCTTTTTCAGAACTGCCGACTACTCCAAGTAAGCCGAGATGATAATAACCACGCCGACGCGTTGGCCAACCTGGCAAGTTCAATGCAGACTAGAAAAACAAGGACAATTATGATTGATTACATGTTGGGCCCGAGCATAGAACCACAGAACACAAAGCAAGAAGCAATGTGTGTGGACATGGGGCCAAGCTGGATGGATGCAATTGTTGCATTCCTGAAAGAAGGAAAGCTACCAGAAGACCGCAAGGAGGCACACAAAGTCAGATTGAAGTCGGCAAGATTCAGCCTGACTGTGGACGGACATCTCTACAGAAGATCCTTCACTAGACCCCTTTTAAGGTGCGTACACCCTTTGCAGGTTGAAGATTTTTTATACGAAATTCATGAAGGAGTCTGTGGAAGCCACGCTGGGGGCAGATCACTAGCTCACAGGGCCATTACCCAGGGGTATTGGTGGCCCTACATGCAAAAGGATGCTGAAGCCTACGTGAAGAAATGTGAACAATGCCAAAGGTTTGCACCTTTAATACATCAGCCAGCTGCTGACCTGAACCCCGTATCCAGCCCTTGGCCGTTTGCCCAGTGAGGCATGGATCTTGTTGGGCAACTTCCCCAGGCAACTGGGCAGAGAAAATACTTGCTGGTAGCGACGGATTACTTCACGAAGTGGATAGAGGCAGAACCTCTCGCCAAAATCCGAGATGTGGACGTCAAGAACTTCATATGGAAAAACATCATCACCAGATTTGGCATTCCAAGAGCCATAGTCACCGACAACGGAACGCAGTTCGACAGCAAGCTCATCAAGAACTTTTGTGCCAGATTCAAGATCAAAAATTACTTTTCAACACCAAGTTTTCCCCAAAGTAATGGACAAGCAGAAGCATCCAACAAAGTAATTTTGGATGGAATAAAGAAGAGGCTGCAGGTAGCAAAAGGAAAGTGGGTAGACGAATTGCCCAACGTACTTTGGGTATATCGGACTATGCCGAGAAGATCAACAGGGGAATCCCCCTTTGCCATGGCCTATGGCACAGAAGCTGTCATTCCACTGGAAGTCGGCATCCCAGGGCCGAACCCAGGGAGTTGAGAATGGGACTAATGATATACTCTTAGCCCGAAATCTGGATCTTTTAGAAGAACGAAGAGAGAAAGCTGGAATTCAGCTCGCAGTATACCAGCAACAGCTTACCAGAGCTTACAACAAGAAGGTCAATCCAAGAGATTTTCAAGTCGGCGACCTAGTCTTGAGAAAAGTCGTCGGCAACAAGAAAGATCCCAGAGAAGGCAAGCTTGGCCCAAACTGGGAAGGACCCTACAGAATTACTTTGGTATTAGGCAATGGAGCTTATCGGCTTGAAGATAATGAGGGCAAAGCATTACCCAGACCTTGGAACACTTGTAATTTGAAATTTTTCTATCATTAGATATGCATTATTTTTTGCCGATGTCATCAATAAAATCTTTTCAGAATTCTTCAAACACATATGATTGTTAAAGACATATAATGTTGTTTCTGAGAGACGTGAATAATGAGAACCCAAGTGGAACTCAGGTTCACATTGGGGGCAGAGAGAAGACAAAGACACTTAACACTTGTTGAAATTTGTAGCAATTTACAAGTTGAAGTTAAGCTGGGATGGTTCCTTATCTTCACTTGTTGAAATTTGTAGCAATTTACAAGATGAAGATAAGCTGAGATGATTCCTTATCTCCACTTGTTGAAATTTGTAGCAATTTACAAGTTGAAGATAAGCTGAGATGGTTCCTTATCTTCACTTGTTGAAATTTGTAGCAATTTACAAGATGAAGATAAGCTGAGATGGTTCCTTATCTTCACTTGTTGAAATTTGTAGCAATTTACAAGTTGAAGTTAAGCTGGGATGGTTCCTTATCTTCACTTGTTGAAATTTGTAGCAATTTACAAGTTGAAGTTAAGCTGAGATGGTTCTTTATCTTCACTTGTTGAAATTTGTAGCAATTTACAAGTTGAAGATAAGCTGAGATGATTCCTTATCTCCACTTGTTGAAATTTGTAGCAATTTACAAGTTGAAGTTAAGCCGAGATTACTGTTTCCCTTCACTTGTTGAAATTTGTAGCAATTTACAAGTCGAAGTGAAGCCGAGGTTATTGCCTTAACATTTGTAGCAATTTACAAAGTTGAAGTAAAAGCTAAGTATATTGTTTAAACATTTGTTGAAATTTGTAGCAATTTACAAGTAGATCATTGTTTAGCACTTGTTAAATTGAGCAATTTACAGTATATGTTTAACACTTGTTGAAATTTGCAGCAATTTGCAAGCAAGTAGGTTAAGACCAAGATCACTGTTTAAACACTTGTTAAAACTTGAGAAAAAGTTTGCAAAGTTAACACTGAATAGTATATATTTTACACTTGTAGAAATTTGTGAAAAGTTTGCAGGTCAGTATCTTGCCGAAGTAAAGATTGCAGTTATTACACCCGAGGTATGTAACCCCGAGAAGATTATACAAAGAAGGATGAGTATGTAAAACATGCAAAATATTCTAAGTATAGAATGATACGGAAGCATTCAAGAGAAGACAGAGGTACAAGCATTTAAAACAAAGTTGTGTTGAGGATTCAACAGGAAACAAAGGCACATCGGCCATACAAAAAGCTTGCATTGTTTTAAAACAAGGAGTACAGAAGAAACAAAAAAGTACAAAAGACATCAAGGCTGTGATTCTTCAACTTCAGGTGCAATTTGAGTCTGGACCTCGGCAGATTCTTGGAGAACTACCTCGGCAGATTCCTGGGGAGCTACTTCGGCAGCCTTTTCTGCCACAATCTCGGCATCGATTTCAGCAATGGTTTGGTCAAGACTTTTATCGGTTGGAGGAACGTCAGATGATGCTTGTTCAGGAGTGGCCTCCTTGAGAACCTCCTCATCTTCCTCCTCATGAGTCAAGTCTAGGACTTGATTATCCTGAGGAGGGGACTTGGTCTCAGTGGCATCCTTAGGCTTCCTTACTAGAGCCTCATCATCATCCTTATCCTCATCCTCGGATTCAGACTCCGATTCGTCTGCGGCTTGAGTTAGAGGTGGAGGTGGAGGAAATGGAAGAGGAATAGCATTGGCATTGCGGAAGGGTGAATCGACAGGGAGGTTAAGTTTCTTTATCAGGGACATCCAACCAAGGGAGAAGCCCCTGTTGCATGCCTGCCTGACTTGGAGCTTGTAATCTTCAGTAACGTCGGCCACACCTTGGGCATAAGCCTTTTCATCAGTTTCTTTGATTTCGGCTTCTTTCGTAGCCAAGGCCTCCTGAACTCCTTTTCGGCCTGGGCCTTTTTACCCTCAGCCTCTTTTTTCTCGGCTTCAGCGACCTTCCTAATAGCCTCAACAGATTCAGCTTTTTCTTCTGCCATCTGTTGGGCCTTAGTGGCAGCCTCAACCTGATCCTCCAACTTCTTCATTTTTGCTTGAAGACTCTTGTTGATCTTTTGGAGGGCAGAATACTCCTTCTTCAAGTCAGTTAACTTCTCCCTGTTCTCGCAAGATTGCATGGAGAAGGAATGGGCATGCTAAACAGCCTGAGAGAACACAAAGCAAAAAGTTACTACAAAATCTTACAAGTATGAAAAGATAAGGAAAAGACAGGCTACCAAGTGAAGACACTTACTTGAACACAGCGTTGAAGCATGAAAGCATAATTTTCGTACTCACTCATTTCGGCGTTCTTTTCCAGATCGCCTGGGAGAAGAAGAGCTGTACTGAGTGCAACGCCGACATTTATGTCGTCGGCGCTATCAGTAGCCATGACCGGCTTATTCTCCAAAGTAATCTCGGGCGTCCAAGGGACGTTTGGTACTTTGGACTTTGAAGTCGTTGCAAAGGAGGACCTCGGCCTCTTTGACTTTGAGGACTCTGATGGCTGGGTCTCTGCATGCCTCTTCCCAGCAGAGGGTTGGGATTTGCTGCTTTCAGCCAACTTGGAGATGGGCAGGGCATCCTCAGCCTCAACCTCAGTAGCCCTGGCCTTAGGCTGGGCCTTCTTGGTTCTTTTTGGCTTTGGTGGGGGCATAGATTGGGTCGGAACAGCATCGACGTTGGTTGGGAGGTCGGCTAGGAGATCTTGGGCGACAGGCTTTGGGCGAACCATTTCGGCAGTTTTGACAAGTCTGCGCTGGCGTTTTCGTTCGGGTATTGGTATCAAGTATGGGGCCGAAGTTGATGGCAGATCAACTAGGTCAGATGTTGACTCCTGATCTGTTCGAGATGTAGAGGCAGTTTGGGTTGTGACAGTAGGTGGAGAGAGGCTCTTTTTTTTCTTCCTTGGAACGTCGGGCAGAATGGATTTGTACGTTGGGATGAAATTCAGTACCAATGGAGCCTTGCGCTTTTGGATTGGAAGGTCTAGGAGTTTCTTCAAATCTTTACCAGGGATAAAGGATTGGCGAAAGCCTTTTGGTGGCTTACGAACATCTGCGAAAAGAACAGACATTAGAAACAGACAAAGTATTGAGGACCTGAAAAAGAAACAACTAAGTGTTGACACTAGACTCTTACCCTTGCCCTCTTTAACTGTTCGAGGAAGAGGGAAAAGATGGGCATCCTCGTCTGGGGCAAACTCCCAATTTCCTGAAGCAATGACATAGTCATCTCCAGCTCCCTTATTGGAGTCTGGGAGGTCAGCTACGATTTTGAATTCGGTGGACCTCGGCTTGAGGTAATAGACATAGCCTTTTTCCTTCAAGTTCAGGGCACACATGGTATAACAATATTGAACGTCGGCAAGGGTGATCCTTACGTTCTCCTGCCTAGCTAAGGCTATAATACCGTTAATCACTCGATAAGAGTTAATGGTAAGTTGCATGGGGTTCAACTTATAGTAATGAAGAACTTCACGAAAAAGGGGATTGAGTGGAAGCCGAAGTCCACATTCAGTAAAAGCGACAATGGGAAAGGGCATTGTATCGTCTGTGGGCATGATTGAGTCATCATCCCCAGCCAGTCTCAGATGGACGTCGGCAGGAATTTCGAACTCTTCCCTAAAGTATTCAAGTTTGGTCGGGGTATCTACCCTATGTCTCCACATGCCCATGATTTCGGCGTAAAGGAATTTGATGACAGAAAGGAGATGTTCTTAAAGGGTTTTTAAAACCTCGGCAAAACCTAGGTAAACACTGGTAAAGCTTGTCTCAGTTTTTTCCTAAGAGTTGGAAGGTTCTATAGACAAATCCCAAACCTATATCTATGAAATTAAAGATTGGGGGCACAGATCTGGAAGGAAACACAGCAAACACGAAACAAAGAACAAAGTTTCAGAATCAAGAACAGAGGCAGGGTTCTCAAAAAGCATAAACAATACGAGAAATACAAGCTCAAGAACAGAGGCAAGAAAGTGGTGAAACAATGCAGAGTGTACAAAACATGAGCGAAATCATGAAATAGACACATCCAGATGAATAGTTCAACAAATCAAAGGTTTGAAGAAAGCAATGATGATAGCAAGTAAGCAAAAGAACATAGAAGAAATCAGAGACGAAAGGAACAGTTTCTTACCAGAAAAAATGGAGCCGACGAGGAGATTGCCGAAGTCAGGCGACAGTTGCAGACACTACGGAGTAATGAAAGCTTCACTGGAGTGGTAGAAACGATAGCAGTTGCAGAGCTTAAAATTTGAGCAATGGCAGATTGAAGGGAAAGGGTCTAGAGAGAGAAAGAGTAAAAAGGGATCGAATGCAAAAGTGAAAGAAGTGACAGAGGGGGAAAAGTTTCGTCAAAACAATTTTTTTGAAACGGCGGCAAAATGAAACAATTATTACGCCTGGAGCATCGCACACGTTAGACGGCGCGCGCAGGAAAGACGATTTTTAGGCGCGTCAGTGATACGATCCAATAAGGATCAGACGCGTGGGAAAAACGGTTGAAAAGCGGTGCTTGACAGCTCACACGCGTGAAGAAGTTCGTAAGGAGGCTCTTGGAGTTCTTGTTCCTTAAAGAGGACATGTCGGTCTGAAGTGAATGATCTCGGCTAAAAGTTCTTAAGCCGATGTACAGAAAAGAAAGTACCAATATAGGTTCCATCACCTCAGGATGCCGAGGTTATAGAACCTAGGGGGCAGTTGTAGGGATATATTTTCTGAGTACCAACGCATGGCAAGGTGACACCGACGTGTCAGCCGAGGTGCCGCGTGTCCTGGTAGTTACGCCGAGGTGATCTCGGGAGTTGCTGATGTTATCTTCGAAGATATCGGAATCCGAGATAAGCGGATAAAGGACAAGAGTCCTAGATTGAGTGAAGACTTCAGTTTGGGTAGAGATGAAACTCTTAGAGGGTTTATCCTAATCCCATTGGGAGTTCCAGATTAGCAGTAATTCTGAGTCCATTGGAGTTAGGCTCCTGTTGGGACTAGGATTGTATTGGCTATAAAAGAGAGGCACCCCCATGGGTCTAAGGTATGTTTTTGATACTCAAGCTTGTGAGTTGAATACTTGATTATCTTTGAGAGATATACTGACTTGATCGTCGGAGTGCCCCCGGGTGGAAGAACCACCGCCGGAGCCTTTTCTTTCTGTGCAGGACAGCAGGGTGCCATCTATTCTACCTGTATTCTACAACTGAATCACTAAGGAGGGCAGTGTGATCAAAAAATCACTCACACAAAAAGCATCATAATGGGCTGAATCATCCCAACTAGGTTGGCACAAAAAACCCATCTTATCATTTGCTAGCACCTCCAGAGTTGGTGAGCAGCCAACTAAAGAAACAGAAAAGAACACAAAAAAACAGCATAACATAGTGCAGATTCACCCCCCCAAACACTAGTACAGCGGAACTAACACCCATTAGTGCAGCAGTGCACATTCAAAATCAGAAAAACAACACAAGGCCTCAGTCCAGAACTAACACCCATTGCAACAACTAATGCCCCAGTCCAGAACTAACACCCATTGCAACAATTCAAATGCTGCTACAAAACCAGATTCAGCTCATAGAGATAGAACAAACAGATCATACACACCAGACAGCAGAGCATAGTGCAAATTCACCCCTCAAACATTAGTACATCAGTGCAGAACTAACACCCATTAGTGCAGCAACTTAACAACAGGTTCAGATCATACATAACATATAGAACAAACATAACAGATCATACACACCAACTACACCAGATCACCAGCAGAGCATAGTGCAGATTCACCCCCTCCAAACATTAGTGCAATTCAAAAACAGCCACCAACAACAGGTTCAGCTCACAGAGAAAATTTTAGAAACATGACAAATATAACAAATAGAACAAACATGCCTTGCACAACCTCATGCACCATTTTTGTTGCACAACAATTAGGCCCATCAGCTGCACAACAAATAATCTCAACAACAAATAAGCCCATAGTTAGGCAGCCAATAACCAAACACCCAGTAGCAACCAACACACCAACAACAGCCTACTCTGTTTCACCCAGCAGGTAATCAAAAAAAATTTACAAATCAAGCAACAACAGGTTGCTGCTGCATAACCAGATCATGCCCCAAACCAGTGAGCAACGAACAGCACACAGAAAAAATTTCAGAAACAGGACAGATATAACAAATAGAACAAACATGCCTTACACAAGCTCATGCACCATTTTTGTTACACAACAATTAGGCCCATCAGTTGCACAACAAATAATCCCAACAACAAATAAGTCCATAGCTAGGCAGCCAATAACCAAACACCCAGCAGCAGCAAACACACTAACAGCAGCCTACTCTATTCCACCTAGCAGGTAATCAGAAAAAATTTACAGATCAAGCAACAATAGGTGGTTAGCTCAGCACCCATTCCTAATACAGTATTGAACCTGAGGCAAATTAAAGACTATATCATTGATAGAGAACTCCATTTTAGCTGGGGAGGATTGGGCTCACAAAGCAATTCGAGCTTTGACAACCTCACATAGTTTCTCAAAGTTTGGCTGGGAACCATTAAAAACAAAATCATTTCTATGCTTCCATGTGGACCACAAAACGGCCAAAGGCACAACCATCCACAGCAGCTTCTCAGTCTTTTTCATTTTGCAAAACGACCACCATTGTAGTAACCCTTCCACTGAGTTTGGCATAACCTACTGAAAACCCCACCATTTCATAATATTAGACCATAGCAGCCAAACAAATGGGCAGGAGAGCAAGATATGATTGACAAATTCCTCCTCATTTTGATAGAAGACACAGCCCACATTGGCAAATGCAGCTAATATCTCGATTCTCCGTAAGAAGCTAGAGGTTTTCACCTTGCCTTGCCAAGCCAACCACCTGAAAAATTTGACTTTAGGAGGGGCACAATTATTCCAAACTACCACTACCATACTCTTAATAGGACCCAAGGAGTATTCATAATTTTTATACACTGATGCAACAGAAAACAAACCAGATGGTTCAGCCTTCCACTTCCAAGCATCTTGTTTGGTGACCCTCATTCCAGGAGCATTCATAAGGAATGAATGAAGTCTCCTAACCTCCTCCTCTTCCCAGGCCAGCAGAGCTCTCCTAAATTCTAGATTCCAGACCTGAGACCCTCCACTCCTAATATAAAAATTGGACACTACTCATATTTTATCATTGGACAGCGAAAAAAGTCTGGGGAACTCCTCCTTAAAGCTTAGCTCCCCAGCCCATTTATCCAGCCAGAAAAGAGCTCTCCTACCATTCCCCAACTCAATGACTGAGTTTGCCAGGTACAGATTATGTAACATAGGAGTAGATATAATTGCACCAATGATATCAGACCAAATTTTTGTGTTTTTGCTGTTTCCTTCCATACATGGCAGCCATCTTCCACCCCCTATATTATACTTAGAGCATAGAACATCCTTTCACAAAGTATGATGCTCTGACCCAAACCTCCACCACTATTTCAGCAATAAGCACTTATTCATAATTGTGATACTTCTAATCCCTAAACCTCCCAAATGTTTACTCTTGGTAACGGTATCCCATCTAACCATGTGAACTTTCCTTTTGAGGTCTGATCCCCCCTAAAGAAAGTTTGCTTGAATCTTCTCAATTGCTTTAGACACCTCCACAGGTATTTTGAACAAAGACAAGTAATAGATAGGCAAGTTACACATGACGGACTTAATTAGTGTCAGCCTCCCAGCAAACGAAAGCAGCCTTCTCTTCTATGTAGATAACTTTTGTTTAAACTTGTCCAAGACTGGCTTCCAAGTGCTTAACCTACCAGGATTAGCACCGAGAGGTAGACCTAGGTACTTAAAAGGGAACCTCTGATGGGCACAATTTACTTTAGAGGCAAAACTCTGTAGCAACACTTCATCCACTCCAATGCCCGCAATCACACTCTTATGGTAGTTAATTTTCAGCCCCGATAGGATCTCAAAACATCTCAGAATGCGTTTGATGGTCACCACTTCCACCCACTCAGCTTCACAAAACAATATTGTATCATCTGCAAATTGTAGATGCGTTACTGTGATTCCATTATTCCCAATGGCAACCCCTTTTATCAAACCCATTTCCTTGGCCCTAGCAAACAAGATATTCAACCCCTCGGCCACAATATTGAAGAGGAAAGGGGACAATGGGTCACCTTGCCGAAGACCTCTCTGTGGGCAAAATTCCTCAGTAGGTGAACCATTCACTAAAACTGACACCTTTGTGAAGGTTACACAACTTTTCATCCATCTCACCCATCTATCGCCAAAACCAAAATTAGATAGCATATTAAATAAGAATTCCCAGTTGACTGAATCATATGCCTTTTCAAAATCTAATTTCAACACCAAACCTTTCTTGTTTGATTTTCTCCACCCATCAACTATCTCATTAGCAATGAGAATCCCATCTAGGATATTCCTTCTCCCAAGAAATGCGGATTGAGTCTCACTAATAATCCTTGGCATCACTTGTTTCATCTTATTGGCTAAGACTTTAGCCAAAAATTTGTACATGGATCCAATGAGGCTTATTGGCCTATAATCCCTCAAGCTTGAAGGGCTGTCAACTTTTGGGATTAGAGCTATAAAAGAACTATTTAAACTGCTCACTAAAGAGGCATTTTGATGAAATTCTCTTAAAAATTGCATTACCTCAGGTTTGACTACTCCCCAACATTTCTTATAAAAGGCCAAATTAAATCCATCAGGTCCAAGTGCTTTATTACCATCACTGTTCTTGATAACATATCTGACTTCCTCTTCAGTAAATATGCTTCCAACAGCTCCGTTGCTTGACGACCTCCAATATTTTTGAACTGGCCAAATAGTGAAGGTCTAGTAGCCCAAGATTCGGAGAAAAGATTCATGAAGTAAGACTTCACCTCCAGCCGAACCGCTATAGGTTCTTCCGCCAATGAGCCATTCACCATAACTGAACACAAAGAATTTCTGCTATTTCTATTATAAGCCATAATGTGAAAATACCTTGTATTCCTATCTCCTTTTGATGCCCAATTAATTCTGGACTTTTGTAACCAAGTCCATTCCACCATTTTGTTTAACCTCCAAATTTCACTCATAATTTCCTTCCGTCTAGCTTGTTCAGTCCCCAGAAGTGTTCTTTCTTCGGCAATTAGCTCTATGGCATGGGCTTCCTCTTCTGCAGCCTTAAGCCTGGATTCAAGCATACCAAACTCTTCAATACTCCACACTTTTAATTTGAGTTTTAACGCTTTCAATTTCATGAAACATCTATACCTGGCCCAACCTTCAACCTAGAAATCTGACCAAAATTTGTCCACAAAACTTGCAAACTTGGGATGAAGGGTCCAAGCATTCAGAAACCTAAAAGGACGAGGACCCCATGTTTGAACTTGTAATGTTTCAATTCAGTCCATCTTCTATGTTGGAAAGTTTTAAATACACAATCGAGACTTATACCTTCCAATAGAAACTCTTGTAATGTAAGTGTAGGGAGAATTATGTGTATTCACCTCAATGCATGTTGGTACACATTGTTTTCCAAGTCCATCTTCTATGTTGGAAAGTTTTAAATACACAATTGAGACTTATACCTTCCAATAGAAACTCTTGCAATGTAAGTGTAGGGAAAATTTTGTGTATTCACCTCCATGCATGTTGGTACACATTGTTTTCCATCCCTAGCTAGAGTTAAATACATTCTATTTGTTTTTTTTTTTTTCTTTTTTTACCATTTGTGTAACCGTCAAAATCATACGTACATGTGTGGTTTGGATCATAGGGCGGAATTGGCTTATATGCATAAAGGAGTATATATATGAATTTAAAAAAATGAAAAAAAAACACCTTGGACATATGATTCGATATTCCTATGTGGTCATAAAACCAATTTTCTAGTATGTGAATTTTCAAGATGAAACTAAGGTCTCGTTTGGGGAGTAACTATTTTAGCCAAAAAATTAAAAAGTCACTATAAGTTGTTATATCACACTCTCTACTTTTTTGCACATCTTTTTATAAAAAGTCAAAAAAATTACTAAAATGACACGTTCTCAAACGAGGCCTAAATGGCCAAAATTTCTAAATCATCCTAATCCCATACCATGTAAACCTATACTTAGAGATATAATTTTTTGTAGGTTTTGTTGTATAAACTGGCATTTGCTTTCTAGTTAGAGTGTTTGTAGCTCTGAAATATTTGGTAGATTTGATTTTAAAATCTCGTTTGAGATAAGCTAAAATAACTCAATTTGGGTTAAAATAGCCAATAAAAGAAAATATTCAATTATATCACATACTCTATCTATTTTTTTACATGTCTTTTAATAAAAAATCAAAAAGTTAATTAAAATAGTCAATTCCTAAACGGAGAGCCAAACAATCTTGCTAATTACACGTAGTATAGGGCAAAATGTCTCCATGCATGTGACTAGGCTCTCTTTCGTCAGTGGACATACATATTCTATTGTCTTCTCTGATACTATGATAAGTTGTTGACCACCTCGAAACTTAGATTGTTAGAAAGATGAAAAATTAATTATTTATATCCTCAATACAATCTTGATTAAAAAAGCAATGCAAATCCATAACACATTAAGAAAGAGAGAGTTCACATTCTACTAAGTAAAACAAATTACAACGTCAAATTACAAATTTCACTCCATTGTGAACCATCTAAACTAGAAGTGGAATATTACATACACAAACTCCAATCTTACATAAAAATGAAACACAAGTCTATATTATGTAGTGCAATGAAGAAAATCCAAAAAATGAAATGTTGCACTGTAATAGTGCCTTAATAGTGATCAGAATGACCAACACCAGGACTATGACCTGGTGTTGTGGGTCGAAAAGAATCCACATTTCCTTGATCCATAGTTCTAAAACTAGATGGTTGCAGATGACTAGGGCTTGCAATCTCATTACTTTTGTCTTTAACGCTCATTTTGACATTAGGGTTCAAGCGTTTTGCGCAGTTCAAATTCTTTCGCAACTCCAAATTCCTTCCTTCAATACAAGTCATTTCACAAAAAAGTAGCAGGTGGGCGTTGGGAGTGGAGCAGCTTGGATTTGGTGTTGGGTTTTGGCTTTGGCTTTGGGTTCTGTGGGCTGATTTTGTGGGGATTCATGTATTCTATTTTCTTGTTAAGTCCTTCTTAACTTTTTTTGTTTAAAAAAAAAAAAATCATCAGGCCAAGGGGTTGGTTGTATGGATGCGAGTAGTAGTAGTAGGGATATTTTGTACTTTCCGAATCTCTCTCGATGCATGTCATCTTCCTGTACCTTTAATTTCATGTTGTTAATGAAATTTTTCTTTGCTGATCAAAAAAAAAAAAATTCACAAAACAAGAGTACTAGAAGAAAAAACATTGAAGTAATCAACTTGGCCATGGCTAAGTAAATTAGATGAGCTCAAGCTCAAAGATAGAAGAATCAAATGAGAATGGTTTGGACAAGGAAGAAAGGAACTTGGTCTGTCCACAGTGACTCTCTTGGTATTTAAGGAGTGAAAAAGAAGAAGCGTGTGAGTCCCAAACATCAAGGAAGATTCCATATGGTGAGCTACAAGCCTGACATAAATGTTAGGGGCTTTCATTCCATTGCTTTGGAAGAATTTCTAGGGTTAGAACAATATCATAAATTTTCTTTTTTTCTTTTTAAAATTTTCTTTTTTATGTGGTAAGTAAGTGCTTTAAAATATCATGCATGTGTATGTATGCTTGTCTTTGTAATTAAGAATATCATTCTCTGTTTATATGCTTGCCTTTGCGAATATCATGCATGTAACGCCCTCAAAATAATACACATAAACCCAACATTCGTGATATACATAGACAAGAGAATAAAATATATTTCCATTCATCAGAGTATTCTTACAAAAAGTAATACATGTTGACAACAAAAGTAAATGCTCTGTAGGCTTACAACTTTCCAAGTCAACACTTGGTTTCAACAAAATAAGAGTTCTAACTCTTTACACAAAAGCCCTTGGCTTGAATTTACATGTATTACCAAAAATAACAGAATAAACAAAAGAGTCTTCAACTCCCAGAACCTTGCAAGCTATGTCCTTGGAGGTGGCATAACACCTAAACCTGAAAATGATGTCCCATATAGGGTGAGCCAACACCCAGTAGAGATATGCTAAACATAATATGAGCAATAACTAAAACACAGGCATTTGATAAATATTTAACTCGTATAGACAAACATATATCTCTTTCCATTTTATTATCCAAACCAATTCATAGATATGGTTCCTTATTCAACCAAACAGTTCATGATGAGCCTACAACTCATACTAACAATACTTCAATGATTCAATTTCAAATGAGACTATAACTCACATAATTAACACATCAATACTTCCATTTCAAATGAGATTACAACGCAAATCATCATCATTCCAATACTTCAATCATCTACGTTATACAAACGTAATTCAAATTTCGGGACTTTCACCTTAGACACTCCGGCCAACTTAGTTATCACTGGAGTCCATCCCCTATCTCCTCCCAAATCCGGTTTAGGAGTCCATCCCCTATCTCCTCCCAAACCGTGGAGTACATCCCCTATCTCCTCCCAAACCATGGAGTACATCCCCTATCTTCTCCCAAACAACATACATATACAATGTATTTAAACACTTATCATATACAATGATCAAGCAAAGCACATATTCAATGTGTTATTCCTTCCGTCATATTCAATGACATACTCAATTGATTAGTTATAATTCACCTAATCATCATGCAGTGTCTACAACAATCAAGACTATCCTCCACCGATAGCCCAAAACATTTATTTCTAAATAGGTAATAAATTATCAAACAGATAAATTATTCACAATGTCAAATGTGAGTGATTAATAAATCCAACTCCACCATTAAACCTTATAATTACCCAATTTCATTATTTCCAACTCAATTCCATGTTTCCATAACTTTCCCAAATTAATTATACCAATTAATTCATAACAATAAATTAGGGCTTTTCTCTCCCTTTTCTCAACATTGACCCAAAGGTCCAAATATCATCAATAAACATCAATACTTCATTTTAAGACCCAAAATACACATATATGGGTTAAAAGAACAAAACCCCTCTTTATTCATTTTGAAACCCTAACACCCAAAATTTCCAAACTTCAACATTTAATCAAAATGGCTTTAAGTTTATGTCAAAGACCATAAATATGAGTAGGAATCCCTACCTCGAAGTTAGAAGCCCAAAGGAGTAGATGAAGAAAACTCAAAGTGCTCCAAATCCATGATTTTTCAAATTAAAGTGAAGCCCACACCACCCTCTATCTTTCTTACAAAGAGATTTGGGTGGAAACACTCTAGAAGTAGATGAAATCTTAGAGAGAGAGTGTGTAGAGAGAGAGAGTCGGATCTAGGGTTTTGAAAGTAAAAGAGATAAAAAAAATGATTTAAAATAACACAGTCGCGATCTGATATACGCATAGTCTGCTCGAGCGGAGAATAGGACGCTCGAGCGTAAGACACAAAAACTGGACCCGCTCGAGTGCAAATATACTCGCTCGAGCACTAAGACACAACAGTAAAATACCACCCGCTCGAGCGCGGAGATACCCACTCGAGCGTAGTACTTTAACAGACTCCAGACACCCGCTCGAGCGCAAAACACCCGCTTGAGCGCAAACCCGCTCGAGCGTAAGGAACGCCGCTCGAGTGTGAAAAACACATCTGCAGTATATTTGCAGATGCACAAAATGCTGAAAGGATGCAAACTCCGCTCGAGCGCAACAAGACCCGCTCGAGCGGATCATCAAAAATCTGGGCAACAAGATTAGAGACTAAGACTCAACCAACCTGTTCAAAACACGCCCAAGACATCCTAAAACTCATATACCAAGAATTAAATGGACTCCAGTCCAGGATACTGTACATAAAGGGGAAAACCCGGGATCGCTATAATGCATGTTACATTCAACTTCATTTCTCTAACTGTCTTTAGCAATAGAGTTAGTTTTCTTGGTGTTCTAAAAGTATTTTTATGATATATCTACTATTACATTAAAAGTGTGAAAATCCTGTCATATTTTTTATTTTATTTTTAAATTTTAATTTTACTCTCTCAAATTTATTATGTTTTGTAAAAGTTATGAAAAGTCTTATATAAATTAACTATCTCTTTATTTTTGGAGTTGAACACTAAAAAACGATATATCTACTTTCAATAGTCTATATAAATATAAACAACCGTCTCTCTTCTTATTAAAATAAAAAAAATAACCGTTTTCCTATTATTTATGTGTCTGTTTCTATATAGATACACATAATATTTACAATTGTCCATTATGGATCAAGTACTTATGAATAATTTTAATTGAATCTTAAAATTGTATGCATCTGTTCAAATCTAAACAGATGAAAGCGCATACGTTTTTAAAACAGAGATTTGTGTTGCATCTCAAAAATTTGCAAGTTATATTCATATACTTTGTTTTTGTTTAGATTAGATTTCCTAAAATATTTTACATAATACTTTAATAATCAAGATTGATATTAAAATTCTAAACAATAACTACTTTCGTTAAATCTATTTTCCAGTTTTTGGTTTTTCATGTTTTTGTTGTTTATTTTTTATATTTTCTCAATTTTGGTAATTAAAGATACTGAAATTTCTTCATATTTATTTTTAAATTACTTTTACATAAATATCTACTATCTTATAATCTAAATAGAATTAAAAAGTAAAATATTAGTAAAATATTTATAAATTCGAACATGCACTGGTTTATTATTATTATTATTATTATTATTATTATTATTAATTTTTTTCGAAAAGAATACACAATAAATTATTTTCTAAGTGTATTTAGATTAAATGAATCTAAATCTAAAAGTAAAATTAAAAAATAAAAGGCATTATTAAATTAAGTCAATCTAAAAAAAAATAAAGGGTTATTAAAAAAAAGTGTCAAAGACAAAAACATGAAAAATAAAAAAAATTCAAAATAAAAGTTTAAAAAAAAAAAACCAAACCAAAAACTATAAACTTCTATTTTTTAAAAATCTTTCTTCACTAATCTCTAATTTTACACAAATTATTCACAAATTTCTATCAATTTTTATGTGAATTTAATAATCTAATTAAAAAATAGTGCATACACACAAAAAATACAAAAATTTAATATTAAACATCTATGTTATGACTAGCTATTTGATTATGAATAATTATCTTCTCATTATTATCTATATTATATTATTGCAAAAAGTTTCATATATTATTTTTATGGTATCTTATATATGTCAGTATCTACATATATCAATATATAAAAACATATAAATGTAAATTTATATATGTTACTGTATTCATACATTGCTAATTCGTAATGCTATATTACCATTGAATATTTTAATTTTCTAATATGTATCGCTTTAGTAATATAATTATATTCGTTAGGAAAAAACTGCGGAATTGTGTATTGTTCTCCTATCAACTTATATTCAATACATATATACATACATGTCATACAAATAAGTGTCAACAACGAATACTTTTAATAACAAATCAAGACTTTGCAAAACACTTCAATCACAACAATAATTGTACTTTTTTTTTTTCCTTCACAAAAATAATCACATTATTGAGGGTAAAAGAATTTTAAAATTCACAACAATATGATATTGCATCAAACTTTTACACATCCAAACATTTTTATTACAATGAGTTATAATAGTGAGCCGGAAACAAAATTAGAATATGGTGAAACAAAAACTACAAAAAATCTATTGCAACATACTCTCGAAGTAAAGTTAGATGAGCTGAAACAGAAATTGTCCTATCTGTTGTGAAATTTAAGAAAAACAATGTACTTCATGTACACATTTTAGTCAAGTTACAAGGAAAAAAATCAAAAGATACCCAAATATTATCACAACAACTCAATGATGCAGAAAGTAAGAATATCAAATAAAAAGTTTCGATCAATTTTTGTCATATGCTGATTACTAATAGATACCATAATAAATTATGTAATTTGACAATTTCATGAAAGTGACTCTGCAAATATTTATAAGTATAGATCTATAAATATTGTGATTTCTATATTGATCGAAATATAAAGGTACAAGATCATTCTATTTTCTAAAAAGACTATTTCACATTTTCTAGATAAATGAAAATATACTAAATCCAAGGAGAAAGACTTCATGGAAACCTGTGATAGACAAGTTTAAGAGCAAGCTAGCTTCATGGAAGAGAAGGTATTTATTTTTTGCTGGAAGATTAACCTTGATCAAGTCCGTACTGTCAAGCTTGCCAGTTTATTTTCTATCCATCTTCAAGCTGCCAGTGGGTATTGCAAAATCACTACACAAAATTCAAGCCAACTTTCTTTGGGAAGGATCTGAAATCAGGAAAAAAAGTGCACTTAGTTAACTGGAAGGAGATATGTCTAAATAAAACTAAAGGTGGGCTAGGTGTGAGAAATCTAAGCGAGGTTAATGAGTGCCTACTAGTTAAATGGTGGTGGAGGTATGGCAAAGAGGAGGCAGCTTTGTGGAAACAAGTGATATGTAGTAAGTATGGAGGTTTAGGTGGCAGATGGTGCCCCTTATTTATTAGTTCAGTGTGGCTGTCGCATACGTGGCCAGATATAATATCACTGGCTATAGTTAATACTGCTCTACGTGATTTCTTCTTGCAAAATTTCCAGCTAGTTGTTGGAAATGGTAGAAGACTGCAATTTTGGACTGATAGGTGGTGTCACAACCAAAATCTGAGTGTCTTTTCCCAGATTATTCACATTATTTGTTGACAAAGATGGAAAGTTGTTTGATTTTTTCCACAGAAGAGTGGCAGATTCAGACTGGAATCTGGTTTTCAGAAGACCCTTTTTAGCATGGGAAGAGGAGGAAGTGCAAAAACTTAATGATCTCCTGCAGAATGCGCCTAGGCTCAATGAAGGGGTGGTAGACTCTTGTTCTTTGTTAGCTCATCCGTCTGAAGAGTTCACTGTGGCATCAACTTAGAAGTGGATGGAAGCAAGTCAAGGGGTAGATTCCATAGTCACTAGGTGTATTTGGAACAATTTAGCCCCTCCCAAAGTTCAATTCTTGAGTAGGCTAGCGTGGAGAGGTAGGATTAAATGCTCTGAATTTTTGAAAAGAATTGGAGTGTTGAATCCAAATGTCTCTGCTCTCCATGTGTTCTGCAGATCTGAGTTGGAGTCTGTAAATCATGTTTTTCTTCACTGTCCTTTGATTTGAAGTTTGTGGGCCAATTTAGTGAACTGGTGGAATTACAAATGGGTTATTTCTGGAACAGTGGAGGGATTACTTCTTTCGTAGTCAGGTTTAAAAATGAAGAAGAGGACGCAAGCAGTTTGGAAGACACTACCGCTAGCAGTTATGTGGTCAGTGTGGAAAAGCAGAAATGATTGTGTAACGCCCTCAAAAATAACCCATAACATACACAATAATAAGATGCATTACTTAAGAAAATAAACCATAATTCATTCATCAGAGTATCTTTAAATAAAGACATTACATGTAATAATGAAAGTAAATGCCCTATGGGTTTACATCTTTCCAAGCCAACACTTGGACACAAAATGTGAGTACTAACTCAACTACAAATTAAGCCCTCGGCTTGTGATTACATGTAATATCAAAACAAAACAAATAACTAAACTAGTCTTCAAATCCAAGTCCTTCCAGACTAAGTCCTTGGAGGTAGCTTATCACCTGAACCTGAAAATGATGTTCCCATAAAGGGTGAGCCACAGCCCAGTAGAAAAATACTAAACCAAATATAAGCATTGAATAAAGCCATAGCATTCAATAGATGGTTAACACTAAATGTCATATTCACTTTCCATTATCTATTCAACTTTCCATTATTATCAACATATGGCTCAGAACCTGGCCAAACTACAACAGTGAACTATATATCATATTCACATACTTCCAATATCAACAAAACAAATGAGACACAGGCTCATATCAAAACACTTCCATACTTCCAATATGATACACATTTTAGTGTTGTATCAATAACATGCAAAAACACTTCAATATCAATAAGCACACATAATAGTGATGCTAATGGAGTCCATCCCCTATCTCCTCCCAAACAAAATCCGGTTTAGAGGTCCATCCCCTATCTTCCCCTAAACCGTGGAGTACATCCCCTATCTCCTCCCACACAATATGCATATGCAATGCTCAACCAATACATGTATGTAAACACATAACATATACATCTCACAATCAATACACATAATGTCTGTATTAATTCAACAGTCAAAATTAATGACTTAACCAATGTGATTAGTTTCAGTTATCCCTAATCCACATGCAATGTCTACAACAATCATGACTATCCTCCACCGATAGCCCAAAACAGTTATTTCTAAACAGGAAATAAATGTATCAACAATAATAATCTCAACATTTAAATAGGCGAGTAATTAAATTATTTAACTACACCCTTTCAACTTATAAATCCCCAATTCCATGAGTTCAACTAATATTCCCAATTTTCCTCAAATGAATTAGGCCAATCAATTTATTAAAACAACTAGGTTTTTTCCAAAATTACCAAAATACCCCCCAACATATTAAAGTACCAAAACTTAGAACAATACTCATAAGATGGAGTAGGAAATCCCTACCTCGAAGAAATAACCCAAAAGGAGAAGACAGAGATGAAGACCCAAACTCCAAAGTGCTCCAAATCCAAGATTGTTCAGATTAAACTGAAGCCCTCGACCCACTCTAACTTTTTAATAAAGGATCTAGGGTAGAAACACCCTAAAACTAGATGAAACCTAGGGTAGAAGGTGTGTAGAGGAAGAGAGAAGTCGGACCTAGGGTTTAGAATCAAAATGAGATAGAAAAACTGATCAAAAACCCGCTGCTGCCTATTTAAACTGAACAGGCTCGCTCGAGCGAAGACATGGTCGCTCGAGTGACCAGACACAAGAAAGCCTCGCTCGAGCGAAGAAAAGCTCGCTCGAGCCAAAAACTCGATGCTTCAGGTCTGCAATCCAGAAGTACGCTCGAGCGAAGGACTGCTCGCTCGAGCGAAGAACTCGAAAACATACACCTCGCTCGCTCGAGCGAAGGAAAGCTCGCTCGAGCGAAGAAACACTGCTCTCAGGTCTATACTAGACGCAATCTCTCGCTCGAGCGAAGAAACTCTGGCTCAAGCCACCAAACACAAAAACAACCCTCGCTCGAGCTACCAACCCAAAAACTGGACAGCAACACTTGGTTTCCGAATCCAACCAACCTGTAACAAAACCTGCCCAACATATCCTATAACTCAAAACTAAGGAATTAAAGGACAACAAAAACAATATATAACAACTGAATCTACGGAACATA
Organism: Camellia japonica; assembly: GCA_030407325.1. Classification (NCBI taxonomy): domain Eukaryota; kingdom Viridiplantae; phylum Streptophyta; class Magnoliopsida; order Ericales; family Theaceae; genus Camellia; species Camellia japonica. Next base: position 173,771,552 of record JAPPVO010000016.1, read on the forward strand.
AGTCCGGATACAACAACCAAATGGGGAAAGACCGGCGTCGCTATAGATTGTTTATTTAATAAGGTACAACCGAATTGGAATGCTTTGGAAGACCTGATAAAGGCTAGAGTTGCTTTGTGGGTTCCTCATCTTTGAAGGGGTTTAATTATTCGGTGCAAGATGTTATATATAACCTGAATCAAGTTTGCCTCTGTGTGTAGTTAATTGATGACTTGTTGAAGCTCTGCAGATTGATCTGGTTCTGTTGCTGAAATGATGAACTGCACAAGTGCTAATGTTGGTGGAAATAATCTGATGAAGCAAAATTCTGCTACTTTGTTGCGGTTGTTGATGTAGGTTGCTGCTGTTCTATGGTTGTTTTTGCTTCATAGGTCTGGTCTGATGGGGTTGAGCGGCCTCTCCGGTTTATTTGATGCTCTGGTATGCTGTTGAATTGATTGGGTCTGTTCTGCACTATTAGGGCGTTCCACTGTTTTGCACTATTGGGGTTGAGCAGCCTTTTTGTTTAATTTGGTGTTTAGTTTTGGTCCTTCTCCCTCTGGTTTTTACTTTGCTCTGTTGCCTCTTTTGGTCTTGTTCTTTTTGTCTGTCTCTCACCAACTAGGAGGTTGGAGCTTTGCTTAGCTCCAAGCTCCTCTTTATTGATGTATCTTTTCATACTCTGTATGATTGCTCATCAATAAAGTCTTCCTTTTTGCTGATCAAAAATATATATATATATATATATATACTAATGACTAATATTATATTTTTCAACATGCAAAATATTCGTGACACAGGAAACGAGACTCAACAACTCTTGATGTATAAAATTATATTACATATTGATATAAATGCATTCTTACCCTAATAATATGCAAATAATATGCAATAGTGGGTTCAATGAATTTGTATTATGAGATGAACTATTAAACAAAATTGTGTAATTATGTAATTAATCTCACACCTTCAAAAGTATTACAAGTATGGATTATGAAAATTTGAAATGAAGAGTTGATAAAAAAAGATTTGTGTAACACAATATATTTAAAATATTTTATTATTATTTATTATTTAAGATAAGATTATGATTCTAACAATCTAACTACAAATTAATATTTATGGTTATAAATTTTCTCATTTATCATTAAATTCTTTAGCTGAGTATGTATTAATTTTTTTTTAGTTGTATTTTGGATACAGATTAATTTATCTATATAACTCTCCATACTTTGTATACATATCACATAACAATTAAGAGATATGTATAATTATAATACTAACAGTTGATAAAAAGCAGGTATCACATGTAACGTACGTACTCAACTACTAATATTCACAACAACAAAAACGGAGAAAATTTTGAATAAAATGACAAGTAATTACATTTATTATTTTTATTTGTTAGTGCTTACACAAATTAGAATTATGTATTAAAATTTTATTAGATAGATTAATAAATCATTACAATAACTCAAAAAGATAAAATCTGGTCTTATTGCTTCATAATTTAGATATTATTTTTTATTATGAAAAAAAGAAAGAAAGAAAGATTGAAACCCATAATTTAAGTCTTACAATTTTTCTCTATAATAATATGACAAGTTATGTGTCAAGTTTTAATTAGCCACATATTCAACCATGTAAGGTTTAACCCTCTTACTACGTCATTATTGGTGAATTTTGAAATTTAATTATGAATCCCTATCAAAAAGGGACCATACTTGCTCTCTCTCACACACACTCTAAAAGTGAACGAAGGGCCCTTTAGTAAATCTTGGACCTAGCATCGCAGTTTTCAATTGGATCAAGACTTAATAACAATAATAATAATAATATTTTTTGGGCTATAATTACTAGAATTAGTTGGGCCTTGTTTATTTAAGTTAAATTTTGAAACTCTAAGCTACGATTTTGCACACTTATGCTTAGGGATGGCAATGGGGGTTAATGGGGTGGATATTAATTCTCCACCCCCATTCCCCTATAATAAATTTTCCACATTCCCCATTCCCCATGGGTACCACCCTCCCCATTTCTTAATGGGTTTGGATTTTCCACAACCCACTTTAATCTCTATTTTTATTTTATTTTTATTTTTATTTTTATTTTTTTATATTTAATGTTAACAACAAATTTTTTTTTTTTTTTTAAAGGTTCACAACAAAAGCTAAATATACCTTCAATCTTTTTTCTTTCTTTTTTAATATATTTAATGTTAACAACATTTTTTTTTTTTTTTTTTTTAAGGTTCACAACAAAAGCTAAATATACCTTCAATATTTTTCTTTCTTTTTTAATATATTTAATGTTAACAACTTTTCTTTTTTTTCTTTTTTTTCTTTTTTTAAGGTTTTAGCTAAATATACCTTCAAACTTTTTTCTTTATTTTTTAATATATTTAATGTTAACAACTTGTTTTTTTATTTTTTTTTATTTTTTTTTTAAGGTTCACAACAAAAGCTAAATATACATTCAATCTTATTTTATTTTATTTGGTTCAACAACAAAATCAAATACACATTAATTAATTAATTAAAAAGTTTGTTTTATAATAATCAAATATATAATTTTGAGACAATCAAATAAGTTTTAGTAATTGAAAAAAAAAATGTGGAAGATTAAAAAAAAAAATTACAACCATCTCTCTCTCTCTCTCTCACTCTCACTCTCTCCCCCACATGTTATAAGAACCTGTTTACAATATTATAAGAGTCTGTTTGAAGAAATAAAATGTGAAAGAACCTGTTTGAAGAAAGTGTTATAAGACCCATATTAAATTATATCAGGGCATAAACAAGGAATTGTTTGTTGATCTCTTAACTACGGACATTTTAGACATTAAACCATCTTTCTCTTAGCAAATTTCAACCACTCATTTTAATTTATCCAAAATCTAATTATACATTTTAACAAATCTAAACCACTCATTTTAAGATATCCATGCCTTACCACACCCAATCCATCCTCCATTTTCTTCCTTTAGTCCCCCATGAATTTTGTTGTTTGTTACTTTTAAAAAACAAAAAATAGTTTTTCAATTAAATTTTTACTAATTTCACAACACCATCACCACTATTCTCACCTTCACTATCACACTACCATCACCATAGCCACTACCATCATCACTGTCGCCATCACCCCACCACTATGTCACAATCTCTACTTTCACCTTCGTTCCATCACCACCACCACCACCACCAAATATAAAAAAATATTTTTTTTAATTTTTTTTATAAAAAATATTTTTCATTAAAAAATATTTTCTATCTAAATAAATGAAGCATAACATTGGGAAACAAGCTGATTTTAGTTAAATCTGTTCATAACTAAGAAAAATTCTTTTATTTTAAAAAAAAAATTTATTTAGTAAGACTTTGTATCCCCTTTTTGTTTTTCCAGCAAATAAATCTTTGTACCCATGCTTTCTAACCAATCACGACTCATGCTTGTTTCGATTCTCTACAATTTCCTTATTTTCAAATACATTCATATATATATATATATATATATATGTTGTATAAATTGTGTGATAACATAAAACAAATAGATTCATACTCGGTAATTGAAATTTCAGAACAAGCAAACCATTCTGAAAATTACAATACATAACAAAATAAAACAGCATAGAAAAGCAAACCGAAACCTGCACTAGACAGTGTCCTTAATTTTTTTAAATAAATTTAAAAAATTCTAGATATGCATAAAATTTGACAAGAATAATGTGACAATGTTAATTAATGTGTATTTGATTTTATTGTTGAGCCAAATAAAATAAAATAAGATTGAATGTATATTTAGCTTTGGTTGTGAATCTTAAAAAAAAAAAAAAATGGTTGTGAACCTTAAAAAAAAAAATTAAAAAAAAAACAAAAGAAAAAAGATTGAATGTATATTTAGCTTTGGTTGTGAATCTTAAAAATTAAAAAAAAAAAATGGTTGTGAATCTTAAAAATAAAAAAGTAATAATAATAAAAAAATTGGATGTATATTTAGCTTTGGTTGTGGATTTAAAAAAAAAAAAAAGGTTGTGAACCTAAAAAAATAAATAAATAAATAAAAGAAAAAAGATTGAATGTATATTTAGTTTTGGTTGTGAATCTTAAAAATAAAAAAAAAATAAACATATGGGGAAATTAGTAGGTACCCATCCCCAACCCATTCCCTGTGAATATTTAAAGAATATCACTTCTCCTACCCAATGGATAAGAAAAAAAGAGGAAAATCCATGTATTTGGGTTGGGTCTCCATGGATACCCACAGGGTAGGTTATCCATTGCCATCCCTACTTATGCTCATCAAGCCGGCCCTGGGTATCATAACCGCCCTCCAAAACAATAAATAAAAATGCATTAGTTGTTTGGTTATCCCCAGTTTTCAGAAAATTAAATTTTTTTATTATTAATTTTTTTTGTTTCTAGTAATTTTTAAAAAATTTTAAATGCATTTAACTTAGATATATTTAAAAAGCATAATATTTATGAATTTTTTAAAGGGAAAATTAGTCTAGAGTCCCTCTCCCACTTTTCGTAATGGAAGAGATCCACAAAATTATTTTTTGATGTCTAAAGTCCCTAAACATATATCAGAGAAATTTGACTCTTTCTCTCTCCTCCTCTACTACAGAGCAACACTTCCTCTCACTCTCTCTCCAAAACCCTAGAGAGAAGAGATGGGCAAAGCAGCACGAGGAGCCGAGGCTGTAGAGTTGGATAGGCTCATCTTCAGAATCGAAAGCATATCGAAGACTCGGATTGTTCAACAACTTCGATCATCGGAGACGATGAGATGGGATCGAATGGTTTGAAGCAGCTCTGGCCATTGGTTGCAGGGTCGACAGGAACAATTGCAGCCATAGCAGTCATATACTATCTACGTTGCGCGATGCGAAGGTGATCAGTGAACCTGAAGAGAGTTACAGGTTAGAAAAGTTTTGGTTTTCCAAGTATGGTTATGTTTACATTTTGCTAGGCTATGTTGTTAAGCCTTTAAATCGATAATTACTAAGATTTTGGAGTTTTTGTGTTGTTGGCTAATGGGCTAGCTAGTAGTATTGAGGTGAACCTTTTGCTGGCAAGCTAATTGTTCTTTGATTCGGCTCACTGTTGCTTGGTAGAATATATATTTTCATGGTGCTACTACAACTACTTATTTGATGTAGAAAGAAGAAGATGATGATGATGATGATGATGATGATGATGATGAAGGCTATCAAAGAATTTCTCTGGAGGAAGAATTTGAATTTGAACCCAGAGAAATTGGTCTAAGGTCCCTCTCCTATTTTTGATAATGAAATAGATCCACAATATTTGAATTTGAATTTGAACACAAAGAAATTTGAATTTGAATTTGAATCCAGAGAAAATTGGTCAAAATGATTTCATAAAATAATAATGTAATCCAGAGAAAATTGGTTAAAATGAATCTAGAGAAATTTGAATTTTCTCTGGTTTATAAATGAACCTAAAGAAATTTGAATTTGAATTTGAACCCAGAGAAAATTGGTCAAAATGAACCCAGAGAAATTTGAATTTTCTTTGGGTTGAACCCAGAGAAATTCTTTGGGAAGTCCAGAATTTCTCTGGATGAAATTTCTCTGGAGGGGAATTTCTCTGAGTTGGGAAGTTATTGGCCGACCCATTTCTTTAGCCATCTTATCCTTCTTATTCATGTTACCCATTCCCCTTTTTTTTTCTTTTCTTTTTTTCTTTTTTTTTCCAATTTTACAATGCATAGTGAGTGCTTGATTAGTTTCCTACAAATTATATATACACACGCAATGATTTTATATATATTATGTATATTTTCATAGATTTCACACTCACATATACCTGTACCCATGTGTATGTTTAATTTCATTCCTTCAATGGTTGTGCTTCTTAGTCTGCAAATCCCACTGAATTTATTTTATTGTTACATTTTATGTTTTGTAGATCAAATATTACTTGTATTTCACGATCTTGCACTTGTTGTCATGATTCAGTACTAAATTTATTTTGTGTTTTGCAGATCAAATTGGGCTTACTCCTGAAGAAGTTATTTCAAAAAGTATGGCCAATCCCGAAGTCGCCATGGCATTTCAAAATCCAAGAGTTCAAGCAGCCATCATGGATGTATGCCCATGCCCTAATTAATTGATGTTGTACGGGAAAGAAATAAACCTTCTCGTATAATCCTGTTGATCAAGATTGCGCTCCTCCGTACGACGTCGCTTTACTCCCTGAAAACACAAACGTGAGCTAGCCGGCGGGTGTGTACCGGATACCTCTCCGATGCCTAAGTCAGCAAAATAGACAAATAGACAAAAAGCTCTGTGTATTCGGGAATCAAAGTTGTGTTACCTCTCCATAGGTGATGTTTGTGAGCTTTTGTAGGTTCCGTGTGGCACAATCCTAGTAGGACTTATCCTCATCCATATAGAGTCCTCCTAGGATTTATACTCCTGAAAGATAATGCTTATCCTTCAACACCCCCCCTCACTGTACAAACCAAGTGAGATGGTTTTACCATGGTCAGACTTCAATATGACCGAGGTAAGCATGGCTATGCTAAGCCGCATACTAGACCGAAATAACTTTAGCTCGGCTCTTCCATTCACTGCTCTTACCTCGGCTCTCCCAAGGCTAACCATGGTATGTTCTTGATCGGGATAACCAATACTCCGGTCCCGACCGGGATAACTTTGTGTGTGACTACCAAACTTACCGTAAGCTCCTTGGGACCGGAGTAACTTCAAGCTTCTCGCGGACCGGAGTAACTTCAAGCCTCTCTTGGACCGGAGTAACTTCGTGGCCTTTTTACTCAGCCCTTCGTACTGTGGCCCATAACGGCCCATTACCTAGCTCAGCCCAATATTTATATAAATTACCCTCTCAATTGCCCCTTAATTCCATCTGCATAGCATGATAGGGATTACTTGTTTATCAGCCGAGCTAACAATTTTAGCCTGATGACCGAGCTAACACTCAGCTTAATTTATACATAACTTAAGAACAAATGGGCAAATATAGGTTTTTAGTAGAAACACCTGGTGGCTTGGCCGAATTCCGAAGGGAGTATAATATTCCTGACGATGTCCATCTCACCTTGGCTAAGCAAGATGACACACCATGGGAAAACCATGGCTTTGTACCTTTTACCATTCTATCCATAATAGAAACCGGACTAAGATTTCCTGTTCAACCCTTGCTTTGTGAATTTCTTAGGCAAACTAGGATATGCCCAACCCAGCTTTCCACAAACTCATACCGTATAATAAATGGCATAGCCGAGCTAAATCGCCGGGCTGGCATTAACCTCGGCTTAGCCAAACTCTTCCATCAGTACTCCATAGGATCAAAAGAAGATGGCTGGGTCTATTATCTAATAATACGCCGCCATCGAGAGAAAATAATAAAGGACACACCGGATAAAGACTTGAACGACGATGATTTTTTCTGGGTATCTGGGAATTTCGAAGATCACCAAGCCCAGATCCCAGGGATAAAGGAACCCCCGGTATAATTACTTCGGCTTTATTGCATGTTCCTCTTTATTTCAGTTTTCTATACCTCAACCGAACTGACAGTTGTCTTCTTTATGCAGATTCAGCCCACCTCAAATCACTGTATAGCTACCCCAACTTAGGCGTACTTCGTGCCGCACTACGATATCCCGAAAGAAGTTAGGCTAAGCTACTGAACTTCGAACCGACGTACAGATACAGCAGTCAACGAAAAGCCAGAGTAACAGATTTTTTACTAGAAGCCTCCCCTGAACTGGACCCCAACGTGCCTCAAATCAACTTGGTCCGAACTACCGCCGAACAAGAGATGGCAAAGAGGAACAGAGTAAGGGCTTTGCTAACCGAAACTCACCAAGCCGGTGTACCACCAACCAGTCAATCCACTGAGACCGTGGTAGCCCTTCCATCTCAACAACCCTCCTCATCTCGCCCAAGCAAGCGTGCCCGGACTACCCCAACCGAGCAACGTCTTGTTGATAAAGACGAGACTATTCTTCCACCTAGCCCTCCATCGAGCCCGCAACCGGAGTGCTCCGACCGAGCCAAGTGGGCACCCAAACTGACTTTTCAAAACCGAGATATTCAGGACATTGACTCAGTGGTCGTTGAAAAAGATCACTTGATGGCATTTAACCTTGCCAAGAGTGTCTGCCTTCCAGCAGACATGGAGCACCACCAACACCTGACCGAATTAAGGGCCATCCGCTCGGCCACGAAATCCATAGTGCTTGTAAGTAGCTTCTTCTGTTAATCTTTCTAACTGGCACAACTTCTATCTCGGTTTGATTACAAGTCTTCCCTCCTTTTTGCAGGCCATGTAGAAAAGCCACATCGCTCATAAGCGTGTGCTCGAACTTTGCAAGACTACAAGGCAAACGCTGGCCGAAGTGACTGAGAAGACGGCCGAGCTCGAACAAGCCAGGCAGCAAATAGCCGAGCTAAAATCTGAGAACGGTCGTCTGACCGGACTTGTTAGCTCGGCCGAAGCAAAAAAACAAAAAGCTGCAGCCGTTATAAAAGACAAATATCTGCGCGAACTGGCAAAACTTGAGGGAAAGAAAAATGCCGAGATAGAGCAGCTGAAGAAGAGTGCTGAAGACGCCGAGCTCCGGGGTTACAAGGAGGGGGAGGCGACTTATATTAAACAATGTGAAGCTACCAAGGATCTCTTCTTCAAGTGCGGTTGGAGGGCGGCTGTAGAGCAGCTCGGTCACGGTCCAGAGACCGAGGTCTTTAATGCTCCTGCATACTTCATTCCGAGCTCTATGATGGAATATGCTGCTGCCCTTCAGCAACAATTTCTTGAGGACTCAGATGATGAAGAAGACACTGTGCCCAAAGATACTCCGGCTGTCAATGATCCTGTCGATCAGTCAGTTCAGTTGGAGCCAATGGTGGAAGACCTGACCAGCGAGCTGCCTACTGAGACCGAGCTCCCAAACGAGACCGTACTCCTGTCTGAAATCGGGCTTCGGGTTGATATTGATGCTGATCTAGATGATTTGTTTAACTGACTTTGTATTTTTCTTCTTTTTGCTTTTTTCTTTTCTTTGCTTTTGGAAAAAAATTGTAACCGGGCTAAGGCCCCACCCTTTGTACTCTCTTTAAATTTGCAATGAAATCTGCTTTTTGTTTCAACTCTTATTTCGGTTGATCTCTATGCTTGTTCTTTACTTTCCAACTGAAGTCTAGGATGAGGTACAGTATTCACTTGCCGAGATACTTTATATCGGTCTTAACATTGCAATTATAAGTATACCTGCCAACCACTCTTTAGCCGAGATAGTTACCTCGGCTGAAGAGTACTAAGAGTTGGTTTAGTCCAGCCAACCACTCTTTAGCCAAGATAACTACCTCGGCCGAAGAGTACTAAGAGTTGGTTTAGTCCAACCCACCACTCTTTAGCCGATATGCTTACTTCGGCTGAAGCGTACCAAGTGTTGGTTTAATCCAGCCAACCACTCTTTAGCCGATATCCTTACTTCAGTTAAAGAGTACTAAGTGTTGGTTTTATCCAGCCAACCACTCTTTAGCCGATATCCTTACTTCGGTTAAAGAGTACTAAGTGTTGGTTTTAATCCAGTCAACCTCTAAATTGGTTTTTTCCAGCCAACCTAGAGTAAAGTGTTTGGTTATTCTGACCAAACGTCCTGCAGCCTGGATCCTTATCCTGGGCTCAGGAAAGGTGTTGGTTTGTCCAGCCAACCTCTAGATTGGTTTTTCCAGCCAACCTAGAGTAAAGTGTTTGGTTATTCCGACCAAACGTCCTGCAGCCTGGATCCTTATCCTGGGCTTAGGAAGGGTATTGGTTTATCCAGCCAACCTCTAGATTGGTTTTTCCAGCCAACCTAGAGTAAAGTGTTTGGTTATTCCGACCAAACGTCCTGCAGCCTGGATCCTTATCCTGGGCTTAGGAAGGGTGTTGGTTTGTCCAACCAACCTCTAGATTGGTTTTTCCAGCCAACTTAGAGTAAAGTGTTTGGTTATTCCGACCAAATGTCCTGCAGCCTGGATCCTTATCCTAGGCTTAGGAAGGGTTTTGGTTTTTCCGGCCAACTATTTCTACAATGTTCCTAACTCACTAAAGCTATCTTTTACAGAAAATAACTTATACCGAAAAGAATCTACTTATTTTATTGAGAAAGGAAAAGGAAAATTACATATGCTTGAAGAAAGTTAAAAATAAAATAATCTGAGATTGGCAGTGTTCCATGGCCTGGGAATGGCTTTGCCGTCCTCATCTTCCAAGTGGTATGCCCATTTTCCTGCTAATCCAATCACTTTGTAAGGTCCTTCCCAATTGGGCCCTAACTTGCCATCTCCTAGTACTATGGTGTTTCTCATCACTTTGCGCAGCACCCAATCGCCGATCTTGAATTGCCTTAGATGCACTGCTTTGTTGTATTTCCTGGATAACTCTTGTTGGTATGAGGCGATGTGAACCAGTGCTCTTTCTCTTCTTTCTTCTGCAAGGTCGAGCTCCAATGCTATGGCTTCGCCATTTAAGTCTGGATCAAAATTTTCGCTTCGAATTGTGGGGAGGCCAACTTCCAATGGGATTACTGCTTCCATGCCGTAGGCTAAGGAGAATGGTGTTTCTCCTGTTGATCGTCGAGGTGTGGTGCGGTAAGCCCATAAAAACATGGGGAAGTTCCTCAGCCCACTTGCCTTTTGCCTTCTCTAACCTTTTCTTCAGTCCATCCAAGACAACCTTGTTTGATGTTTCTGCTTGGCCATTTGCTTGAGGATATGCCGGTGTAGAATTGTAGAACTCGATCTTGTATTCTTCACAAAAGCCTCTAAAGATTCTGCCATCAAACTGAGTGTCGTTGTCTGATATTAGGGCTTTAGGTATGCCAAACCGAGTGATGATGTTTTGCCAGACGAACTTCTTCACGTCTTTTTCCTTGATTGATGCTAAGGCTTTTGCCTCCACCCACTTTGTGAAGAAGTCGGTTGCTGCAAGAAAGAACTTCCTGTTGCCTGGTGCTGTTGGAAGTGGTCCCACTATGTCCAAGCCCCACATTGCGAAGGGCCATGGGCAGGTTAAGGGTAGAAGTTCTCTGGCAGGTTGATGTATTTAGTGTGCGAACTTCTGACATTTCTCGCACTTCTTCACATATTTCTCTGAGTCTGCTTGCATGTAAGGCCACCAATATCCTTGTGAGATTGCCCTGTATACTAATGACCTTCCCCCTTGATGGCTTCCGCACATGCCTTCGTGTATTTCGAACAAGAATGCTTCAACTTTGCTGGGATGAACACACTTTAGGTACGGTCCTGAGAATGATTTCTTGTATAATGCCAAAGATGGGGAGAGCCAAAATCGTTGTGACTTTGCTCTTATTCTGTTGGCTGCTTTCTTTTCTTCTGGTAGGGTTCCATCTTTTAAGAACAGTATGATGGGGTCCATCCAAGAAGGGCCTAACTCGGCGCAACATACCTCTTCTGCTTCGGGGTCTTCAATGCTTGGTCTAGGTAGGTAGTCGATCAGCAATGGATGAGGGATGGAAGTATCTGCCATTGAAGCAAAGCCTGCTAATTCATCTGCTATGCTGTTTTCCTCCCTGCCGATTTGTTCTATCCTGACTACTTTAAATTTCTTGATTTCTGTTCTGACCAACTCTTGGTATTTAGCTATCCTATCGTCCTTTGCTTCGTAGTCGCCTGAAATTTGGTTTACCACCAGCTGCGAGTCGCTGTAAACCATTAGTTCGGTGGCCTTCATGTAGAATGCTGATTTGAGGCCTGCAAGAAGCGCTTCATACTCCGCTTCATTGTTTGATGCTGGAAAGCCCAAGTTGACTGCTTGCTCCACTACTAGGCCGTCTGGAGAGATGAGGACTATGCCGAGTCCTGCTCCATGTCGGTTGGATGCTCCATCCACGAAGAGCTTTCACATCTCTCCGACGAATAACTTCCAACAAGTGGAGGGATCAGATGATGCCTTGGGGTCCTGAATGTTGCTGGTGTTTTGTTGGCGGTGCTCCATGCTTGCTGTTTGCCCCTTGCTATCTGATTGTACCAAGTTTTTATTTGTTGGTGAGTCTTGGCTTGGTGTAGCACGGTTCGCTTCTTCCTTGCTTTCTTTACTCTGGTCTGCCTTGGGGTCTAACTGAGTATCCTGTACCAGGGGTTGCGTTATTCCAGCGTCAACTTCCATTCCTAGTTCGGTTGTGTCCGTCAGGTCGACTGGGCAGATATGATGACTTCTTGGGGTAAATTCAGCGACGAAGTCTGCCAAGACTTGAGCCTTTATCGCGGTTCTGGGTTGGAACTTGATGTCGAATTGTTCCAACTCTACTGCCCACTTCAAAATTCGCCCAGAAAAGTTCGCCCTCTCAAACAAAGCTTTTAATGGGAAAGCTGTGAGGACGACTATGGTGTGGGCGCGAAAGTAGTGCGACAACTTCCTTGAGGCCATCATCAAGGCCAAGGCCAGTTTTTCCAGTGGTAAGTATCTTGTTTCGGCGCCCAGCAATGTCTTGCTGACATAAAAAATGGGCAGATGTTGGATTCCTTCCGCACGGACCAACACTGCGCTAATTGCGTGCTGAAAGACTGCCAGGTACAGGAAGAGTTCTTCTCCAGGTATTAGGGTGACAAGCAGTGGTGGAGAAGACATGTATTCTTTCAAGTTTTCCAGAGCGCGGTCGCATTCTTCGTCCCACTCAAATTTGGCCTTTAAAGCATGGAAAAATGGTCGTAGTCTGTCTGACGACCAGCTAATGAACCGGCTGAGTGCAGCTGCCATGCTGGTGAGATGTTGTACTTCTTTTACTGAGTTAGGCTTCTCTAGATCCTGAATAGCTTTGATCTGGGAGGGGTCTGCCTCTATACCCCGGTTGGTCACCAGGAAGCCTAGGAATTTGCCAGATCCTACTCCGAATGCACATTTAGACGCATTGAGGTGCAACTTGTGCTTCTTTAGGATCTCAAACATCTCACCTAGGTCCTTGAGATGGTCATTCTTATCCTTGCTCTTGACCACCATGTCATCGATGTAAGCCTTCATTGTTCTGCCTAACAACGGCTCAAACATCTTGGTGACCGTTCTCTAGAATGTTGCCCCTGCGTTCTTTAGACCAAAGGGCATGACCTTGTAGCAATACAGTCCTCTTGGAGTTGTAAAGGACGTGACCTCCTGGTCTGGTTCGTACATGGCGATCTGATGGTAGCCTCTGTACGCATCAACAAAGCTAAGTCGGTTATGCCCCACCGTTAGGTCTACCAGTTGATCTATCCGTGGTAGGGGGAAGCTGTCCTTTGGGCATGCTTTGTTAACTGTCTTGTAGTCGACGCAAACACGCCATTTACCATTCTTTTTTGGTACTACGACTGTATTAGAGATCCATCTAGGGTAGTGCACCTCTCTGATTGCTCCTGCCTCTAGTAGCTTTCCTACTTCTTCCGCCACTATCTCGGCGTGGTGGAGTGCCGATCTACGTGTGCGCTGAATGATTGGTCTGGCGGATGGGTGGACATTGAGTTGGTGACAGATGAAGTTAGGATCAATGCCTGGCATGTCGTATGGTGTCCAGGCGAACACTTTGATGTTAGAGGTCAAGAATTCCAAGACTTCTAATCTCCCAGTGCTGGACAACGACGAACCGAGCAAAAAGAACTTATCCGGGTTCTTTTCATCTATTCTTACCTCTACCAAGTCTTCCACCGCTTTTTGATTAGTTGCTTTGCCGACATCTGCGAACAGTTCATTACTCTCAGGTTCTTCCACCGAATGAACATATCCCTTGGCAGTGCGGCTGCCATTCACAGTGACAAAGCATTGCTTGGACATGATCTGATCTCCAAAGACTTCTTCAATTACCCCGGCTTCATTGGGGAACTGCATTACTTGATGGTAGGATGACGCTACCGATCGCATGGCATGCAGCCATGTTCTTCCCAAGCTTATGTTGTAAGTGGAAGGGACTTTCAACACCCAGAATTCCACTTGTTTTGTCACGCTTCCTGCTCTGACTGGTAGGATTATTTTGCCGACTGGCCATTCTGGCATTGAATTGAATCCAATCAGGGGAGATACGGCGGGTGCCAAGTCTTTGTCTTGTAGCTTCAATTGTTTGAATGTTTCATAATACATTATCTCACATGAACTACCCTGGTCAATCAAAATCCACTTGACGTCAAAATCCTTGACTCGGAGAGTGACAACCAGGGCGTCATTGTGAGGGCAATATATCCTCGCTAAGTCTCTATCTGAAAAAGACATGATGTTCGTGGCCTCTGTCTTCCCTTTTTTGATGGTAGGTTGTGCACTTAGTACCTCCCTTAAGTGCTCGGCCTTCTTGATTGACCCTTTGAGCTCGCATACACGCTCAGGTTCGAAGATTCCATGTATCACATTGATTACGCCTTGAGGCGGGGCGTCGATTGGCATCCCGTTGGGGTTATTGTGGTCCTGGGGTGCTGGTTGCGTCCCTCCTTCAATGTATTTATCCAGGTGACCTGCTGCCACCAACTCCTCCAGGTGCTGTCTCAATGGCGTGCAATTTTCAGTGCGGTGCCTCTTTTCTTTATGAAAGGTGCATCGTGACCTTTCGTCGTAGTCCTTCTAAGCCTCTCCTAGCTTAGCAGGCCATCTGACGAAAGGTTCGTCGCGTATCTCGCTTAGAATCCGGTAGATTGGCTTTTTGAATACCGTGGTAATGGCAGTGCGGACTCTCAACCATCTTTTATCCTGGTCTTCTCCGTTGTCCCGCCTGCTTCATCCGTTTTTGCTCGGACAGTCTACCGTGTTGACCTTTGCTGAGGCCTTTTTCTCCGGTATTGAGGTCGTGCCAGGTTTTGTTTTGGCACGAGCGCCATCCTCTTCCACCCTGATGTGCTGATGCACTCTTTCCATCAAGGCCTCCATGGTTAGGGGTGGCGTCATGGTGATTGAGTCCCTTAGTCTGTTCCCGACTAGAAGGCCTCTTTTGTACTGTGCAATGGCTAGATTGGTGGGGCAGTCCCCAATCTGGTTAAAGGTCTCCCAGTAACGACTATTGTAGGATCTAAGTGTCTCCTTGTCGCCCATGTCAATGGAGAGAAGCTGGTCGATCTCCACTGGCGTTTTGGTGTTCGTTTTGAACCTTGTTACGAACGCCTCTGCTAGTTGCGCCTAGGAGGCTATGCTGCCTTCTGGAAGTTTTTCGAACCAAGTCAGACCTAGGTCGCCAAGGCTTGATGGGAAGAGGATGCACATCAAAGCCTCGTTGCGTCGATATACCGCCATAACCTGGCGAAAGTGGCTTAGGTGTATGTAGGGGTCAGTCTTCCCCTCGTACGTGGTGAATTTGGGCTGAAGGAAGCCTGAAGGTAGGGGCGCGTTTTCAATTGCCGGAACGAACGGTGAGGTCTGCAGCCTTGCTAATGCTTTGTCCGTTGGTTCATAGGCAGGCCGTGGTAATGGCATTCCAACCTCGACGCTTCCATGCGTCCGAGGAGCCAACCGCTGAAGGGCAGATACCCGGCGAGGGTCGCGCGCCCTATTATCCTTCTTCTGTCGGATGATCTTGGCAACTCCGTTTGCCTAGATGATGTCTGGTGTGTGCGCGAGGGCCGATAGGTGCTTCCCTCAGTATACGACCTCTCAGTCCTCGTTCTCTCAGACCTGGAGCAACGAGTCCTGGAGGTTCTGGATTGGGTATCGCCTGTCATAAGGCTTTTACTCTCTGTTTGTGATGGCGTGGTATGCCTACTGCGATCTTCTGAGTGGCGAGGGGGCGTGTTGCCTTTATGCCCCTCTCCTGTCGCCACCCATTTTCCCTTGATCTGGCGTTTCATGGCCTCCATATCTGCCGCCATCTTCCTTATTAATTCATCCTGTTCTTTCACGCGATCCTCAAGAGTTTGGGGGTTGATCCTCCGCCTTTGTCTGTCAGGACTTTGTGAACGAGAGTGACGGGGGCTGTTGTTCCGCCTCCCCCTAGTATCCCTCCTGGGGTTATGTCGTTGGGGCTCCAAGTCCGCCATGGGAGGGACAGGAGGTAACCCTTCGCACCTCCCACCTCCTTCTGGGGTCTGTCCATCAATGGTGGACTGTGGCAAATCTTCGTTGTGCGCCATTACTTTTTATTAGTAAGGAAAACTTAATCAAGAGGTTTTGTTCTAGTCTGACCTTCCCACAGACGGCGCCAATTGTACGGGAAAGAAATAAACCTTCTCGTATAATCCTGTTGATCAAGATTGCGCTCCTCCGTACGACGTCGCTTTACTCCCTGAAAACACAAACGTGAGCTAGCCGGCGGGTGTGTACCGGATACCTCTCCGATGCCTAAGTCAGCAAAATAGACAAATAGACAAAAAGCTCTGTGTATTCGGGAATCAAAGTTGTGTTACCTCTCTATAGGTGATGTTTGTGAGCTTTTGTAGGTTCCGTGTGGCACAATCCTAGTAGGACTTCTCCTCATCCATATAGAGTCCTCCTACGATTTATACTCCTGAAAGATAATGCTTATCCTTCAACATCCCCCTCACTGTACAAACCAAGTGAGATGGTTTTACCATGGTCAGACTTCAATATGACCGAGGTAAGCATGGCTATGCTAAGCTGCATACTAGACCGAAATAACTTTAGCTCGGCTCTTCCATTCACTGCTCTTACCTCGGCTCTCCCAAGGCTAACCATGGTATGTTCTTGACTGGGATAACCAATACTCCGGTCCTGACCGGGATAACTTTGTGTGTGACTACCAAACTTACCATAAGCTCCTTGGGACCGAAGTAACTTCAAGCCTCTCACGGACCGGAGTAACTTCAAGCCTCTCTTGGACCGGAGTAACTTCATGGCCTTTTTACTCAGCCCTTCGTACTGTGGCCCATAACGGCCCATTACCCAGTTCGGCCCAATATTTATATAAATTACCCTCTCAGATGTACTTGCTTGATTCTAACTTTGCTCTCTGTTACACACTCATTTTTTTGCAGTGTTCGCAGAATCCTTTAAGTATTGCAAAATATTAGAATGACAATGAGGTATGTTCGCCTCAAAGTTTATATTTCATGTTTGGCCATCACCTCTGATTTTTTTTTCTTTTTGGCCATGCAAAATTCTGGGAAGTTTAGGGAAGGTCAGAGAAAGTCCAGAGAAATTCTTCCCAGAATTTCTCTGGACCAATTTTCTCTGTGATGTGAATTTTCTCTGGGCTAATTTTCTCTAGACCAATTTTCTCTAGATCAACTTGAGGGACCTTAGACATTATGAAAATATTAGATGTCCTTTATGCTATAAAATCTTAATACGATGGACCTTAAAAAAAAAAAACCCCCTTTTTTAAACATCAAATACAAAAAAAATAAAAAATAAAAAAAAAATTACAAAACTTCAGTACATATTTGTATTCTTGTGTATTTATTATTTTTTAAAATATTTTTTTCACAAATATTTTACTTTTTAGGTGTATCTAAATTAGGTGTATCTTAAAAGTGAAAAAGAAAAAAAAAAATTTATTAAAATATTAAAAAAATTTACTATTAAAAAAAAAGAACACATAAAAAAAAATCAATTTTTAAAAAATTAATCAAAACCAAACAAGTCTAACAAACTATGGTATGGTTACATCTTCAACTAGCTCAAAAGGCCACTCGTATTTTTTTGGAACAATGTCGCTTGCCTTTTTCTCTTTTAATATGGTGAAATATTCAAGATCAAGTTGGTACTTACACAGATGCCCCAAGAATCATGTGGTGGGAGATTCTTTTGGGGGTCTTTTCTTCTCCCATGCCACTAACCCTAAATTTAAAACACTAACTGAACGGTCTGCCATCGTTAGGGCTAACTAAAAATATGTAAAACTCTGTCTAGCCATGCTTCTTGGCTGCTAGGTAGGGCCATTAGATTCTTTCGAATGCAGTGAACCAAAAAAAAAAATGTATGATAATTGTTTGAGAAGTACACGAGTGTCCCAATATAACAACTGTAAAAGTTTTAGTAGAGTTGCACATGAAATAGAGATCCAAAATCTCTGCTTATAAAGTATTCAAAAAAAAAGTATGCGGTTTAATTTCATTTTTATAAAAGTCATAGTATGGTTGCGTTTGAAA
The DNA here is from genome assembly GCA_030407325.1 of Camellia japonica. Taxonomy (NCBI): domain Eukaryota; kingdom Viridiplantae; phylum Streptophyta; class Magnoliopsida; order Ericales; family Theaceae; genus Camellia; species Camellia japonica. The sequence continues at coordinate 173,789,580 of JAPPVO010000016.1, forward strand.
TAGAGATTCCACTACAAGAATTTACACTTTTAGCGACCACTTTTCGCGATCAATATAAAAGTTGGTAGCTAAAAGTTATCTTTTGGCGACCAAATATTAATTAGTCGCAAATGATCATTATTTTTGGCGACCAAATATGAGTTGGTCGTAGAAGGTCATATTTTGGCGACCAAAAAATGAGTTGGTCGCAGAAAGTGGTATGGTTTTGGCGACCAACTACAAATTTGGTCGCGGAAGGTCACATTTTGGCGACCAAAAAATAAGTTGGTCGCGGAAGACCAAAAATAAGTTGGTTGTGGAATTGGCGACCAAAATTTTGGTCGCCAAAAAACTTATTTTTAGCGACAAAATATTTTAGTCGCCGTATATTGAGTTTTGGCTACTAAAACAATGTAGTCGCCGAATGGAAAATAAAAAATTATTTTTTATCTTTTGACGACCAAAATTTTGGTCACCAAAAAACTTATTTTTAGAGACAAAATATTTTAGTCGCCATATATTGAGTTTTGGCTACTAAAATAATTTAGTCGCCGAATGGAAAATAAAAAATTATTTTTTTATTTTTGGCGACCAAAATTTTGGTCGCCAAAAAACTTATTTTTAGCGACTAAAAATATTTTAGTCACCGTATATTGAGTTTTGGTTACTAAAACTATTCAGTCGCCGAATGGAAAATAAAAAATTGTTTTTACCTTTGGCGACCAAAAAGTTTTGGTCGCCAAATATTTATTTTTAGCGACTAAAACATTTTTTCGTCGCCGTATAGTTAGGTTTGGCTACCAAACTTATTTAGTCGCTGAATGAAAAACTTATTTAGAGATGAGGCACTTATTAATTACAATTTTTTATTTAAAAAAAAAAACATGATCAACATTAAGACAATTTTAATTTTATAGGCTAAATTTAAGCATAAGAATTATTGCAAAACATTATTAATAAAAACAAAGCAAAATTCTATAATAATGTATAATAGCTTGGTGTGGGATGTTGATGTAAGTTTGTAATTTTAGCACAAAAAATTATGATTCAGTTGATTCCTAATTTTAGAAAATTAAAACAAATCATTTATAGCACAAATTATTATAAAATCTATTAGAATACTATATAATGTTGCCAAAATAAAATTTCATGGGACCAAAATTGAAATTTGCTCGGCAAAGGTTGAATATGGAAGAGCAAAAAAAAAGCAGGAAAATAAAATAATAAAAAAAAATTACCGACCAAAGTAATTTGGTCGCACGTAACGAAACGATACTAATTTGAATGTAATTTAAATTAAGTGAAGCACAATGCCGACCAAACGGTTTGGTAGGGAAAAAATGCCCTATAACAGCCAAGTGAAATTTTCAAACTGTTTTATATAGTATATACCGCGAACCACTCCCGTTCACGACTCCTCACACGCACCTCATCGTCGATTCTCCTGCTCCATTGCAGTCACCAAAGTCGTTCCTCCTCCATCATCGCAGTCGCGTGTGTGGCTTCTTCGACCAAGCATCAATGGCGCTTCGAGAAGTACTTGAGCCTCCATTGTTAGGTATGTATGTTATCTCTGTTTCTCTCTCTCTCTCTGTCTCTCTCTCTCTCTCTCTCTCTCTCTCTCAATCTTTGTATTACTCACATGGTTGTGAATCTATTTGCGCACCTAACAGCACCGCCATCACCATTTTTCTGCTACTACCAGTTCGCCTATCTTCAAACAACCCCGAGATCAAGTATGGGTCCTCTCTTTCTCTGTCGCTCAATTTCTCTATTTTCCTTTGTTTTCCCTAATTTTCAAAACCAATTTTTTTTGTTTTTCCTAATTTTCAAAACCCTAATGAGTGAATGTTTGAAGGGATGGCCTCAAATCATAGTGCGTGGATTTGGTTAGTCAATTCAATATATATAATTAAAATATTAATTTCTTGTTTGAAATCAATACTTTACGCAAAATCCCTCTTTAGTCTATCAATTATTTGTTGATTCATAGTTGGGTCCATAAAAAGAGGGTTCGAATCAAACTCCATGCTTTATAAATGCCAATGCGAATAACATAAAATAAAAAAGAACATCTGAAGTCTCTGGTGGTGGGTCCTGAGCCAGTGATTGACTAAGTAGGGACCGCGGTTAGTGCTAGAGCTGGAGATGAGGGTATTTTTTGGGCTTGACAGTTGTGCATAGTGGTGAAGAATATGAATGACGATGGATTTGTAAGGAGCTTAGGATGGGGAAGAATATTTGTAATTGAAGAGTGACTGAAAGAAAAGTTATTTCTGTTATAATGCAATTTACGGGCCTATAAGTGACTTATTTATTGCAGCTAAAGAAAGAAAAATTTTAGTTAAGGAGGATAGTTCCTACACAGATGAGGGTTCTGAGTTTAATTCTTTTGTCAGTCATGTTGATGGTCCGAGATGGAAATTTTGTGAGGAACCCAGTGTATCATCAAGAGGAAATATGTTGAAATCGATACCAGCATCTGGTTTGCTACAGAAGTTACGGTGGAGTACTCTTGGACTGCAATTTGACTGGTCCAAGGTGATTGCTAATTTCATATTGTTCTTTTTTAGTTTTTATCTCAAATTGAGTACTATGGCCTTTATTTCTTTCAATACTAGAACCCATTTGGACCATGATTGGTATTGCTTCAAGCTATGAGGTCACCACTGTGAATTTCTATATCGTTTGATGTCTATTGAACTTTCATAAGATATTTGCACCAATTATCTATTTTGACCTGTGTCCCGTGTAAGTTTTTTCATCAATTGGCTTGAATTACAATTCTAGTACATATGTCATATTGCACATCTTTGTTTAATTAGCATGAACACTGGTCATCAATTTATTTTGAACATTGTTTCATTGTAGTTCTGTGAGATACACTCGTCAGTAATATCTGAAGTAACTTTCTTACATGTTTGTACAGCGGAATTACAATGTATCTCTTCCACACAACAAGATCCCCGATGCTCTTTGCCAATTGGCTAAAAAGATGGCAGCACCTGCAATGCCATGTGGGGAAGAATTTCGCCCAGAAGCTGCAATAGTGAATTACTTCGGCTTAGGTACTCTTCAGTCATAGCTATCTTTTGAATGTTGTGTTTGGTTTTAAAGTAGATTATGAGAATTTGTGTATTTGTGTAGTTAATTTTTTTTCCTGAGAATTTAGTTATTGAGATGTTAGAAGGAAAGAGCTCATAAACTCAACAAGCCTAATCATTTAGTAAAAAATGTTTGTGCACTGCTCATGCCAGGTGATACACTTGGGGGCCACCTTGATGACATGGAAGCAGATTGGACTAAACCTATTGTTAGCATCAGGTATCATGCTATTCATTATACGCTCACATTGATACACATGCACACACTTCCAATAGAAGGAACTAAAGACATTATATTCGAAGATTCTTTGCACAAAACACATTTCAAAGCATTCTTTTGAATATTAACATTTATGGGTCTCAAATAAGCATTTAATGTAAAATACACTTGAGTGTATGTCGTAATCAATTCCAAGTATACAAATACTCTATTTCATTAACAAGTTTAAAAGCTTGCTTCAAGTACCAAGTTACTTGCCTTGACCCCCTTAACTATAAGGTGGATGGCCTTCTACAAATGATTCTATATTCCAGTATTCAAATAATCAACGATTTCATACACACGTATCCTGGAATGGTGCAGGGGTGTAGTTATGCCTTTAAGGTCTTCTAAATTATCTCGAACAAGGTCTAAGTTGAAGTGGAGTGTCAAAGGTCTAGGGAATACAGAGGCAACAAGCCAGTCTAAATGTCCAGATTTGGACATTTACTTCCTCTACTGGTCTGATGTGCTATGTATAGAGAGTGGAAACTGGTGTCACCTGGACTTCAGATCGAACATTCAAATGTCATGATTTCCATCTTCTCCTCCTGTCAATTGTTCCTTGTTTAGTGGAGACTTTTTTGAAGCCAAATATATTGTTAGCTTTAAATGTTGATCAACTATTTGGTTTCCTTGCATCCAAGTAGCCTTGTTATGACCTATAACTAACACTCAGCCAAATTGGATTTTTTAATGAATGCACACCTCTAGGGTTGGCAGTAGGTTGAGTTTGGGATAGAGACTCCTTCATGCTTCCTTGGACCCCAACATGGGTTGGGGAGCACTGCCTCGAAACCATGAGTGGGCAAGTTGAGAGAAGATGTAATTTTTTTTTTTTTTTTTACCTAAGGGATTGCTCAGTTGCTAAAATTTTGTTAGTTAGTTGGAATTTGGAAATATAAACAAGCCACCTGCAGGGTAGAAAGTACATATTTCTATAGTCTTGTCTCAATGACAAATTATGTTTCATTTCTGTCAGTCAAACAGTTCATCTGTCGGTCATAACTGCTCAGTTAGTTAATGATGCCTACTGTTTGAATTTTTGAAGTTCTTGCTTTAACTAAATCTATTCATATTGTTGAAAATCTTGCATTTAATTCATGTATGTGCTCGGATTAAATTTGCCTACACTTGATAATTTCTGTCCTAACATTATTGGATTTCGATATACCAGATCTGGACTTCCTGTTTCACATGTTCTTTCTTGCCTGATACTGCAAGCTTCTTGAGGAAAATTCTTTTCGGGGAAGGACTGCCGATTTCTTTTACATGCTCTTATTTGGTGCTTACTGTTTTAACTGGGATTGTTCTCATTGGGGGGATGATACCTTACGTGTCTGAGACATTTGCGAATATAATATTTCTGAGCAATTCATTGACATTCATGATGGTTAGTGTTTCTCTGTTTACAAATAAAACATTTATAATTGATAAACCCTTTATGCATTAACTGTTTTGGAAAGCTTGTTACATTTTGCCCCATTTTACAGATTTATGTTTGGAGCAAGCAAAATCCTTTTATCCACATGAGTTTCTTGGGTCTCTTTACTTTTACAGCAGCTTACCTTCCGTGGGTGAGTGATCTCAGTGTGTTACTAACATGGTTTTGTCAAAGTAATAGTTCAATAGATTATTGAAATTGATATGCATTTAATACATTCAATTTAACTGCTCATTTGCTCAATAAAGGTTGCCATGTGGTTAATTTTTTGCCATATGGTTAATTTTTTTTTTATGAGAATACTTCATTTTGGATGTTTTTCTAGATTCTAACTTTTCTTATTTTATTTGTAGGTGACTTCCAAAAACGATCAAGCACAAGGCTGATGCTTCAAAACCATATATATTCCTTCCTGTTTTAGAATTTTTTTTTGATTCCTTCATTGATTTTGCTTTTAATTTTTGTTCAATTACCTACTGGTTTTCAATAGATGGATGTTTAAAACTTGTCTCAATTAATGTTTTGAATGGAATGATTGTAAAGTTTGGGATTGAGCAGGAAAATATGATGAATTTTAATGTTATATTTAGGTTGGGTTGAATGAATTTCGTTCAATATTGGATTGAATGTTTATAAACAAAAATTGATTGTTCAAAAAAAAAAAAAGAAAAGAGATTTGGCGACTAACTAATTAGTCGTTGATTGTTTAATGTCTTTTGGCGACAAAATATTTGGTTGAGAAAAGTTTTGGCGACTAAATAATTGGTCGTCAAATTCTACACTTTTGCGACTAAAATCATTGGTCGGCAATTCCTTACCTTTTTGGCGACTAAATTATTAGTTGGCGATTCCTCAACTTTTGGCGACAAAAATAGTTGGTCGCCGATTTTTTGCTTTTGGCGACAAACATATTTGGTCGGGAAAATATCACTTTTCGCGACCAAAGTGTTTTAGCGACTAAATGAATTAGTCGCGGTAATGATATATTTAGTGACCAAAAATTTAGTCGGCAAATCTAACTTTTTCCCGACTAACAAAAGTTTGGTCGCCAATTACTTTTGCTGACCCTCAATTGGCGACCAAAGTGGCGACCAAAAAAATTGGTTGCGAATGACTTTTGCCGACTAAAAATGGACTCTTGCCGACCAAATTTTTAGTCGGCAAAACTGTAATTTCTTGTAGTGTTCAAAACCTCTGCACAAAAAAATAAATATTTAGAAAAATCAATATACACTTCTGATTTATTTTATATGTGGATCTAAAAGAGTTGAATTTGGACTCGGAATTATTTTTCTAAGTAAATTTTTGTGTATGAGTTTGGGATCGATAGCTTTATTGTTGGATCCTACTCTAATCAGCCGCAATTACCTTAATTTTCAATAATCCCATTTGGCATTGAAATGTGTAGTAACATGGGGTTAACTATGATACTAATTAATTGATAAAGAATGTGTTTTTAAGACAAAACAAATGGAAACCTCCTTAGCATATTCTTCAAGGAATCTCAACTACACAGCTCAGCTACCATGGGAGATTCAGAATAAGTCCACCTTTTCTACTTTGCAGCTTTATTTTTTAAACAACATTTAAATTATTATTTTTTACTTAGTTAGAAGTTTATGCATAAAGTGTAGTGTTGAACAGTTGAAGTTATCACGCGTTATATCATCATATGACTAGCTGTTTCATCACTCTTTTTTAAAAAAATAAAAAAATTCCAATCTATTTTTGTTGTTTTATTTTATTTTTTAAATTTTAAATAAGGATTTCTCAGTTAATTAATGTAAGATGGAATAGGGTTGCACATGAAATAGAGACCCAAAATTACTTGTAAAGTATTAAAAAAAAAGTATGTTGTTTAAATTCATTTTTGTAAAAGTCATAGTATAGTTGCATTTGGAATAGATATTCATAATCTCTGAGCAGAAAAATAGATATTTAGAAAAATCAATATATACTTTGGATTTATTTTATATGTGGGTCTAAAAGAATTGAATTTAAACTCGAAATTATTTTTCTGAGTAAATATTTATGTATGAGTTTGGGATTGATAGCTTTATTGCTGGAACCTACTCTAATCAGCCGCAATTACCTTAATTTTCAATAATCCCATTTGGCATTGAAATGCGTAGTAACATGGGGTTAACTATGATACTAATTAATTGATAAAGAATGTGTTTTTAAGACAAAACAAATGGAAACCTCCTTAGCATATTCTTCAAGGAATCTCAGCTACCCAGCTCAGCTGTCATGGGAGATTCAGAATAAGTCCACCTTTTCTACGTTGCGGCTTTATTTTTTAAACACCATTTAAATTATTATTTTTTACTTACTTAGAATTTTGTGCATAAAGTGCAGTGTTGAACAATTGAAGTTATCACGCGCTATATCATCATATGACTAGCCGTTTCATTACCTTTTTTTAAAAAAATAAAAAAAATTCCAATCTATTTTTGTTGTTGTTTTATTTTATTTTTTAAATTTTAAATAAGGATTTCTCTGTTAATTAATGTAAGATGGAATAGTCAGGGGAAGGTCCAGAAGGAATGGGATGCTCATGGTGTGATCTCTAGCATGATTTTATGGGCCATCCACCTAATGTTCCTTTTTTATTCTTTTTTAATTAGCATATCGTCCGTGCTATGCACGGATTGTGTTTATAATTATCTATATATGTGAATTGTGATTTTTAAATGTCTTTTTTTTTTGTTAAATGCCTTCTTTTTTTCCTTTTTTATATTATATTAAAGTTTAATATTTTTGATAATAATCATATGTGTTAGACTTTTCAAGGAATTAAATGTCTTTTTTTTATTATATTATATTAAAATATTTAAAGTTTAAATGTCTTTATTATGACTTTTCAAGGAATTAATGTCTTTAAAGTTTAATATTTTGATAATAATCATATGTGTTGGACTTTTCAAGAATTTTTTTTTATGCTTGTTCTTAATGCATTAAAGTGTTATTATAAGAGATAATAATTATATGTGTTGAGACTTTTTAAGAAATTCATATGTGTTGGATTTTAAAGAATTTTTTTTATGCTTGTTTTTAATGTATTAAAGTGTTATTATGAGAGTAAAACTTGGGGGTTGGGAGAAGTTAATAAATGCTAAGGTTTTTTTTTTTTAAATCAAAAAATCAGAAAATTTAGATTGAGAGATTGGAGCTTCCACAAGGCTTGGGGTTAAAAACTTCCTTTTACTTAATATATAGTATAGATGTTTTATTTCATCAATAGTTTTTTTTGTTTCGCAAAGAAAAAAATGTATCATTTTTATATTTAAACCAATTGAAGAACAACAAGCCAAAAAAAAAAAGTCAATTACGTAACTGTCCCGATGAACGTAAATTTGACCCACATTAAAATCTAAGCCGCTACATATAGGAGGAGGATTCTAAGTCAATGATTTTAACTGTTCATTTTGTCAGGTATTTCGTGTATTTCATTCACAAAACAAATTAAATCGATCTCATAATTGTAATTTGTTTAATTTATTATTTTTGTTATCAAAAAAATCTATAGTTCTTGTTTTAAAAACATGATTGTCGTTTATTTTTTTAATGAAATATATAATAAATTAAACAAGTTACAATTATCATATCGATCTAATTTTTTGTGTGAATGAAATTCACAAAGTACTCAACAAAATAAACGGTTGAAATTAATAAAATGGGACCCGTAATAAATCTCATGGATTGAAGCAATCCCCTCCCGTCCAAATCTGGACGGTCTACTCTCTACATATTTACCCTTAATTTGGACCACATTAAAATCTAAGCCACTACATATTTATCCTTAGTTTGGCCGCCTCATAAGAAAATTTACATATAAAGCCTTGAGATGGTATTGACACAAACTGTTTCATATTTTGGCATCATGAGAAATCAGGGGTTTATACAGTCAAATCGGGCTATCGCGTAGCGGGCCAGCTGAAGAACATCCCAGATGCTCAACTTCCCTCCACCTCTTTCCAGATTCCTCGGGATTTTTGGAAATTTGTTTGGTCTCTCAAGGTTCCTCCTAAGGTTTGCCATTTTTGGTGGCGTGTGTGCAAGAATGCTTTGGCAACTAAGGAAAATCTATTTAGACGGAAATGCAGCCCATCAAATATGTGTCCCATCTACATGAATGAAGTGGAATCGACGGAACATTTGTTGTTTGGCTGTGGTTGGGTCAGGGCTGTCTGGTTTGGGAGTGATATGAATTTTCGAGTCGACTGGGTTTCTATCTCCTCTGTCCTTCAATGGGTTTGTGAGGTTCGGAATTCCTTTCCTCACAACGAAGAATGCATCCAATTTTTTAGCTCAGTTGCTTGGATTAGCTGGTTTGTTTGGAAGGAGCGCAATGCGTTTGTGTTTAATTCTACCCCTGTAGACCCCTTTAATACCATTCAGCGAGCTCAATGGGCCAAAGATGAGTTTTTGCAAGTTACTACGGTTCCTACCCTCATGCGCCATGAGTCCTTCATCCATCCCTCCCATAATTCTGGGCGGCATCCCTCTCCCAGCGGGAACTTTAAGCTTTTTTGTGATGTAGCTACTCTTAAGGGCTCGGACAAAGCTTCCATCGCAGCTATTTTATGGGATTCACAGGGGAACATCCTCGACGGTTTGACTCAGCATGTTTCTATAGTTTCTGTGCTTCAAGCCGAAGCTTTGGCCTGCCGTTTAGCTTGTCAGCTTGCCTCCTCCCTCAACCTCTCTAGAGTCGAGATCGCAGGCGATAACAAATCAGTAATTCATCTCAGTGTCTCTGAATCTGTTCCTCCATGGGATTGTGCTGCAGTGATTGCTGATATTAAACTAATGGCCCTTACCGGTGAATTCTCGTTTCTATGGAGGCCACGGACAGCCAACAAAGGGGCACACTGGGTAGCTCACCATCATCTTCGGAATAGCCTACCTCTCGACTGGGTCTCCAATCCCCTTCTTGGGCTTGTGGCTTGTCTTGCCTCGGCTTAGATTTTGGTTCGTGCTGTATTGCTTTGTTGCTTTCATGCTTTGCAGTTTTTCTGTAATGTCTACCGATCAAAAAAAAAAAACTGTTTCATATTTTGAGTCTTTTCAAATATTTCTATATATATATATATATATATTTTATCGACAAAGAAAAATTCATTTAAACCATGAAAATAAAGATACAAGATAATGAAACGCATTGAGAGAGAAGAATATGAACCAATAATATTAATGTAAAAATTATATTAATAGAAAGACATAACTTGAAACTGAGATCATGGGTTTGAAACGGAAGACTATTATCACTTGGGCAACATATACTATGTTTGTATTTTTTATTTTATTTTTTTGTCATTATTCTTATATTATTATTATTATTTTCAAATTGCACATGCAGTATTAAATAAAAAAAGGGATAAATTACAGCTATAGTCCCTACAATTTAGTTTTACCAATGAATTTTTCACACTATATTAAATTAGTCCAATTGATGATGCCACTTTATAAATAGAACTAAAATTAAGGGACAAAACAGTTCGTTTAATCTTTTTAAAATGATTGAGGGGTTGATATCTAATTTGAAATAATTTATTTATTTTTTAATAAATTATTTTACTCTTGATTTATGGCCAATTTTGTTAATGAATGGTTGTAGATGGGCGATTTGAGTGTATCAATTGGTTTTCTATGAAATTATTATCTTGGAATATCAGGGGTATGGGTAAGGTAGACAAGTAGGGAATAATCAAAAAGCTCCTAAAGGATAGACATATAGATGTTTTTTTTTTCAAGAGACCAAAAAGGCAGTGCTATCTAATATTGTTGTTCGAAGGATATGGGGGAGTAGAAACATGGAGTTTATGTCTATTGATCCTAAACGAACAGTTGGAGGGCTATTATGTATCTGGGACCCTGCTTTCTTCACACTTTCTGGCTGGTGCTGCAATAGAAGGTATATTTTACTTTCTGGTTCTTTATACAATTCCTTTGATTGTGTATTGCTCAGCATTTATGCACCCAATGATGTCAGCACCAGATCCAGTTTTTGGGGCAATCTCTTAAAGCTTAAATCTTCTTTCCCTAATCCTTGGTGCATGGATGGAGACTTTAATGAAATTAGGCATATGGGTGAAAGGGTAGGATCCTCTAGGAGGGATAGGGGAATGAAACACTTAAATGAATTCATTGGCAAAAGTAAGCTTCATGATTTACCTCTTCATGAAAGGAAATACACTTGGTGTAATGCCCAGGAATCAGAGAAATGAAGTAGAATTGATAGAATCTTGCTCAGTCCTGAGTGGCTAATTAATTTCACAATGAAACTCTAGGGATTGCCCAGGTTAATTTCAGACCACTGCCCTTTGCTAATGATGGAAGATGACAGAGATTGGAGGCCGAAACCTTTCAGGTTCCTAAATGCTTGGACTCTCCATCCCAATTTTTCCCAGCTTTTGGTTACTTTTTGGACAAATACTGCCTTTGCTGGTTGGTCTGTATTCATACTTCTTCAAAAGCTCAAGCATCTTAAGTTGATCTTAAAATCTTGGAATATTGAGGTGTTTGGCAATATTCCTTCCAAAATCAAACCTTCAGAGGAAGAGTTACATGCACTGGACATCATTGCAGAGGAAAGGGCACTGGTTGCTTCAGAAAAGGAAAGAAGAAGGATGGTTAGAGGTGAGATGTGGAAAATTTACAGAATGATAGAGTGGATATGGCATCAAAAATCCAGACTAAACTAGACTCTCAATGGGCATAAAAACACTAGGTTCTTTCATGTTGTTGCTAGTACCAGGCAAAGTAGAAACCTGATTACCTCTATTTCAGTTAATGGTGTGTCTTTTGAGGAACCTAGCAGGGTCAGGCATCAAGTTTTACACCATTTCAAGACTCAATTCATTGAATCATGGGTTAAGAGACCTATTTTGGGAGGGGTATTCAATACTATTGAGTCAGATTATGTTTCTCAACATCTGGTACCTGAGTTCAGTACAGCTAAAATCTTAGCAGCAATTAAAGATTGTAACAACAACAAAGCTCTAGGCCCTGATGGGTTTAACCTATTGTGTTATCAAAAATTCTGGAAGGTTACGAAGCCGGACATAACGCAATTTTTCAAGGAGTTTCACTCCAACAGCAGGCTCACTTATGGCATTAACAGTACATTTATTACTCTTTTTCCCAAGTTAGAAAATCCAATTGGTCTATCTGATTATAGACCTATAAGTCTTGTGGGATCTATTTGCAAAATCTTGGCCAAAGTTCTTTCACATAGATTGAAATCAGTGTTTCCCTCAATCATTGGTGAAACTCAGACTGCATTCATAGGAGGGAGAAATATTCTTGATGGGGTGTTCATTGCTAATGAAGTGGTGGACGGTTAGAAGAAGGCCAAAAAGCAAGGGTTGATTCTTAAATTGTTTGAGAAAGCATTTGATTCTGTTAATTGGGAATTCCTATTCTCTTTGATGACCAGTTTTGGCTTTGGGGATAAATAGATCTCTTGGATGAAAGCTTGTGAGTCTACAGCAAGAATCTTCATTCTAGTTAATGGATCACCTACTGAGGCATTCTCCCCCCCAAAGAGGCCTTAGGCAAGGTGATCCACTCTCTCCTTTCCTATTCAACATAGTGTTTGAAGGGCTTAACATTCTTCTGGTTAGAGCACTTAACCTTAGTATTCTTAATGGTGTGGTAGTTGGGACTAATAACGTTCTTATTTCACATTTGCTATTTGCCGATGATTCAATTCTCTTTTATGAAGCTGATTGGGATCAATTGGCATCTATTAAAAAAGTTCTCAGATGCTTTGAAGTACTATCGGGTCTCAAAATTAACTACCACAAGAGTGTTGTGTGTGGTGTTGGTGTGGCTGATGATTTAATGACTTCTTTTGCTAATCTTCTCAACTGTAAACTGTAAGGCCTTCCATTAAAATTTCTAGGGCTGCCTTTAGGTGCTAACCTTGGTAGGAAATCTACTTGGAAGCCTGTTCTTGACAAAATCAAATCTAGATTGTCAGGATGGACGAGAAAATTGCTATCCTTCGCAGGTAGACTAACTTTGATCAGTTCTATCCTTTCCAGCTTACCTGTTTACTTTCTTTCTTTATTTAAAATGCCTGAAGGAGTGTCTAGAGAAATAGAAAAGATTGAGGCTGCATTCTTATGGGGTGGTAGTGATCTTAAAAGGAAAGTTCATCTAGTGAAATGGGAGGAGGTTACAAAGAGTATTGATCAACGAGGTTTAGGTATCAGAAGGGTTAGGAATGTCAATGATTGTTTACTACTCAAATGGTGGTGGAAATTTGGAAACCAAATCAATGCACCTTGGAGGAGAGTTGTTTGCAGTAAATATAAGATTAAGTAAGATTGTTGGCATCCTCCAATAAGGCCTTCTTACAAGCAGTCTAGAATGTGGAGTGACATTTTATCCATTAGGGCTCTTAACAGGCCTACTTTCAACTTCTTTTTGGACAACTGTGTAATCAAAGTGGGGAATGGCAACAGAATCAGTTTTTGGTTTGATAGGTGGTGTGGTGCCTTTTGCCTGAAATCTGTTTTTCCTCTTCTTTTTAATCTTTCAACTGATCCGGAAGGCTCTCTTCACCAATACTTTGCTAGGAAATCAAGCCCAAGTGTTTGGAACTTCCCCCATAGAAAAGAGTTATATTCTTGGGAATTGGTTGAAGAAGCTAGCCTGATTGCTTTATTATCCTTAGCTCCTTCTCTGTGTATGGATTCTGCAAACTGCCAGGTCTGGTCTAATGCTTCTGTAGGCCAGTTCTCTGTCTCTGCTCTTTATTCTCACAGCTCTTCTCTTCTAGGACCCCATCTAAGAATCTGTAAACTTGTCTGGAGTTCTGTATTGCCCCCTAAAGTTTCGTTCTTCTATTGGTTGGCCTGGAAAAACAGGATTAAATGTTCAGACTTTTTGCTCAGGATTGGTATTCTTGACAACAATGTTTCGTCCATCTACCCCTTCTGCCGTTATGAATTGGAATCTGCTACTCATGTCCTTCTCCATTGCCCATTTTCTTAGTTAATTTGGTCTGCAGTGATTGAAGATTAGGGATTTCATTGGTGCATTCTTAAATCAGTTGATGGTCTACTTACTTGGTGGATGAGTGATAAATTTCAGAAGCATGAAAGGTCAATTTGGAGAGCCATCCCATTAATTGTTCTTTGGTCTCTTTGGAAGCACATAAATGAATGTATATTTTCTAACGCACAATCCAACTCATCTGGTCTACTTGAACTCATCAAATTCATATCAGCCCTTTGGCTCAAAGTTTCCATTAAGAATTTCCCCTACACAGTTGATGATCTTGTCTTCAAATGGAGACAGATTAGGGCAAGTGCTTGATTCTCCAGTTAATATTATGATTGCTACTGCTCCCTTTCTCCTTATCTCCTATGTGGTTAGAGCTTGCTCAGCATCTATTGTTGTTTGTTTTGCTATCTGTTACAATTAGATTCTGGTGTTTTAAACAAAGGCGATGCTGTATAGTCTTGGTTCTATCTATTGGTCTGCTATGCCCTGCAAGTTGTTTTGCTGCTTTGCTCAGGATTTGTCTTTTCTTTCACTCTTCTTGTTTGTCTTTGCTTTTGCTCTGTTTGTTGGTTTCTCACCAACTAGGAGGTTGGAGCTTTATCTAGCTCCAAGCTCCTCTTTATTGATGTAATTTATCGTACTTTGTATGTGTTTCATCAATAAAGTTTTCTTTGCCGATCAAGGAAAAGAAAAAAAAATTGGATTCAATTGAAACAATGTAAAAAATTAAAGTATAAAATTGATGTAATTAAAATTACATAGATCAAATTGATACAAGAAATAGGTTACAAGAACCACGAGTATAAGTTTTCCAAGAAAAAAAGAAAATGAAATGTGGTACATATAATTGTTGTCCAAAAAACTGCGAAGTCTAATTTGCAGGAAATATAAGCCACCATAATTGATGTTATGAACGGGAAGCAAAAACATTATATAGGATTTAATATATTTATTTTTTATTTCAATATGTTATGATGATGGAAAAATTATAAAATAGTTTTAGAGTATCATGTGGTTATACTTTCTCACCAATCATTATTTATTATAATCTTTCATGTTTCTCAATCACCAAATACCGATAAATAATGCCCCACATTCTCTACCCATCATAATACCATGGAACATTTCGTAGCCGTACTACCAGATTACTGAATAATTACAGCATTTTTCATGATAATATATATGGTAGAATTAGACAAATAACAAACACTTGTTTTCAAGTTTACCTAGTAATTTTTCTTAAAAACTTTCTTTTAAGGATAAATTATAAATATACCACCTTGAGTTTTACTTAAAATATTGTTCCTTATAGTTTTAAAAATTACATCCCAACCTTTAACATTTTTAATCGTATAACAAATAACTCATTTTTATTAATCAACAATTAAGGTCTCGTTTGGCAACTTGAAATTTTAGTCAAAAAGTCACTATAAGTTGTCACATTACTCTCTCTATTTTCTACACATTTTTTGTAAAAGTCAAAAAATTACTAAAATAGTATGTTCTCAAACCAAACCTAAGTCAATTAATAATTTTTAATGATGTCATCAATATATATGAGTTAACCATTCTGTAATTTTATTATTGTATAGAAAGATAGTTATAATTTTTTTTTTCTGTCAACTTTGTTAAATAACAAATTCTAATTAGTTGGTATTTGTAATTTTCAGAACTATTAGGAACAATTTATATTTTAAGTAAATTTCATAGAGTGTATTTATAATTTATTTTTTTTAAATATAATTGATGGCTTAATTTTTGGTACCATTATTTGGTAAAATTTAAACCACAAACTAATATATTTTACATCAACGAATTTTAATTTTAAATTAGTATATTTTTTATAATGATAAAAGTAATATAAAATCCCTTACCTTAAGTTTTGAGCCGATAATTCTTCTAAAAATTTTATTCCTGCTGAGACGAACAAATCAAAATATTATTTCCAAATGATCCAACTAAATTAATATTACTGGTTCATATTCTTCTAAGGGGTTAAAAAAAATAAAAATTGATGAAATTAAATTGTAAAAAAAAAAAAAAAAAAATTCAAGAAATCATGAATGAGCAGTAATCCACAAATTTGAACATTTTTTCTATCATAAATGAGCCATAATCTACAGGCGAATCGAATACATACAAACCATTTTCCTACTTACATCAAATTTTAAAATACTTTACATGGTTGAACTTAAAAAACTAGTGCCAATTAAAATGGACAGTAATTAAATTGGGGGTATTTTTTTTAAGGTCCCTGATATTATGATTTTATAATATAAAGGACATCAACTATTTTCATGATGTCTAAGGTCCCTCAACATCAATCCAGAGAAATTTCAGTCCCAGAGAAAATTCGATCCAAAGAAAATTCAACTAGAGAAATTCAATCCAGAGAAAATTCAACCAGAGAAAAATTAATCAAGAGAAATTCTCTGGTCCAAACCAGAGAAAATTCAATTTAGAGAAATTCAATTCTGTCTAAAATTTACCTCTCATTCTAGCCAAAATGAGGTGTACAGTTCTAGAAACTAAAGAAAGAGAATGAAAAACATGAGTTGCAGAGATAAATCTCTCAACAGCAACGGTATACGAACACAGCAGGATGATCTTACATCGGCTAAAAGTGATGAACTCGATTCAGGTAGCCCATGTTATGTTGATGGTAGTCACTCCTCTCTCTTAGAGCCAGGCGATTCATCATATGTTTTCGAACCTGACTAGTTAGATCTATCTCAGGATGAGAAGGATCACTTTTGCAAGAACTTGTTGCCTCCTCCAGCATACTTGTATCCAAAGATTGATGATGCCGGTTATCCTGACCCGTCTGCCAATTCTTGTTACTTTGGTTTCCCGGTTGAAGATCACACCTTTGAGTTCTGGTCTAACTGAAAATTTACTCTCAGTATGTATTGTACCGTACGTGTCTTTCTTGACTCTTTTTCGAAGCCGGCGGTGTTCCGTAACCCAGAGAAATTTGAATTTTCTCTGGGTTGAATCTAGAGAAATTTGAGAAATTCTTGCCTTCGCTTAGCCATGGAAAGAGTGGGTGTCGAGCATGATTTTCAGCGAGGAGCACGTGGAGGACCCATCCCAACGCATGTTTACCTTCTGTTTATCTCTCTCTCTTTCTCTCTTGAATTGGTTGGCAGTCGAGCCATGTTCACGTTTGGCAGCAACGCATGAGATGGAGCATTTTCAAATCTAAAAAAAAATAAAGAGACACAACGTCTCTCTCTGTGTGTTGAATTCGGGCAGTGCACACCAAAAACACAAAGACACACACATATGGAGAAGGCATACGGGTTCTCTCTCTCTGTGGCAGAGATGACCAGAGACACCGCGCCGAGGTCCAGGCTCCTTCTTTAATGTTTTGATTAGTGTTACACCAATAGGGACCGTGAACTCAGTGTACGAGACAGAAGTGGAGGCAATTTTTCAAGCTACCAATGACTACATTGAATTTGAATTTTTTGACTGTTCCTTCAGATCTCACTCTTGAGATATCCAACAGAATGCAGAACATGGTGTGTGTGGAGACCATGATGCATCTCACCTGTACCAACATGCCTTTGTTCTGTGGATTTCTCTGGATTCAACCCAGGAAAATTTGAATTTTCTCTGGATTCAACCCAGAGAAAATTCAAATTTCTCTGGGTTCTCCAGAGGCCCAAAGCTTGAGAGTTTGGTTTGATCAACGGGGCAAAAATATTGCTTCTCAATCCATCTGTAGAGAAATGCCTGGAGGACCAAAGAATGAGATTCGTAAAACTGTGTCTCAGATCAAGGACGAAGGCTTGGGAAGATCAGATAAGCCAGACTGGGTTATAGTGAAGGCATCCAAATCATTCATCAAGACAGATACGTTCTGCTGTCAAGCACAACATGTTGGGCCTTTGAAGAAGAAGATGACGACGACGAAGAAGCTTTATCTGCAGATCTCGACCAAACTCTGCTGAAGCAAACAAGCCAGCATCCTCATTCCTCTCACCGTGATTTTCCTGCAACCCTCGCCGTGCAAACCCCGTGAAATTGCCCTAATTTGAGCGATCTCAGCTTCGTACACTTCAAATTCAGCTCCTCTAACGCTCGCCTACTGTCTCTCCTCTAATTCAGCTCCATTGATGTGTGAGCAGAGAAGAGAGAGAGAGGAGAGACAAAGTCAATTTTCTCTGATATATGTTTAGGGACCTTACACATCAAAAAATAATTTTGTGGATCTCTTCCATTACGAAAAATGGAAAAGGGACCCTAGACCGATTTTCCCATTAAATTGACAATAACTATTAATTCATTGGTTTTTCATAATTACTAGCTAGGGTTGTTCATCTTTCTGTAGTGCAAAAGCATGACCGACGCCACGGCTGTTACCGGGCATTGTAGGTCTAAAATCATCTTCATGTCCTGCATCAATACCATCAAATCTCGTGCTTTGATCGACTGTATATTTCTTTTCTGTGATAGAATGGTCAATTATCGGAACATGAGTTGCGTGTAGGGGGGGCTTGAGGATAGTATCCATTGCCCCTGTGACCTCCGTTGTTTTGGCTTGCTGCTGGAACAGGGCCGGCCCTGGGGTGAGGCAACCGAGGCGATTGCCTCGGGCCTCCAATTTTGAACAAAATTTAGGGTCTCCAATTAGGGGGAGTGTATTATGTCATGTTATTTCATAATTATTTTAATAATAGCTCAATTTATTTATTTTTATGTTGTCGTGTGGTGTTATTTTGATTCGTATTCGATTGATGTTTAATGTGAAAACTTTCACTTTTAGTTAAAAATAACTTAGCAAGTGTATTGAGGGATTAAAATTTTTCTCATAAGTTGAATTTTATAAAATTTATTTCAACTAAATGAAATTATTCATAGAATGTTTGATTTTAATTCAATTGCATTTTTCTAATTAAAAAAATTGTACCTTATTACTATATATTTTTTATTAGATTAACTCTAAAATAGGTAACAAAAAAAAATTATATCTTAAATGAAAAAAAGATATTAGCCTTAATCATTTGTTTCAACTAAATGAAATTATTCATAGAATGTTTGATTTTAATTCAATTGCATTTTTCTAATTAAAAAAATTGTACCTTATTACTATATATTTTTTATTAGATTGACTCTAAAATGGGGGGTTTTTTTTTAGGGTCCCTAATATTAAAATTTTATAGTATAAAGGACATTTAATATTTTCATAATGTCTAAGGTCCCTCAACATTGAACCAGAGAAATTTCAGTCCAGAGAAATTCCAGCCCAGAGAAATTTCAACCCAGAGAAAATTCGGTCTAGAGAATTTCTCTCCAGAGAAAATTTGATCCAGAGAAATTCTTTGGATTCCAGTCTAGAGATTTTCTCTGGATTTTCAGAGAATTTCTCTGGTTTTCGCAAGAATTTCTCTGGATTTAAAAAAAGAAAAAAGGCCTGAGATTGTGTGCTTGAGAGTCAAACAAAGTGGGTTGTTGGTGGTGGAAGAGAGGTAGTGGTGGTTGTGGAGGAGGCGGTTGTGGGTGGTTGGAGATGGAGCCAAAACTGTGGTTCAAGAAAGAAAAGATTGACTCGGTCCATGAATCATACTCTTCATCTCCACCACTTGAAGATTGCATATTCACACTGTTTCCAGAATCCATTTGCTACCAAAAAAGTGATAAAATATGATATATTAAATAAATAAATAAAGGGGCCAAACCTGCTGAGAGATGGTTGTAGTTCCAAAAAAAGAAGAGAATCTGAGAGAGAGCACAGAGAAAATTCACACAGTGATCACAACCAGAGAAATTTCATACAACCAGAGAAAATTCATACAACCAGAGAAATTTCATACAGTCAGAGAAAATTCACAAAGTGATCATAGGCAAAGAAAATTTATACAGCCAGAGAAAATTCACAAAATTACAAACAATGATCACAACTAGAGAAAATTCACACAGTTCCCACATTCAGAGAAAATTTACACAGTCCAGAGAAAATTTAATTTGATTTGCTCACAGTATATCTATATTTGTATATATGAACATATCTCAATCTCTCCTCCATTTCTTTTCAATTCCACATTTTCTTTTCTTCTAGAAAATTTCCCTACAAAGATGTGTGGTTTGATTGATCTCAATGCTGTCGATGATGACAACGACTCTCTTCCTCCTCTTCTTCCGCTGCCACATCCAGAGAAAATTCACAAAATTAATTACATGTAGAGAATTTCTCTGGGTTCAAACCAGAGAAAATTGAAATTTCTCTGAGTTTGAAGACAATCAGCAGAATCATAAATTGAATCATAGTATATAGTGAAAAGAATTAATTGGCATATCCACTATGGGAAAGTTATATGATTCTGTTATAGCATATGTAGCTAGGCTTTCATGGATTGTATGAAATGGAGCTAATGTTTTTCTTGAACTGAAGAAGGTTCAATGATGGGTTTTCAAGAACAACTATAAATAAATAAAAATTTTATTAACCAGAAACAATGATAGATTATCAAAATTGACTGTCAAGTCTGCACAAATCTAGTCCTATTTAGTAACAATTAATCTAATTTGCTTTAAATTCAAACCTCGCCATATTTATTTATTTTTAAAATTAAACTTGATTCATGCATCCTACAAGGAAGTTAAAGAGTGGAAGATGAATATGCATGTTTCTATACACGTTTCAAGTTACATTTCTAGAACAATTGTAGAGTTCTCCATTCATGTATGAATTAAATATCTAGTATTGGAGATGTGTAAGCATTATAAAATCAGACACAAATTTCTTTGAGAGAGCATATAGAAATCCAGAGAAAATTAAAATTTCTCTGGTTTTGGACTAAGGATACAACAAGTTTGTAAATATAGTAGTAGGACAGTAAATGAACTTGTGTTTTAATGCATAGTTGAGTTCTGCCATGTGGCCAGACCAAACAAACCAGGTAAAGAAAATGGTGAAAAAATGATATAGTAATAGGACAGTAAATGAACTTGTGTTTGAATGCATAGTTGAGTACTGCCATGTGGCCAGACCAAACAAACCAGGTGAAGAAAATAGTGAAAAAATGAACTAAAATAATATATATTGCTGAAATTTCTTGGAGAGTAATGCATATTTATGTTTAACAACTTGGGCAGGATGACCCAAATTCGCAGTCGGCGCATTCACAACAAGGCATCCAAGCTCAATAGCAGCCTGGAGATCGACATTGTCGATCCCAACACCAGCCCTTCCCACCGCCTTTAATCGGCCATTCGCAGCCTCAAAAACCTGCCTCGTCACTTTCGTCCCACTCCTCACGATCAACGCATCGAATTGCGAGATCTTCGCGCACAAATCTTTGGGAGAGAGATCATAGAGACACTCAACGTTGCCGAAGCTTCGAAGGAGCTCGAGACCAGCCTTTTCGAAGAGATCAGATGTTCTATGCTTTTCAATCCAGCTACACCGCCATTGAAGCTATATATATATTTGTGTATGTATTCTAGAGAGAGAGAGAGAGAAGTGGGAAGCTGAGGTTCTAGGGTTTCGAAAAGAGAGAGAGAGAGAGAGAGAGGAAGTGCTGCTCTGCAGTAGAGGAGGAGAGACAAAGAGTCAAATTTCTTTGATATATATTTCGGGACCTTAGACATCAAAAAATAATTTTGTGGATCTCTTCCATTATAAAAAGTATGAGAGGGACCCTAGACTAATTTTCTCCTCTAAAATAGGTAACAAAAAAAATATATATCTTAAATGAAAAAAAGATATTAGCCTTAATTATTATTTTACATACTTTTTTATTCAGCTAGATAGAGTTAAATAAAAGATTAAAAAGATGTCATGGCATCCCTTAGTTAACATTCAAATATATAACTAATAATTCATGTTATTGAGTTGTGTCATACTTGGATTCATGTTGAAAATAGTCAACCTTAACTTGCTAATTTTATATATTGCTTGAGTTGTGTCGAAAATTCTCATCCTTACCCTCAATTAATTTTTGTTCTTATAGCATTGGTAAGCTAAAAAATAAAGATTCGATTTAACTAATTGAAATTCAACTATTATATATACATATATATATATATATATATATTTGTTATCTAAATTTTGTTAAATTATAATGTAATAGAAATAAATTTTTATCTTTTTTGTTTTATCCAAACAAATTTTTTTTTTTTTTGGATAATGATATATGAAGGGTCCAATTTAAAAAATTCGCCTTAGGCCCCTAATAAGTCAGGCCGGCCCTGCTGCAGCTGATTCATTTTCGTCTTGTATGGAAATGGAATTGTATGCCTCTTTTTCCATTGGTTTTAGCTGTCTTCCCTCACTAAATAGAATTTCATTGCATGAAATGAGTGAGAGAAGAATGACAAAGGTGTAGATGGGTTGGATATAGGCCATAACTATAGAAGGGAAGAGTTTGGGTATGCTTGTTTTGTTCAAAATATGTGTGTGTGTGTGTGTGTGTGTGTGTGTGTGTGTGTGTGTGAGAGAGAGAGAGAGAGAGAGAGAGAGAGAGAGAGAGAGAGCACTATGATGACTACCTGGCATCTCCTTTGGTATTTATAATGGAAGATTCTAATTAAACTCAATAAATATCTCTCTATGTCTACTTGTATAAGTGCTTCTTTCTAACATACATAAGTTCTAAGGATAAAAAAGGGGTAAATTGTACTTGCAATTTTTGTAATTTATCTTTTATATTAATTTGGTTCTTGTAATTCCAATTATATCGATATTGGCTTTAATTTTTCATATTGTTTTAATTTAGTCTAATTGCATCTACCAAGAAATCTAACATAAATTAAGGGCAAAATAGTCTATTAAAAAAAGAATGAGTCATTTCAATTTGAACACAAAAAGAATCATTATTAATTGAATTAGATTGACACAATGTAAAAAATTCATGGGTAAAATTGATACAAAAAAAACTATAAGAACCAATTGACACAATACATAAATTACATGAATTACAGATGTAATTTGTCCCCCAAAAAATAAATTAATGTATTTATTTTAGAAGCTCTCTTAACCACTAATACTTCCGTAAATTAAAATGTCCACTTTGTTTATACAAATTTGGATGGTTCATGTTTTCAATCTTTTTTAAGGTCCTTTCTGGAGGGAACTTTATGCATATATTATTATTGGAAATTTAAGATTCACTACTTTTGATTTTTTAGTCATTTTATTTTATTTTATTTTAAATACAACCTTTTGGTTTAAAAACCAAAAGATATGTTATTCTAATATAAAATGTTGTCTAGAGCCCTATATAATACTCTACATATCTAAACACATAGAATCAGCTTTTCTTTCCTTCACAATTTATTTATACTTGGTATCATTTTTTTTGATCGGCAAAAAAAAGACTTTATTGACTTAAGGATTAAGTACAAGGTACAAAACGTATTATACCAATAAAGAAAAGGGAAATGTAAGAGCATCACAATAAGTTAAATGATCCCAACTAAATTGGCACCAAGAAGATCATCCTATCATTTGCTAGCACCCCAGAGTTGGTAAGAAACCAACGAGAAAGAGGAAAAAAACGGACCAAAACACCACAGTAATAACAGCATAGCTGGTAGACACCATACCAATTCTGCTATTAGCTGAGCCGACCAACAGAGCTGAGCAAACCAACCACTAGCATGACAGACCAGCAAATCAGACTAACACATACCTGAGACAAAACACCCAACCCACACCAGATACCATCACAGCAGTAGCAAGCATAACTAACATCAGACTCAGACGGTAGCACAAAAACACTCAAATTCATCACAGCAACACAACTAAACAGCATCAAGCATAACTAACTAGCATCAAAACACCCTCAGTCAAGATGCAAGCTCAACACACAATAGCACAGCATAACTAACCAGAGCAACACAAAACAGAACCAAAACACTGCATTGTTGGTCAGCAGACCAACAAAGCAGACAACAGCTAAGCATATCAGTTCAGTAGCATAGCATACCAGCTGAGTATATCATATCAGCAGACCAACAAAAAATACCAATTAATAGACAGAACACTGATAGGCAGACCAATAACTAATAGGCAGACCAACAAAATAACACCCTCAGATCAGCAGAACAAAGAGACAGAGCAATAAATAAAACAGAACAGCCCAGAACAGATCAACAATGTATCCCATGACAGCTCAAACAAGCTTTGTAGACTTAGAAGAACAGCACAGAAGCAGAAGAAACAGAACAGACTGATAATCATTTTCCTTTAAGAGCCTTGGTCTTTCATTTTCCAAAAATGCTTTCACTTTGAGAGCCTTGGTCTTTCATTTTCCTCCATCTCTTCAAACTTTCAGTTTTTGTTGAAAAATTATGTGTAATTAATCTTATTTAAAAGATTTAGAGAACTAAGAATATTAAAAAGGAATAAAAAGAGAAAGATTTTGGCTTGTAAGTGCAGACTGTGAGGTTCATATGCATATCTCAAATTCAACCCAAAATTCTCAGATATGAACCTCACAGTCTGCACTTACAAACCAAAATCTTTCTTTTTTTTCTTCTTTTTTAATATTCTTAGTTCTCTAAATCTTTTAAATAAGATTAATTACACATAATTTTTCAACAAAAATTGAAAGTTTGAGGAGATGGAGGAAAATGAAAGACCAAGGCTCTCAAAGTGAAAGCATTTTTGGAGAATCTAAATACGGTATGAGTTTTAAGTGTAAGAGTTTAGTCTGTATTGGGAGTTTTGTTATTATTCATTGGTCTTTTGCCAACTAAATGTTTATGTTTGTTGCATTGGGTTGAAGCTATCTGGCCTCACCAAATTGATGCATATGCATGCTTTCATTTCATTTTTGTAATGTTTTATTTATTTAATAAAATATGACTTCTTTTGCAATTCAAAAAAAAAAAATTATGTCAATAATCCCTATATTTTGACTCTTGTATTATTTTGATCTTTATAATTTTAATTAGCTTGATTTCGACAATAAATTTATAATTTTATCTTAATTTGTTTTAATTAATTACAAGAGAAATTGACCAATAAGTCTCATATTTTGAACTTGTAATCCATATAGTCTCATATTTTTTCTTGTGATCCATTTAGTTCTTTTGGAGGTGTAATAACTCATATGCTCGCTATATTGGAGTGTCACATTTGAAAAAAGTACACTAAAGAGTTTTTAATATCACATTATACCTACTACGTTACAATTAATAGTATTTTTTGATAGAAAATAAACAAATAAATGACAAGTGTTACGCTTCAAAAATTATAATTGGGATTATTTATTTTTAAAATCACTAGTCAAATCTAAAAATCAAATACAGCTTTAAAGAATTGTTTATGGGAAATCAGATTGAAGAACTCAGGTGTGAATAACAAAGGTTGGTTTGGAAAGTGAATTGATTTTTTATTTTTAATTATTTTAGTTTGGGATTAAAAATTTTATTTAAATTGAATTTTTTAATTTTTTTAATTTTATGAGAGAAAAAATAAAATAATTATGATTTAAATATAATATTTTATTTTATTAATTTATTAATTTATTTTATCTTTTTGTTATTATTTTTTTAAAAAAAAAATCTCTTTAACTTACACGCCAAACTGGCAAAAGATCATTTTGACATTATCACCGCTAAAAATGCACTAAAAGACAGATTCTACCCATCAGTGTTTGGCAAGATTTTTTTTTGGGTTTTTTTATATTTTTTTAGTAAAAGATAAAGTTTTTGCAAAATTAAAAAAAAACACATCTAAATAAAATATCACATCCAATTTTATAATTATTTCATTTTTTCTCTCACAAATATCACATCCAACCACAAAAAACCTAACTATCTTCCCAAACATCAAAAAAATTTCCTCTAATAATATCCTATAACTAAAAAAAGTCTACATAAAAATCCACTTCCCAGATTCCCACTTCCAGATTCCCACTAAACAGATTTGCATTTGTTTTTTTATGATGTGGATGGTTCATGTGGTTTCTGGACCCTTGCAGTCGACAAATCTAAGTGAAATACAACCTCTCCTTATGTTATTATTGTTTGGTGTTTTCTTCTAATTTATTTTTGTAGTATTTTTAATGTACGTAATTAGGTGTGTAATGTGTTTAGTGTTTAATATTTTATATCGTGGGTCTCAAATCTAAATAAAGGAAACGTTTGTAGATTTGGTAATCTCATAGTTGGTATGTGTAGGGGCTAAATGTGAAATGGGTCGGGTCCAAGCCTTGGGCTGGCCCAATCCACTGAAGTCCAAATCCAAGTGGACTGGATGAGTATATAGGCAAACCAGTTGAGCCCAACTTCATGATCAACAGTCCACCCAAATCTTCAAGCACTTGGGCTCAACCCGCAGTGGAAAGGCTAGTCCAGCCGTGGTGCTAGGCTAGGCCGAGTTGCGAGACTGAATCTATGGACCGAACAGAAAATAGACCGAACCCATACAAAGATATCCAAATGGACCAACCCATCTCCATGAATGATCATGTAAAAGGTCGAGACAAGGCATAATGATGCCGAGCTGAAGCGCATCAGTACCGAGCTGAGGAAACCTCGCAGGGAAACGTGAAAGTTGCGAATGTGTGCATGTGTAAGTTGCCACCTCAGCTAGTCCCGTACACCTAGAATCACGGAAGTTGTTGAACCAAAAGAATGTGGTTTGTCATCAGCATGACTACAATGAGTATATGCATTCAATGGTAACTACCAGGTGGTCCCCCACCATGAGCATTGCTAAAAGGACACTTGGCAGCATCCAAGCTCCATGAACCCACCTTGAGAAGCAAGCAAGGAACAACATATATATACAACATGAACTTCACATTGAAGGTAACTGAGCGATTCTAAGTAAAACTACAAGCTCAACTCGATATACATTCTCTCTCCGATCACTAATTCCCACACCGGAGGGGTTATCCGGCCAACCCCGGCCGGGCAGCTCTAACGGTGCTTCTTGTGGCAGGAACCTCAGTCCCTGGATAGTCCAACCGAGTGCAGGGCCCCGATCCACTTTCATCTAGTGCGGAATTCGGTATGCACAATTGGTGCTGTGAGCGTGGATCACTTCATCTTTGAGCTCTGCACTTAGTTCCGGTGATGGGGATTAAGGACATTCCGTCTGCGACACATACTCCACAGACGGAGAAAATGAAGGACAAAGGTTTGGCACTCCCAATAGTCTCGGAGGAACAAACTGGAAACAATAATCGAACCCCTGAATCCGTCGAGCATCGATTACCCTTCGCTGGAGGTTCTTCTCATCACTTTCTTCTGGAAAAGGATTATAGAGATCGAATCATAAACTCCATGGGGATGGAGATACAGGAGTCAAAAGCCCAACTTAAAAGGGTGCTGGGCGATCCGACGGAAAAGAAGATGGAAGCGGAGCCCTCTCGTTTGCGACGGAGGAGCTCATCCAGAGAGCCACCAGTGAAGAAGTTCCCCAGGAATGAGTCTGGGCAACAAAGCCAGCCTATCCCAGTACAGAGTGAGGTAGCAAGTAGTCACACCCGTGGGTCACGCCGGAGAAGGGCCAAGAGGCAGAAGACAGTTAGCCAATAGACTGACTACCCTCCTCAGGACCTTCGTACTTGGTTGATTGGCAGTAGGCAGAACGAGCAACATCGGGATCATCTGGACCGTACTATTCACCAGAGAGAACACCGAGCACTGGACAGGCTCGTCTCTTCGCCATTCTCCCCGGAGATTGAGACCATGAGACCTCCAAAGAAATTTAGGCCTCGTTTGGGAACAGGCTAATTTAGTAACTTTTTGGCTATTTGGCTAAAAAGGTAGGTAAAAAAAACTTGTATGTTTGGGATGACTTTTTGGCTAATTACGAAAAGATGTGCAAAAAGTAGAGAGAAAAGAAAATCTTTGACTTTTTGGTATGAGTGGTTGGCTTTTTGGCTAATTTAGTAACTTTTTGGCTAATTGGCTAATTTAGTCAGTCCCCAAACGGGGCCTTACCTCACCAAAGTTCACTTCATACGACGGGAAGTCGGACCCGCTGACATATATTAGCCATTATAGACAGATGATGTCCCTATGGAACCGAGATGAGGCACTGATGTGTAAAGTCTTCCCATCCAGCTTGGGAGAAACCGGACTTCGATGGTTCGATCGTCTCTCCGCTGGATCGATCCATGGCTGGAAGCAGCTTTCCGAAGAGTTCCTAGCCAGGTTCGTCTCTAACACTAAGATCCCAAAGGAGCCGGATACACTGTTCGGTCTCAGAAAGGAGTAGGAGGAAACGCTGCGCAATTATGCTAGGAGATACTGGGAAGAGTACAATGACCTGGAGGAAAATGTGTGCAGCAAGCAGATGGCCGTTATGTCCTTCAAACATGGTCTGTGCCCGGAAAGTAAGCTGAGACAATCACTTACCAAGCGCCCCGCCACAGCTTTGAAAGATTTGCGTGCCAGGATTGAGCAGTACGCTCGCCTCGAAGACGATCAGATCCCTATCGAGGTAGTGTCAGCAGAACAAACAGCTCGGCATAAGAAGAGAGCAGATCAAGGAGAACACCGAGGGATTGCAGTGAATGAAGTGGATAAGTCCAAATCCCACAAAGCCACTGTGACTGTATTCAAAGAGCCAATCTATCGAATCTTGGAAAAGATCAAGAGAGAGCCCTTCTTTGTTTGGCCGCCGAAAATGTTGGGAGATCCGGCTCGGCGCAATCAGAAGCTCAGATGCACCTACTACCAAGACAAGGGGCACATGACTCAGAACTGCAGGGCACTGAAGCAACACTTGGAAGACCTAGTGGCAGCTGGTTACCTAAGGGATTACATTGATCAGGATAAGGAAGTGACCGAACCGGGGAACCCACCACCAGAACCGAATGTTGAGCACCCACCTCGGTTGATAATAAATGTGATCCACGGGACAACGACTCAGGACTCTGATGAGGCACTGAAAGAAGAGATCGCTAAGGCTGTGCAAATTCAGCGGGTCATGTCAGTGGAGCCTGCATCGAAAAAGGTACGTACAGTACCTAAATCCCCCTTGTGCACTGTTTCATTTACTAGGAAAGATTTAGAAGGCATATAGCACCCACATATTGATGCATTAATTATAACTATGGGAATTGGGAAACGGTTTGACGTAAAACGAGTCCTAGTAGATCAAGGCAGTGCAGCAGACATATTATATTATGATTTGTTCAGCAAGCTTGGTCTCTTCGAGCAGCACCTCACCCCAGCGGCAGCCCCGTTGGTCGGTTTCAATTCACAGCTAGAATGGACGCTTGGCAAAATAGTGTTGCCAATCGTGGCGGGAACGAAAACCCTCCAAATAGAGTTCTTGGTTATTAATACACCATCCCCTCACAACGCTATACTTGGCCATCCGTGGATTCATCAAATGGAGGCAGTCCCTTCAACCTACCACCAGCTCATCCGTTTCCCAACGGAACACGGAGTAGAGCAGATCTCAGGGGATCAAGTTGCGTCCAAACATTGCTTCATGGCAGGATTAAAGGCAAAGCAGCTCTGCAATCGGGTACAGACGGTAGAAGTGGCTGAGCAGCCAGTCTTGGAAGATGCAGGGGGAGCCCTAGAGGAAAAGATAGTAGAGGATTTGGAAAGAGTCCTGGTAAAAGAGGATGACTCAGAAAAGTACTTCCTTATCGGTACCTCACTAAGCGCTGATGAGAAACTTCAGCTGCTGGAACTACTGAGGGAAAATATGGAGGTATTCGCATGGTCAGCATATGATACTCCAGGGTTGGACCCAGAATTTGCTTGCCACAAGCTCAACATCAACCCTTTAACTCAGCCCATTGTGCAGAAAAGTCGGAGATCCTCAGTCGAGCACACCGAAGCAGTAATTACCGAAGTCGAAAAAACTCCTAGCTTTAGAAGCAATTAGAGAAGTTCAGTACCCGCAATGACTGTCCAACACAATTGTAGTCAAGAAGAAGAACGGAAAATAGAGAGTTTACGTTGACTTCACTTGCTTGAACAAAGCCTGCCCTAAAGATAGCTTTCTGCTGCCTCGCATTGATCAACTAGTAGACTCAACAGCAGGGCATGAGCGCATGAGCTTTCTGGACGCTTATAGCGGTTATCATCAGATACCACTGTTCGGTCCAAATCAAGAAAAGACAGCGTTTATCACTCCGAGAGGAACTTACTGCTACAAAGTAATGCCATTCGACCTCAAGAACGCCGGGGCAACCTACTAGCGAATGATCACTCGAATGTTCAAGGACCAACTGGGAAAAACCATAGAAGCTTATATAGATGATATGGTGGTAAAAAGAAAGCTTGCTACAAACCACCTCACAGACTTGAGAGAAGTTTTTGGCATCCTGAAAAACCACCAGCTTCGCCTCAATGCCTCGAAATGCGCTTTCGGGGTAGGGACATGGAAGTTCTTGGAATACATGGTCACTCACAGAAGAATTGAAGCAAATCCAGATCAAATCAGAGCGATACAAGATCTTGAAGTACCAACAAAGGCTAAAGAGCTGCAGAAACTAGCCGGAATAGTAGCCACACTAAATCGGTTTATTAGCAAATCTTCAGATCGGATGAAGCCAGTCTTCCAGCTTTTGAGGAAAAGGCAGCATTTGAATGGAGTAGCGAATGTACCGAAGCACTGCAAAGTCTCAAAAGATACCTCAGCACACCTCCTCTACTGTCCACTCCAGAACCAAGAGAGGAGTTGTACCTCTATCTAGCAGTCTCAGATCATGTCGTGAGCGCAGTATTAATTCGAGAAGTTAACAAAAAACAAAGGCCTGTATATTATGTCAGCAAGACTTTACTAGATGCCGAGATACGGTATCTACCATTGGAAAAGTTAGCATATGCGCTGCTTATCGCCTCAAGAAAGCTGCAACATTACTTCCAGGGACATACCATTAACGTCCTCACTGAATTCCTCCTCAGATCTGTATTCAGCCGAGCCGATTTCTCTAGCCGAACAGCAAAGTGGGCGGTAGAACTGGGTGAGTTTGACATTCGGTATCAACCCAGGACAGCGATCAAGGCCCAGGTCTTAGCGGATTTTGTCGCAGAATTTGCTCCCATCCAGAGTACCGAACCGGGGGATCTGAGTTCGGCACAGGTGCCATGCACCACTGAACAAGGAAAACCCTGCGCTTCAGAAGTATGGAAACTCTTTATTGGAAACATCTGGCAGCTCTATGTTGATGGATCGTCCAGTAACCGAGGCTCGGGGGCAGGAGTAATACTTATTTCACCAGAAGGGTTTATCTGGGAACAGGCTCTCAGGCTTGGTTGGAAGGCTTCAAACAACGAGGCCGAGTACGAAACGTTATTGGCTGGCTGGCTTGCATAGCGCCGAACACTTCAGTGCAGAACAGCTTCTTGTTTTCAGCGATTCACAACTAGTGGTAAACTAGCTTTCTGGAGTCTATGAAACACGAGATGAAAGAATGGCTATGTACGCAGGCAAGGCCAAGGACCTACTCAGAAAATTTCAATCCATACGAGTGGAACGAATCAGTCAGGAAAAAAACAGCCATGCTAATGCTCTGGCATGCCTCGGCTCATCAGTGGATACAAAGGATGCCAGAAAAGTTTGGGTTGAGTTTGTGCCGGAACCAAGTATTGCATCTCCAGTCCTCTGCAACAACTTAGAGCCAAGCTGGATGGATCCAATATTTGCTTTTCTGAAATCTGGTACACTCCCCGAAGACAAAAAGGAAGCTAACAAGGTCAGACATAGGTCAGCTCGGTTCTGGATCTCACCATCTGGGAAGCTTTACAGACGCTCCTATCTTGGCCCCTACCTCCTATGTGTACATCCAAATCTCGTAGAGAATGTTCTCTACAAAATTTACGATGGGATTTGTGGATGCCACGTTAGCGGAAGGTCACTAGCACACCGAGCTCTCACTCACGGGTATTGGTGGCCACGGATGCAGCAAGATGCGCAGCAGTATGTACAAAAGTGTGATAAATGTCAGAGGTTTGCTCCACTCATTCATCAGCCAGCCAAAACTCTCAGTCCACTCACCAGCCCATGGCCCTTTGTGCAATGGGGTCTGGATATTGTCGGACCATTGGCGCGAGGCACTGGGAATAGGCGATTCTTCATTGTTGTAACCGACTATTTCACTAAGTGGGTTGAAGTTGAGGCGCTGGCAAGTATCAAAGAGGCGGACACGAAGCGGTTTGTTTTGAGGAATGTGGTGGTGCGTTTCGGCATTCCGCGGGTACTGATTGTGGATAATGGAACACAGTTCGATGGTAAGGTCTTCAAAAAGTTTTGTGCCAACCTCAGAATCAAGTATAGGAACTCTTCTCCAGGGTACCCACAGAGTAATGGACAGGCAGAAGCGTCAAACAAAACCGTCATCAACGGAGTAAAGAAGCGACTTGAACATGCAAAAGGAAAATGGGTTGAAGAGTTACCTCACGTATTATGGGCCTACCGAACCACAGCATGGCGTTCGACGGGGGAAACACCTTACTCCCTAACTTATGGAATGGAGGCCATCATCCCACTCGAAGTAGGTCTCCCAACCCTTCGGTCTGAATTATTTGAAAGCTCCAGTAACGAGGAAGCTATTGCACAAGCACTGGATATGGTAGAGGGCCGAAGAGAAGCAGCGCTGATCAGACTTGAAGCGTATCAGTAACAGCTCATCAGAAGTTTCAATCAAAAAATTTTCCCAAGGCAATTTACACCTGGAGAACTGGTTTTGAGGAAAGTTATGGATCACAAAAGGGTACTGTAGACACCCCATTTTTGACCGTCCTCAAGACTTGGACGTCACCGTTTGAACACCCGGTGATCATCCATGTTTGTGTTCGTTTGGAGTTCCCGGAGGTCTCGGCTACGCGCCTTGCCTCAGGATCTCCGAACTCGACTGTTTAGTGTCTGGTTTTGCACCAAACACTTGTGTTTTGCCTTGGAAGGGCAGGGAATACCTTGTGAGGCATCCCCACACATCACCGGCCATGGCTAGAGGCCACCGGCTGGTGTTTTGCTGCCATCGGCAATGTGTATTGCCGGTCGGCACTCTTTGTTGCCAGTCGGTAGTCCATTTTGTCAAAATGGCAATTTTGAGCAGCCGACTACTGTTCATCTGCTTTTGCAGATATTTTAATACAGCTGTATTGCATTTTGTTCCCCTCCATACACGTGTATGGAGGGATGGCTTCCTTGTTAGCTTACCTTGTAAGCTTTACAAGATTGCTTTGCCTATAAGAGGAGCCCTCCTCTCTTGGCTTTAGGGTTGGACAATTTAGAGAGAGAAACATTGTTAGAAACTCTAGTTCTAGGGTTAGGACTTATATATATCCTATCTCTATATCTCTTTTGTGTGTGTATAAGTGTGTTTGTGTCTTACTATTGCACACAAACACATAGTGCTACACCTTTCCTTGGTTCCTTGAAAAACCAGAGGTTGTTCTTGGTGTTCTTGGCTAGATTTGAGCTCAAGGAAGCAACAAGATCATCATTTGTGAAGAAGGTCAACAAGGGTAAGAAACTCACTCATTTTTCCCCATTTTTGCATACTATTTTTTCCTATCTTAGAACTGTTTTTGAGTTTAGTGTATAACATAAAAAAGTTCTGTTTTTGGGCCCTCTAAATAGTTTGTTTAGAGTGTTTTGTGGTTTGGAGGTGTTTGACCCCTCTTAAGCCTTGAGAGGCCCCTTTTTGTGCTATTTTGTGCAAGCTCCGAGACTTTGGTGTTTGGGTCTCCTCACCACTGAAATCTTGAGGGATTTCAGTGGTAAGGATGATGCCTTGAAGTCCCAAGAAGGAGAGGGCACCCCCTCTCCTTATTGTCCTTGAAAAGGACCATTTTTGGCCTCTTGAGGGAGCACCATGTTTGAGGGTTTGTTGATCATACCTTGGCTGTTTTTCATGTTTATATTGTCATAATATAACATGATTTTAAGTTGGTTTTGGTACACCATGCATGCTTAGCATACCTACCTTGTAATGCCTTGTTGTTGCCTTAACATGCCTTAGGTTGTAAGCCCTTGTTGTAGCATGTTTTAGGCTTAGCTTTGTGAAGTTTTAATGCATGTTTTTGTATGCTTTAGCTCTGTTTTAAGTTGCTTTAGTCATACTTGTCATACATTGCATAGCTCCTTTGCATTTTAGCTTGCTAGCTTTAAGTGTGTGAGTGTGTAACATGCATTACTTGCTTTGATTTAGTGGGTTGGGACCATTTGCCATGTCATTTCAGTCCATTTAGCATGCTTGTATGCTTGCATTTCATAGCTCTTTCGTTGCTTCAAGAGTTTGTGTTTCATGCTCCTTGAAAGTGCATTTGTGCATGTCCTTGAATTTAGGCCATTTAGATGCCATCTAAGTGATCTTTAGGCCTTGTTTTAATGTGCTAAAATTCTGTTTTTAGTCATTTAATTCATGCCATGTGTGGTTGCACTAAGTGTAGTTCAATGCTTCTTTGTTGAGCCTTAGGAATTGGACCATATTTGCATGCATGTGTGCGTGTGTTTTGGCCCTCATTTCCTTGGCCATGCCTTGCATACTTGTACATTTGGGTCATATCTCACATGCTTGATATCAACATGCTTGCCACATGCCTTCCATGATTGCTGTCTATGCCTTGCATGATTGATGCATGTTTTGCATTGCTTGTTTGCATGCTCATATTGCATGCTAGCTCCCATGCTTAGGATTGCATTGCATTGGCATGCATGCTTCACCTCTTGACCAAGCCATGATAGAGGTAGAAGCTCCTTGGCTTGGCTATGTGCATTGCATTACATTTGAAATGGAAATGCACAACTTGGTTCTTTGGGCCATCATGCATGAAAATGCTTGATTGGTGGTCCAAGAACCAAGGACCATGTCCCTTTGAGTCATAAGCATGATAAGAGGCTTGGTTGGTGCATACATGGCTTGAATTGCATTGCCATGCAAGATTCTGTCCTCTACTACTGTCAAACAGGTTCTGCAGGAATTTATTGCCGATCGACTGCACAGAGTGCCGACCGGCAATCAATTGGTGGGCGATAGCTTCACTCTCTGCCGATGACCACATCCCACTGCCGGTGGCAATTCTACTCAGCCGGTGGTGTCTTCCAATGTCCAGGGAAGCAATTCAGAGACTTTGGCAGTCTTCAGAGGGGCAGAGCAGGGAAAACAGAGGCAGTCTATGTATGGCAGTGCACTTCCGAGCAAGACCGAGCATGCATTGCATTGGACCCGCTCCCCAAGGCAGTTTACTGTTTTTCCTAGCTTAGTTAGTTTGTTAACTACTTAGGCAATTTGTAATATTTAATTAGCTTGTAGGTTAATTATCTGTAATATTTATTTGGTCCCTCCGAGCGAGGGCGAATCTGTAATAAGTGCGGGTGCGTGTGTGTGCATGTCTTCCAACCCCCATTTCTTTCTTCCCTTTTATTTACCCGCTTATAATGGTAGATTAGGGCATGTTTAAATTAGCATACCTTATGCTATGCATGCGTGCATCCATGCATTTGTCTTGCATGCACCGGGCTCGGCGCATCACGTTAACTGCATTTGTACTTCAATTCCAAATTGAATACGTGCATCAATTGACTGCATTTCACATGCCATGTTTAGGTCAGCCGAGCCTACTCTAATTGCATCCTGTATGTGTTGCATTAGTAAAATTAACATGAACTAGGACCATGCATGTTTGCTAACTAGTTTATTGTTTTGGCACGGAGTACGATGTAAGTATTTTCATGCTTTAGCATACCGCATGCGTGTGAGTGCTATCATGACAGCATGTTTACCATGTGGCTAGTTGCTTATGTGTTATAAACTGTTTGAATGCCTGTGGGTGAAGGTTGGATTGTTTGAGTTGGAACAACTCATTGAAATCCGTGTTTTAGCCTACTTGCGAGTAGCAAAACCCAACACATTTTCCAAAACGAACGGATATGCGATGTTTATTTCCAAATTAGGCGATCTAGTCTATACTTGTTCGCTATGCGCATAACATAGTAATTCTAGGCTAATAACTGGAATAAGAACACATAACGTTTTCAAAATCAGATATCACGGTTAGTAGAGGCCGGTCTCCGGACCGGGCGAGAGGGGGTGCTCATAGCTGACCTTCCCCAATCGTACCCAAGCTCCCGAGCCGAAGCAACTTTGGTGATGACGGACACGTGGCCTTTGGCACCGAGTCAGGGTTTCCTAAATTTCCCCATTAAAAAATTTTTAGGTGGCGACTCTGTATCTGGCAAAGCAGTCCATGTTTGGTACTTCTTTTCAAAAATCTGTTTTTCTCAAAACGATTTGCCGGATTTGGACTCTTTGGTTCAGGTTAAGAACCGACAACAAAAGGGAGTCCGAACTGTAGAGTGAAGCCCAAGGGCGCGTCTACAGGTACCAGGCGAGGGCAAACTTGGGCCTAACTGGGAGGGTCCTTACAAAGTCACAGTTGCTATTGGAAACGGAGCTTACTACCTAGAGGATCTGAAAGGAAGAGCTATACCTCGGCCCTGGAATGTAGCAAATCTCAAGAAATACTATCAATAGAATTATCCCCCAACTTCTCTATCAGAATGTAAAGGCATTTATCTGTTGACCAATGCAAATGCTTCCCCACTTCTCTCAAATTTATCAAATTCTTGTAATTAGCTTTGATGTTTATCAAACGGAATTAGCTTTGGTTCTTACCAAACGGAATTAGCTTTGATGTTTATCAAACGGAATTAGCTTTGGTTCTTACCAAACAGAATTAGCTTTGATGTTTATCAAACGGAACTAGTTTTGGTCCTCACCAAACGGAATTAGCTTTGATGTTTATCAAACGGAACTAGCTTTGGTCCTCACCAAACGGAATTAGCTTTGATGTTTATCAAACGGAATTAACTTTGGTCTTCCCCCAAATGGACTTAGTTTCAGAACGATTGGACGGAATATAAATTTGGTTAGCACTCAAACATGCTAAGTGGTATTGCTTGGTGGAATAATGTTTGGCAACTAAATTGGACTTTAGCCAAGTGGAATTGCTTGGTGGAAACCACACTAACATATCTTAAGTAAACGTCTTTGAATCCACAGAACTTCTTAAGTACCAACACGTCGACACTTCAGTACTGACTCAAACAAACAGAGTTGGAACAAGCATGACCAGGTTCTGTCAGGAGTAAACTTCCAGCATTAGTCTTACTCAACTCCAGGTGGGGGCAAACAATTATTTTTCAAAACCAACCTGGACATGACTAAGACACCTCTTCATGCCTTTATCTCATTCAAGTGCTCTTATGGTATCAAAGTTGCAACAGACTTAAGCAGCTCTACCTAAAGAGCACAATCTTCAGTACCAATCTTACTTAGCTCCAGGTGGGGGCAAACAATTGTTTTACAAAACCAACCTGGACCTAAGTAAGACCCACTTACAAACTCAAGCACAGCCATACCACATATCCGTTAGCCACACCGAGCATCAGTTCGGCCCCGAGGCCCCAACAGTGCTCGGCCGGGGACAAACAGTACTAAGCCACACCGAGCATCAGTTCGGCCTCGAGGCCCCAACAGTGCTCGGCCGAAGACAAACAGTACCAAGCCACACCAAGCATCAGTTCGGCCTCGAGGCCCCAACAATGCTCGGCCGAGGGCAAGCAGTACAGAATCAGACAAAGCATCCATTTAAAAGCAGTATAGAACTAGACCGAGCATCTATTCGGCCCCGAGGTCCCAACAGTGCTCGCCCGGGGGCAAGCAATATAGAAAACATTCAGACATAAAAGTCAAAAAGCATCAGATTGCAAGTTTAAAGAGAAAATTCTATCATCCAACA
Organism: Camellia japonica; assembly: GCA_030407325.1. NCBI lineage: Eukaryota > Viridiplantae > Streptophyta > Magnoliopsida > Ericales > Theaceae > Camellia > Camellia japonica. Next base: position 173,827,066 of record JAPPVO010000016.1, read on the forward strand.
AGAGGCACAGATGGCCTCATAACCAGTAGCAAAGAAAAGAAAAGCGAAAAAAAAAAAAAAAAATTGTCTTGGTAAGTGCAGAAAGAAAGCTCGTCATGGAGACTGAGCCACAATACATCAAACACAGAAAAGCAAAAAAGTTCAAATCCTTTCAACATCAAATTTCATTAACAGAGGGAAACTCAGGAGCAGCATCAACAATTTTGTCCAGGCCGTCTGCGGGAGGAAAAGTAGAGGCAGCTCCAACTTCCTGAGAAGTAGAAGCCTCCTTAACCACATCTCCCGCAGCTTTGGTCTCTAGGGTTTCAATCCCTTCAACATCCACTGTTTTAGTGGCAACATTACTGTCCTGGGTCTTGTTTGCAGAATCAGCTTCTGGGGAAACTTTGGCTAGAAAAACAGTAGAGGTGGAAACAGTCTTCGAACCCAAGGATCTCGAAGGAACGGGGACATCCTGAAACAGGGAAGAGCCTTCAAGAACCAGCGCAGCAGCCAAAGCACTCGTCCAACCCTTTAGAAAGAGCTTATCTCGCAGCACTAGCACCTCTTCCTTATAGGCAGCCCCAGCTTCATCCCAACCCTGTTGCCAGTGTTTGGCTTCCAGCGTAGAACGCTCAGCAGCCATCACGGCAATAACGGTCTTCAGTTCGGCCACCTTCCCCTCAAGTTGAGCCTGTGTCCCAATAGCAGCCTCCTTCGATTTTTCAACTGAAGCGACAATCTTGTTCAAACGAAATGTTTCCCTCTCCGCAGTTCGACGTCCTTCCTTCCCTGTCTCCAAGCTTACCGTCAGTCTCTCAGCGTTCATTGCGGCCTCCAGCACGGCCCTTTCTAGCTCTTTAGCACGGGTAATGGACAGATGCATTCTCTGGATACACTGCAAAGGACAACGAAGAATTAAGAGAAAAGGAGACAGCAACGCAACAATAAAGACAAGTAAAACAAGGAAACACTTACAGCAGTCATTATTTGAAGGGTCCCCTTCAAGATAGGAATATCACGGGGCCCATTATGGTCAGCCATGTCAACTAGCATCAACAAAAACTTAGTCAAATCAAAGGCAAAATCTTGTGAAGCGACAACTGAATCAGAAGTGGAAATGGGCCTACCCTCATGCGACATTAGCGGCTCCCATTTCTCAAAAGTCTCATCATCAACAGGATCCTCAGAAGCTTCCTCCACCACTGCTTTGCTAGCCTCTCTTTTTCTCTTTTTTGCTCGCGCAGTGACTAAAGCTGAGGGCTCAACAGCAGTCGCAGGGGTCCCAGAAGCTCCCACCTCCATCTTCACTTCTATGAGGCTCTTTGCCTCGGTCTTTTCCAGAGGGGTTTCCAAAGCATCGGAGGCTCCGAAAGCCTCGGCCTCTATATCCACCAACACCCTTCTCTTCGCCACAGACCCCCCCTGCGAAACTAGGGACAGGGGAGGGCGCTCTCTCAGAAAGTGCACCCTGACTCCTGCGACGGCTCGTGACCAAAGGAGTGAGAGACGTGTCAGTCTCGGTATCAGAGTCCAGAAGAGCAGCAGCGAGCCTCGCCTTCTTTGGAATAGTGGAGCAGTAAGTGGACTGGTAATCCAATAACTTGGGTGCAGATCTCTTTTTATACCTCAGGGCAACTTTTATGGCTTCAGCATTCTCTCGGTTCAGTCTTCATTGGAAACGAGAGGCCTCTGCAAAAAAGAAGTGACCCATTAGAGCAATATCCAAAATAAAGTAAGAAATACAATAGGCATTAGAAGGAGAGGCCCGAACCTGGGTAGCCGTCTTTCTAGGGCATCCGCTCAGACTAAAACTCAGTTCCGGCGGGGAACTCCCAGTTTCCACCAACTTGTAAGAAATCATCGTTGTGTTTATCCGAATCAGGCAACCCAGTAACCAAATGGCAATCAAACGAGCGAACATGCAAGTAATACGTGCTGTGGTCTTTGTTATGAGAAAGAGTATAACAACCTAAGATATCCCATATGTCAAGGTTCAAACCCAATCGTCTATTGAGGGCAGATACGCCGCAAACAACACGGAAAAGGTTTACAAATACTTGCATTGGGGTTAATTGGACTTGATGCAGAAACCGGCGTACCAACGGGTCAAGGGGAAACCGAACCCCCCCCCTCGACTATGGCCGCGATGGGAAAAGCGACGGTATTCCTCGTACCCATACGCTTGGCGTCTATTTTCGCCAACGAAAGGGTAACGTCGTTGAGAATATTATAGTCCAGGCGGAACATAGCCATGGCCTCGAGGGTTTCAACCAGTGAGCGGAACTTCCTCATTTAACAAACCTAATGGAACAGAGGTAGGACTCAGATAACAGAGTGTGGAACACAGACAGCGAGTGGGCCAAACAAGAAGATTAAAACAAAAAGAGGCAAGAGAAAAAGAATCACAAGAGGACTTACAGAGATTAGAACAGTAGTAGCAGAGCAAGATCAATGGCGAAAAAGTCTGAACAGAGCACCAACGAGACTGGTTCAGAGGAACGGGAAGAGTCCTTTCTCTCTCTTTGAAACTCTCTAGAGGAACGAAAAAGCAAATAAAGGGATTTGTATTGACAGCCAGAGCATTAATTGCACTAGCCGGTGTGCAGGTACACGGAGCACGACCTTCGGTATGGAATCGACGCACTATCTCTGCACACCTATCTCACATCGCCACGTGTCACCATGAAAGGACGCATGCAGGGATTGTGTGTCAGGATTGAACTGTCACCAAGGCCGAACTGGGAAAAACCGAAATGACGCGACGCTTAGGAAGCAGAACAATAGCTCCCCCCAAGGGGAACCTTAACGCGAGCTATGGGGCAAATGAAGGGCCTAAATGTGAAATGGGTCGGGTCCAAGCCTTGGGCCGGCCCAATCCACTGAAGTCTGAATCCAAGTGGGCTGGATGAGTATATAGGCAAACCAGTTGAGCCCAACTTCATAATCAATAGTCCACCCAAGTCCTCAAGCACTTGAGCTCAACTCGCAGTGGAAAGGCTAGTCCAGCCGTGGTGCTGGGCTGGGTCGAGTTGTGAGACTGAATCTATGGGCCGAACAGAAAATAGACCGAACCCATACAAAGATATCCGAATGGACCAGCCCATCTCCATGAATGATCCTGTAAAAGGCCGAGACAAGGCATAATGATGCCGAGCTGAAGCGCATCAGTACCGAGTTGAGGAAACCTCGCAGGGAAACATGAAAGTTGCGAATGTGTGCATGTGCAAGTTGCCACCTCAACTGGTCCCCTACACCTAGAATCACGGAAGTTGTTGAACCAAAGGAATGTGGTTTGTCATCAGCATGACTACAATGAGTATATGCATTCAATGGTAACTACCAGGTGGTCCCCCACCATGAGCAATGCTAAAAAGACACCTGGCAGCATCCAAGCTCCATGAACCCACCTTGAGAAGCAAGCAAGGAACAACATATATATACAACATGAACTTCACATTGAAGGTAACTGAACGATTCCAAGTAAAACTACAAGCTCAACTCGATATACATTCTCTCTCCGATCACTAATTCCCATACCGGAGGGGTTATCCGGCCAACCCCGGCCGGGCAGCTCTAACGGTGCTTCTTGTGGCAGGAACCTCAGTCCCTGGATAGTCCAACCGAGTGCAGGGCCCCGATCCACTTTCATCTAGTGCGGAATCCGGTACGCACAGTATGTAAAATTTTTCATTATGTCTCTTATGAATATGCGAATAAATATATGAAAAATGCTTGACATCCCCATTTTTTGAAAACCCCCACAACCCCCTTTGGATTTCCATCATTGATATATGTATGGGACCCACTCATGTATGTGTGGGGCCAACACCATCAATGGTGGAGATCCAAAGGGGGTTGTGGGGGTCTCTAAAAAATGGGGGTCTCAATCATTATTATAAATATATAAATTTGATAGAGTAGAATAAAAAGAAAAAATTAATGCAATCGATCGCACTTAATTATTATATTTAATAAACATGTACAAGCTTTTTCATCATGGTTTGCATGATTATTTAATGCAAAATTATAACCGTAACATTTAAGAATGGGATCAATTTGTCTCCAGTTTACAAAGTAGACTGAACGGTGTTATTTAGGCTTGTAAGGCCTACTACGAATCCAATTAAGATATGAACAATTCATTTTCTACACAAAATTGTGTACATCATTCTTGAAAAAGAATCAAACCAATCTAATAGCCATAACCACGTTATTATTTTATTTATCTTTCAAAAAATAAATGATCAATTTTTAAATAATATTTATTAATCATTTTTTTGTAAATAAATATTATAAATTAACGTGATTATAATTATTAAATTAAATTAATTTTTTTAACAAATAATTTATAAATTATAATTTAAAAAATTAAATCTAGGTGAAACAGCGAGGTGAGGTGAACAAGCTAGTGCCTTTAAGAATAGATCAATAATTTAATAAGGAAGAGAGAGGGAGAGGGAAAGAGAGAGAGAGAGAAAGAGAAGCCGTTGTGGCCAACCCCACCCCGCCGCCGCATCGCCACTCGGACGCCGCCGATTCATGTTGTCTACAACTCTGACCTCTCCTACTGTTTCACCAGTAATCTATGCCATAGAAAGCCAATCAAAGCAAAACTCTATTAAATCTGACTCAAACTGGTGGTGCTACATGCACCAATTAGTGTACACACTAATGTGCCAACTAGTGTTATGATATTATTATTGACCACATTTATTATACAAGTTACAAATACCCAAAACCATACAAAAGATACCATATCATCTATTAATACACTAGTATGTACATTAATTGGTACATAAGCATTATTCAACTCAAATAAGCATTTTTTTAGATTCAAGAAAGAAAACCCATAACAAAGTCTGAAGTGAACCTCTTTGAAGATGAGAATTGTGGGGATGATTCTCTGTGAGAACAAACAACAAACACGAAAGCTACAAAATCAAAACAATAAAGAACAAAAGATATAGAAATGTAAGTGTGGGTGTTGATTTCCGACCACACAACCAAACGGGGAACTTAGTTGGAGAGCACTGGCAGAATAGATTAAACCCAACAACCTGCATAAGAAGATGAGAATACCGCGGTGGTTCGTCCACCCGGGGGCACTCCGACGATCAAGTTAGTAAACAAATATCTCTTAAAGATAACCAATAGTGCTTAAGTCACAAGAAAGAACATAAAAAGCATACCTTAGACCCACCGGGGGTGCCTTACTTTTATAATGATCAGTGTCCAACTTCCCCTAAAAGTCTTACTTTATGGGACTTTATCCTTTACAAGGATAACATCTATCATAACTCATACTATTCAGATTAAGATGAACTTCCTCAAGAGTCTCATCTCTATCCAAATAGGTAGTTTGATGTCATCTAGGATTCTAGTTCTCTATCCAAATATCTCAGATTCCGGTATTATCACATCATATCTTGGCACCATGGTCCGCCCACGTGGTACCTTGGCTAACAACCTCGGCCATGTGGACTATCCAAAAATATGTCCCCACAACTGCCCTCTAGGTTCTATTACCTCGACAAACTGAGGTGATGGAACCTATACATGTACTTCTCCGACCGAGATCGTGACTCGTTGGCACCAAGAAACAAGGACTCAAATGTCCACTTGTCAAGAATCAAGAATTAAGAACCAAGAACCATGAACCATGAACCATCATGTTCCATTTCATCTAGGTCCAACATCTCGACAGAGATCGCACTGCCAGTAGAGATCATGACTTGCTAGTTCAAGAACATCAAGATCCTAGTATCAACTCATCAGAAACCAAGAATAAACAAGTTCTGCTCCCATCCAAACTCAACATCTCAACCAAGATCAACATCTCAACTGAAATCATCATATCAACCAAGATCACCATCTCAACCGAGATCGTCATCTCAACCGAGGTCATCATCTCTACCGAGATCAATATCTCAACTGAGATCACACTTCTCAATTAAGATCATCATTAGATTGGAGCGTACCAATCATGTCCCCATCATGTCGCATCAGTTCTGCCCTCCGCCGCCTGACGTTAGCACGGCACGTTGGGACTCGAAATCATAACTTTTTGCCATATTTTTCTAATTCCAGCAAAATCATTTCATTTTCCCATTTCGTCTCTATCTATGCCCCTAGACTCTCTTTTTTTTGGCCTCTACAAACCATCATCATTGTTCTTGAAGCATTCATTACTATGAAGACTCCCTTTGTGCCCAAGGTTCAAACTCTACCAGCTGTACCAGGCTAGCAGACAGGCAATTCATCAGCTGCTCCACACATCAACCTACTATCTCAATGGCAGTGAAAATAGCAAAAATCTTGCAGCTAAAACTAGGAACATGAAACACCGAGGTCCTAAGCACCCAGCCCTAGACCTTGATAATTTTCTAATCGCCTTATCTATGAGTAACCATCGCCATAGCCAATGACGACATGTCTCGTCGAACTCTTATCGTAGAAAACCTTCTTGTTGACATCCCTGATGTCATAACTGTGCAATCCACTCCATCTCTTTATAGTTAATCTAACATGCTCATGCCTCCAGCAACTCAATATCTCGAAAGAGAAGCACATGAAGCAAGTGGACCAAGTTACTGCGGCCAAAGCCGATGCCATTGCTAAGGTCGAAAAAACAAGTCAATATAGCCTACAACAAAGGCTACTATCTTGGCTGGATGACAGCCCTCAAAAAGATGTATGTCCCTGAGGACTCACCTCTCCGTGATATAGGTCAGCTCAATGTCCCTTTCCTTCCCTCTCCCAATTAATCTGAGGATAAGGCCGAGGAAGTAGAAGAGGCCGATGACGAGTGTGATACCCCTGTTCCGTAATTAGCTAATTGGTCCTTAATCTGAATATGATTATGTGTTTAGCATGATTTTGTGTGCCATTGTGTGATAATATGTGATTTTGAAATTCTATCTGTTCACCGTAGGAATATCTGTTTGATTTTTCCGCTTCGGAAATTAAATTGGAGGCCTTATCGGCCACAGAACCCGAAATTGATTACGCCATTGTGATTGGCATAATTTTTAGAGCCTACGGTGGAATTTAATTGAAAATTGATTCGGGTCAGATTAAATCAATTGAATTGGTGGATTAGTACCCAATTGCCTTATTATTATTATATTGACTTAGTGGGACTTGATGTATTTGAGCACTACACCTCATTTCTCTCCTTTAGCTCATTTTGACTGATTCTTGGACTCAATTTGAGAGAGAGCCGACTATAGAGAGGGAGAAAGAGGGATTGTGCAATTGTGGTCTTGAAACTTGGGGATTGGAAGTCTAATTCAAGATTTAATCATAGATTGTGAGAATCAAGCTCTTAGGTGAGTAATTCTTGGATTATAGTTTGTAATTTTTGTGTGCTCAAACTAATTTGGTGATCAAGAGTAAGATTGAAATGAAATTGGGTTGTATTTGTTGAATTGAAGCTTAATATGTGCATGCATGTAGGAAATCACCTTGATATTGCATGTTTGAGCACAAATATGTATAATCCATGTGAAATGTTAAAGGAAAACTCATGTCTTAATCACCCTTTGTGTTATCTAAGTAGAGAATGTGGCTAATTCATCACATGCATGTACAATTTGAGAAGAGATGAGCTTGAATGCATGAGTTTGTTATGTTGGTGTTGAGTTTAACACATTTTGGAACATGCATGTAGATAAATCAAGAAATTGAGCTCCATAATGTTATAATCTTGCATTAGTGCCATGTTAGTATGATTATATTGGGATTTGAGTCATTGCATGCAAGTATTGTGGCTGGAAAGTCGAAATGAAGCTCAAGAACACAGTTCTGGGTTTTCCAGAATTTTGAGGTCCGCTTAAGCGGGGAACATGACGCTCGAGCGGGAAAATCGTGCTCCCAGTACTTTTTGCAAAGTTGGATGTGCGCTCGAGCGGGATATATCATGCTCGAACGGGGAGCTATGTAGACAGGCAGTCCGCTCGAGCAGCCGAGTTCACGCTCGAACGGGAATTTGAGGTAACCAGCACTTTTGCAGGCTTAAGGGTCCGCTCGAGCGGGTAAGTCCACGCTCGAGCGGGGACCTTGTTTTGCTGAAATTTTGTTTATGCATTCTGTGTTCTGTTTTCCGTTCCCTTTCACTTCCAAGCACTCTTAGGCATGCATTGAGCATCGTAATTGAATTAAAGAGATAAGAATGAAGCCTAAAGAGGAATATGTGAATTAAAGAACGGATTGAATTATTTGTGACCCATATGTGTTACGTGATATATAGGGTCAAGCTCCAGGGCAATTCAACCAACCGATCACTGTGAGTAATATCTGATATATGTTATTGTCCAATGGCTACTTCTATGTAAGTTTTGTATTTGTAAAGTTCATTAATTTAAATGGTGGACACAGTTTGATATGAAAGGCTTATGAGCCAGTTTGATATAACTGAATGGACCGAAGGTCGTTTTGGCATAAATGAATGGACCGAAGGTCGTTTTGGCATAAATGAATGGATCGAAGGTCGTTTTGGCCTAAATGAATAGACCGAAGGTCATTTTGACATAAATGAATGGACCGAAGGTCGTTTTGACATAAACGAATGGACCGGAGGTCGTTTTGACATGAATAAATGGACCGAAGGTCGTTTCGACATGAATGAGTGGGCCGAAGGCTGTTTTGACATGAATGAATGGGCCAGAGGCCGTTCTGTCATGAATGAAAGTCTGAATGGGCCAAGGGCCAGTTTGTTATGGAAAGATAAATGGGCCAAAGGCCAGTGTGTTTGGAACCACAGTCACTTGACTTAAATTGCATATATATGTTAAATAGAAATATGAATTGGGCCCAAGGCCGTTCGGAATATGTTGTTCTGCATATTGTTGTATCTTCTTATTTGATATTATTCACTGGGCTTTCGCTCACGCTCATTCATGTGTTTGTAGGTGAGCTAAGAGAGGTCCAGACCCAGCCCCAATGAAGCCATTGTGGAACAACCAAGTTTTTTGAGAGTCAGCCCCTACGTCTTACGCACGAGACTCGTCTTCGCCCTTTTGTTTGGTATTTATATTTTGTCATGTAGGTGAGGACTCTGTATCTGTTGTGTACAGTTTTGACGGGGTGACTTAGACTAATGATCCTGTCTGTACAGAACCTTTTGTTACTGTATTTTCTGATGTGAGTTGTTAACATATTTGTGTCTGGAATGTTATGACGTGCATGTAAGCACAGCCTTATGGACAAAGTCTTAAATTGCTTCCGTTTGGCCCCCATTAACTCTGTTAAAATACGGTTGGTTTGGTTTGAGGCCGTAGGTAATCTCATGATTACTGGCCGGTTACGTCCTTAACCTATGGGGGCGGGTTCGGGTCGTGACAACGAGGAGGTCGAAAACAAGGAAGAAGCTGAGGCTGAGGCTGAGGCTGAGGCTGCCGAGAAAGAATCTGAAGCTACTGCTGGAGCTAAGTCTTTTACTCTAAATGTTCAAGTCCTGGACTTGACAGAGGATGATGGAGATGAGGTCTTCAAAAGCACCTCACCAAAGAAGGCTGACACTTCTGAAACCGAGATCACTGCCGCTGCAAAGAGCCTGGACCAGACTCTTCTGGAAATCGAAGCCGAAATCGCAGCTGAAAAGTCTGCCCAACTATTTGCCGAGGCCGAAATAATTTCAACAGTCGAGGTTGAACAGTCTGAGATTAATACATAAGATCCTAGTAGTTAGGAATTTTTCTTCCCATTATACTTTTTTTCTTTGTAGTTGTATTTTCTTCTTCTCTGTTTTGAACAGTATCTGTTTTGTCAGGGCTGATGTGCCTGTTTATGTACTTGAACAAGCTGTCTCTTTTCAATGCAAGTCTTCTATTTTTTCTTCTAAGTGTTGCATGTATCTTCTATATGCTTATTGCCTTTTCTTTGTGCCTTGTATATTTTTTCATTCTTTAGAATTTTTCTTAACTTCCCAAGTCTGACAACTTGGTTCCTCAACTCGGATCCCAGGACCTCGGATATATCCAAATCTCGGGTAACAACTCTTGTTTAGTTATCTCGGCCGAATTGCACTTATAACATTTTTTCATAAACTTTTTACAAGTGTTGTTTCTTCACCTGTACTTGCTGTCTCTTGGCAAGACTTCACTCTTCTAAGTCTAACAACCTGGTTGGGTATCTAGGATAATTACACTTCAGGCACAGTACAGTACTATCATCTCGGATTGACTTATCTCGGATAGTATCATTTGTCAATGATCTTGGATAACATCAATTTGCACATTTTTTCAAAATTTTTCACAAGTGTTATGCTCATTCTCACTTCCTGTCCCCTAATATGAACTTGAGTACCACTTATGTTCACATTAAGGATGCATCACGTGGTTATCGCCTAAGTCTCTCTTAGACATTCTTGGCTGAGGTCATCATGTTTAGCTCGCTCAAATGAAACACTTAAGGCTTAACCTTAGTGCACCGAGAGTACCATATTCCCCCGCTTTCTTTTCAAACTGACCAAGTCATGGCCAATTTCATTATGTTTCATACCGAAATATCGTAAACTTAGTTCAACTCTACTATATGGCAAGTCTAAGTTGTCAAACTTAGTTTAACTCTACTATATGCAACTCATGTTTCATACCGAAACATTACAAACTTAGTTCAACTCTACCATATGGCAAGTCTAAGTTGTCAAACTTAGTTTAACTCTACCATATGGCAAATTTAAGTTACTCGTAATGTTTCATCCGGAAACATCGCAAACTTAGTTCAACTCTATCATATGGCAAGTATAATTTAACTCTGCCATATAATAAGTCTAAGTTAATTCAACTTAGTTCAACTCTATCATATGCAAGTATAATTTAACTCTGCCATATAATAAGTCTAAGTTACTCATCATGTTTCATTCAGAAACATCGCCAACTTAGTTCAACTCTATCATATGCGAGTATAATTCAACTTTGCCATATAATAAGTCTAAGTTACTCATCATGTTTCATTCAGAAACATCACCAACTTAATTCAACTCTATCATATGCAAGTATAATTCAACTTTGTCATATAACAAGTCTAAGTTATTTATCATGTTTCACTCGGAAACATCGCCAACTTGGTTCAACTCTATCATAAGGCAAGTATAATTCAACTCTACCATATGATAAGTTTAAGTTTACTTGTCATGTTCACCATAGGAACATTACCATAAGACATTTCAGTCTTATCGCACAGTCATGGATTCCGACAACATTTTCACGCTTTTTTACATAGGTTTCGGCATCTTTTTGCATATAAGGTCACCAGAATCCCTGTGATATAGCTCTGTGGGCAAGGGATCTGCCCCCTGCATGGATATCGTGTAAAAGTCTTCAACCTGAGAAGGATTAACACATCGCAATAGAGGTCTAGTAAAAGTCCTTCTGTATAGATGGCCTTTTGCCGACAGGTAGAACCTGGCCAACTTCAGTCTGATCTTGTGTGCTTCTTTTTTGTCTTCTGGGATCTGGGATCTGCTTGTTTAGGCTGAGCTCTTGTTTTCTCAAACCTAATCATTTAGGCCGAGATCTTGTCTTCTGGGATCTGTGATTTGGAATTCAGGATCTACTCACTTAGGCTGAGCTCTTGTCTTCTCGGACCTACTCATCTAGGCTAAGATCTTGTCTTCTAAGATCTGGAATTCGAGATTTGGAATCCGGGATCTACTCACTTAGGTTGAGCTCTTGTCTTCTCGGACCTAATCATCTAGGATATAGGATTCGGGATCTGGAATCCGGGATCTGCTCACTTGGGCTAAGTTTTTGTCTTCTCGGACCAAATCATCTAGGCCGAGATCTTGTCTTCTAGGCTCTGGGATCCGAGATCTGGAATCCCCGGATCTGCTCACTTAGGCTGAGCTCTTGTCTTCTCGGACCTAATTATCTAGGCCGAGATCTTGTCTTCTAGGATCTGGGATCCGGGATCTAGGATCTACTCACTTAGACTGAATTTTTGTCTTATCGGACCTAATCATCTAGGCCGAGATCTTGTCTTCTATGATCTGGGATCTAGGATCCGGGATCTGGAATTCGGGATCTGCTCACTTGGGCTGAGCTCTTGTCTTCTCGGACCTAATCATCTAGGCCGAGATCTTGTCTTCTAGGATCTGGGACCCGGGATCTAGAATCCGGGATCTGTTCACTTGGGCTGAGCTCTTGTCTTTTCAGACTTAATCATCTAGGTCGAGATTTTGTCTTCTAGGATCTGGGATCCAAGATTTGGAATCCGGGATCTACTCACTTTGGCTGAGCTCTTGTCTTCTCGGACCTAATCATCTAGGTCGAGATCTTGTCTTCTAGGATCTGGGATTCGGGATCTGGAATCGGGGATTTGCTCACTTGGGCTGAGCTCTTGTTTACTTGAAGGTCGTCTTCATCTCCTCAGGAGCGCTCATGCCCCCTTATCTTTGCATTCATCCCTTCTGGAAAGGCCTTCATTCCGTTAATATTGACGCATTCTCCATCTTCGTTGAACTCACCGTTGCCGAAACGTTGATCTTGCACAATGATGGCCATCTATTCTAACTAAGTTCTCACAGACGGTGCCAAAATTGTGGGTGTTGATTTCCGACCACACAACCAAATGGGGAACTTAGTTGGAGAGCACCGGCAGAATAAATTAAGCCCAACATCCTACATAAGAAGATGAGAATACCGTGGTGGTTCGTCCACCCGGGTGCACTCCGACGATCAAGTCAATAAATAAATATCTCTCAAAGATAACCAATAGTACTTAAGTCACAAGAAAGAACATAAAAAGCATACCTTAGACCCACCGGGGATGCCTTACTTTTATAATGATCAGTGTCCAACTTTTCCTAGAAGTCTTACTTCATGGGATTCTATCATTTACAAGGATAACATCTATCACAACTCACACTATTCAGATTAAAATGAACTTCCTCAAGAGTCTCATCTCTATCCAAATAGGTAGTTTGATGTCATCTAGGACTCTAGTCCTTTATCCAAATATCTCAGATTCCGATATTATTGCACTATATCTTGGCACCATAGTTCGCCCACGTGGTACCTTGGCTAGCAACCTTGGCCACGTGGACTATCCAAAAATATGTCCCCACAGTAAGATTAAGACCCAGATGAGATATTGATTGTAGTATGTGTGATACCCAAGACTTTCACCTCTGTAAACTCGATCCAACTTTCACGAGACCTTCATAGACACCAAGCAAAAAAAACGAAAAACAACTAAGAAATAGAAATTGGAAAATTTATTCACGCAAAAAAAAAAAAAAAAAAAAAAATGAAATAGAATTGAAATTTGAAACCCTTATATAATTAATGAAACTTGTTGGTATAGAAGGGTAATTGAATGGTTTATTGTACCAATTCTTGGCCCAATTCAAGAGCACCATCTGTGTTGCTGTCTCTCTTTCCAGTACTCTTCCACAAAACCATCACTTCAATGGTGATTATCTAATATTTTTAGAATATAAACACGTAATGTTTTATAAAATTTTAATTGATAGAGAGGAGTAAAAACTCACAATTTATGTTGAGATAAAAGAATAATGTAAGGGTTAAGTAATTAATAATTAACTTAGAATATGATCACATAATATTCTGAAATTATTAAATAATTTCCCTCACTTCACATGATCACTCTAGAGAGTCCGAACGCCGATAAAACAACTTCAACGTGAGATATGCTACATCACTGTGATGGAGTTGTGTTGCGAATTTACTATTGAAAAATGTATAAAAAATATATATTGTAATGTGTAAAAAATAGGTAAAATCATTTTCAAATATATGAATTATATATTAAAATTATAACTATTTTGACGCTATGTGTCTTTTTATTGATAATCTTTAGACCCATCATTATAAACCATAACTTACACACACACACGCACACAAAAATTAAAAAATAAAATTTATAAAACTCAGACACGAAAAAGTACACCAAGAAATTTAAAAAAAAAAAAAAAAAAAAAATTAAAGAAAGGCATCATAGCCCACCACATCTAATTTTCCCTTAAATCATGTAGCATCTAATTTCAAAATATGCCTTTAGTGCTTAAAGCAATAATGTTAACAAATCTAAAAATATTTTACATAAAAGTGTTTAGAATGCAGTGTAAGTTTAATTTTTGTACTTTATATTTGTCATTGCAATTCTAAGCTAGCTAGCTGTGGTAAAATCAAATAAGTTTGTTTGGTTTGTATTTTCAGGATTCATTTTTCAGAAAATTTAATTTTTTATTTTTATTTTTCATGTTTTTTTGTTTTTACTGATTTGTTTTTAATATTTAAAGTATTTTTTTAATTTTTAGATATACCTAACATAAATAAATTTAAAAGTACAATATTTGTGATTTTTTTTATAAAAAAATTCATTAAATACCAAAAATACAAAAAAAAAAAAAATTCAGTACATTTTTATATTCTTATGTATTTATTAATTTTTAAAAATATTTTCCTTTTTAGATATATCTAAGTAAGGTGTATTTAAAAAAGTAAAAAAATTATTTAAAAATTAAATAATATTCACTAAAAATAAAAATACAAAAAAATACAAAAAACAAAAAAAAAATAATTTTTAAAAATTAAATTCAGAAATTAAAACCAAACATAATGAATAATATTCTCCCTAGTAGATGAAATAATATTCCGGTATATAGTATATTAGAAAAATAATATTTGACGGAGTGGTTTATAAAATTATTTTTTTTAATATTGTAAAGTTTTTCACCAATTTGATATACACGTGGACTTCAAATAAAATCATTTCTAATTAGTAGAACAGCTACCACTACTGAAAAAGGAGATATGGCTATTGTAATGGATGGTTCACATGACGTAGCCGAAATTTGACCAAATGAGAGTGGTCATGAGCAATTCCATATCTATTATAGGTTGATTTTATCAACAAAGTCTTCTTATGTTGTTAATAAACATATGGATAATACTTGAGACCTCCTTTTGGGGGCACCTCCTCACCTCCCTTTGCCATGTGTCAGGGGGTGATTGGATGTGCAGGAAAGGGGGACCAATGAGAGAAGAGAGAGGGTCAAAAGGGGGTCTAAAAAAGGGGGTCTAAATCACCACTCTAAACATATATGTATATATATGTGAATATTTTTTTGAAAATTACAAATCAATATAAAGATCAAAAACTAATTACAGGGAGGGGGAGTTTAACTCTTTCAGTGATTTTTTTCTTTTTAGCATAGGACGAGTTGTACCTCCATATTTATATAATTACTTTTGATTATTTAGGCTAAATTATAATTTTATTTCTTTTTCTTCCTATTGTTTTATGTAACATTTTGACCCATTCGTAATCCTTCGGAGAATTTTTTTTTTTAAAGGTATATTGTTTTATTTTTATTTTTAGGGAAAATTATTGATAAATCCTATTTATAAGTGTTTTAGCCCAAGAAATCTATGAAGGAATTTTTTAACCCATTTAGTCCCATGTATGTATAGTTTTATTCCATAAAGTCATTTTTCTTGATTTACACTATTTTCTTGGACACTTATGCCCTTATATTTAATTTTGATACCCTTATAAATATTTTTTGAACGGTTAGCAATTTATGATGTGAACATTCATATTTTAAAATTGACATTGGTAGGAAAGTAAAATTGGTCCGTGGACGGCCCGAAACCCGTTAGCAAGCCGGGGCGGGCCCGGCCCGTTGACAATGTGAATATTCACATTGATATGTTAACATTCACATTAATAGGAGTGCAAAATTGGCCCGCGTCCCGTGGCGGCGCGAAACCCGCCCGCAGTCCATGGGCGGCCCGAGGCGGGCCCGGTCCGGGCCGTTGACAATGTGAATATTCACGTTGACATGTCAACATTCACATTGATAAGAGTATAAAAATTGGTTCGCGGCCCATGGGCGGCCAAAAGCCCTCCCGCAGCCCGGGGCGGGCCCGGCCTGTTGACAATGTGAATATTCACATTGACATGTTAACATTCACATTGATAAGAGTATAAAATTGGCCAGCGTCCTGTGGGCGGCCAAAAGCCTGCCCGTGGCCCGGGGCGGGCCCGACCCGACCCGTTGACAATGTGAATATTCATATTGACATGTTAACATTCACATTGATAGGAGTGTAAAATTAGACCGCGCCCCGTGGCTGCCCGAAACCCGCCCACGCCCCGTGGGCGGGCCTGGCCCGTTGACAATGTGAATATTCACATTGACATGTTAATATTCACATTGATAAGAGTATAAAATTGGCCCGCGCCCCGTGGCTACCCAAAACCCGCCCACGGCCCGTGGGCAACCCGGGGCGGGCCCGGCCCGGCTTGTTGACAATGTAAATATTCACATTGACATGTTAACATTCACATTGATAAGAGTATAAAATTAGCCCGCGCCCCGTGGCTGCCCGAAACCCTCCCACGGCCCGTGGGCGGCCCCGACCCGGCCTGTTGACAATGTGAATATTCACATTGACATGTTAACATTCACATTGATAAGAGTATAAAATTGGCTCGCGGCCTATGGGCGGCCAAAAGCCCGCCCGCGGCCCAGGGCGGGCCCGGCCCGGCCCGTTGACAATGTGAATATTCACATTGACATGTTAACATTCACATTGATAAGAGTGTAAAATTGGCCTGCAGCCCGTGGGCGGCCCGAAGCCTGACCGCAGCCCGAGGCGGGCTTGGCCCGACCCGTGACAATGTGAATATTCACATTGACATGTTAACATTAACATTGATAGGAGTGTAAAATTTGTCCGCTGCCCGAAGCTCGCCCTCGGCCCGGGGTAGGCCCGGCTCGGCCCGTTGACAATGTGAATATTCACATTGACATGTTAACATGCACATTGATAGGAATGTAGAATTGGCCCGCGGCCCGTGGGCTACTCGAAGCCCGCCCACGGCCCGGGGCAGGCTCGTTTGGGTCCGAGCCCGAGCATGTCCAAGACCCTAGGCTAGGGTCTAGGCCATCACTTTGAAGCCCGCCTCGGCCCATCGGCCCGCTTAAGGCTCATTCAAGGCTCGGTCCGAGGCCCAGCCCACCTGAGGCACAATGTCTTTTTTTGTGGAAAATAATAAAATTTTGGTAGAAAAAGTTAAAAAGAATTTAAAAAAAATGGCCAGGCCCGCCCAAGCCCGGCCTAAGCTCGAGCCTAGGCCCAGGCCCACCGGCCCGACCCGAGGCTGTTGTCTTCGGGCTGCGGGCCAATTTTACACTCCTATCAATGTGAATATTAATATGTCAATGTAAATATTCACATTGTCACGGGCCGGGCCGGGCCCGCCCTGGGCAGCGGGCGGGCTTCGGGCCTCCCACGGGCCGCGGGCTAATTTTACACTTCTATCAATGTGAATGTTAATATGTCAATGTGAATATTCACATTGTCACGGGCCGGGCCGGGCTCGCCCCAGGCCGCCACGGGATTCGGGCCGTCCATGGGACGCGAGTCAATTTTACACTTTTATCAATGTGAATGTTAACATGTCAATGTGAATATTCACATTGTCACGGGCCAGGCCGGGCCCGCTCCGGGTAGCGGGCGGGCTTCGGGCCTTCCACGGGCCGCGGACTAATTTTACACTCCTATCAATGTGAATGTTAATATGTCAATGTGAATATTCACATTGTCACGGGTCGGGCCGGGCCGGGCTCGCCCCGGGCCGCACCACGGGCTTCAGGCCGCCCACGGGCCAATTTTACAGTCTTATCAATGTGAATGTTAATATGTCAATGTGAATATTCACATTGTCACGGGCCGAGCTGGGCTCGCCCCAGGCCGCCCACGGGCCGCGGGCCAATTTTACAGTCTTATCAATGTGAATGTTAATATGTCAATGTGAATATTCACATTGTTACGGGCCGGATCGGGCTCGCCCCGGGCCGCGAGCTAATTTTACACTCCTATCAATGTGAATGTTAACATGTTAATGTGAATATTCACATTGTACATGGGCCGGGCCCCTACACATTGACGATATGAACATTCACATTGACGGTGTGAACATTCACATTAGGGGTATTTTGGTAATTATGTCACGCATAGGACTTATTAAAACATAAGAAAATAATATGAACTAAATAGAACATAAGTAGATACATTAGGGGTATTTTGGTAATTATGTCACCCATAGGACTTATTGAAACATAAAAAAATAATATGAACTAAATAGAACATAAGTAGATGAAAAGGGTATTTTGATCTTCTTATCTCAAATAGGACCTAATGGAATAGTCAAAAAGAATATGGGTTGAATGGAACATAAGTAATTAAACATGGATTTATGAAAAAAGCTCCCTTTTTTCTTCCTATTGTTTTATGTAACATTTTGACCCATTCGTAATCCTTCGGAGAATTTTTTTTTTTAAAGGTATATAATATGGTTTTAATTCTATTCAAGTGTCGGCCTCTTGAAGGTCTTTTGTTGAATCATTCATAGCCCGTCATGGAGGTAATATAGATTCTCATTGGATCACAGACTACCTATTTATTATTACATTGTTGAAATAAAAAAAGCTTATAAGATAACAGAAAAGTAATTCCACCGCTTATTTGCGGAGGCCTTATTTAAAGTCAAAGTAAATACACTGCATGGACCGATCTTAAAAAATGTATTGCAACTAATGAGTATTCAACATGAAATTTGGAGAGAGCACACTTTCAGGCCCCAAGTTATGTTGTGTCTACTAAGCCAACCTCTTGAGGTTTTTATTTTTTATTTTTATTGTTGATGTATCTTTGATATAGATATTATTTTGATGATTTGGTTCAGTTATATTTCCTCATCTCATCCAATTGTGTTAAGAATGTTGAAATTTTTTACAAAAGGTGACATAGATATAAGATAAATGATGGAATTAAAATTTTACAGAATAAGACATAGATTTAAAACAAAGTGTAAATCCCGATTTCTCTCTCACATTTATGTGTCAATTGTAAAAATTTTCTATGCAATTGGGCTTTTAACTTTTTGTGATTAGGTTGTTGCTGCACATGGTGCGCAGCAACTTTTACTCACTTTTGGGCCTTTTAGCTCTTCTATTGAGTTTCACAATGCATATACCATGCGCAGCAACTATTACTCACTTTATTGCACCTTTTAACTCTCCTATTGGTATCACAATGCATATGGACGAATTGGAACATTTTGATGTGTAAATACCATGTATCCTTTAAGTACGAGTAATACTTGTAAAATACTTTCATATAAATTTAAATGTTTATTATTTGTCATTAAAATTTATTGTTATCACATTATTTTTAAAAGGCACAAATATCAAAATCCTTATTCAGATTATAAGATCTTACGATGTTACAATAAGTTAGGCTAATGATCCAAATCGTACTAGAATTTTAAATTTTATAAAATCTTAATGTGATTACAATTATAGTCAGTTAGGTTGTATAGAATCTCACTATAATCCCGATTTTACTTTTTTTTTTTCTTTTTATTTATTTCTTATATACATATGTATGTGTAAATATACATAATTTTTTTTTTTTTTTACTATAAACTCTATCTCCAAACATCTCCTCTCCTCTAATTTATTTTAATATAGAAGATATTGTTGACCAAATTGTGAAATTAAATAAATAGATTTATGAAGAAATCAAAATTATATACCAAGAACATATGTTGATAATTACAACTAAATTTCAACAGAAATACACAAAACAATAAAATGGTAAAGAAACCAAACCGAAGCTTGCACAGTAGCAGTTTCTTTAAAATAGATTTCGCCGCCTTACGGGTCGAGTGCTTGAGGAATCCCGGTGCTTGTCTCCCAAGATACGATGGTCAAAAACCAGCTACGGCAGAAGCACTCTCTGTCTAGCTTAGCGAACAAAAACTGTGGCAGCACTCTCTCACTGTAGGAACTTTCTGGCAAACTGACTTGTAAAATGGAAGCAAAAATTTCTATATTGAGACTTGACAGGAGGGTCTCAATTTATACATGTATAGGGGAGAGAAGAAGAGTCTCCAGTCTTTAAGGCTGGTCATTAAAACACCATTAACCAACATCCATAGCCCCTTTTCAAAAAGTTGAAAAGTTTGGATGCCCAAAAGATTCACACCCTTTAGCCAAGAAAAAGGATTTAAATACCTTTTAAAATCTCATTCATGAATCTAACATCATGAGGCAATTTCTTGACAATTTCTTATTCAAATCTCAATGGCTTTTGGCCCACTTGGACCCAACACAATAAATAATTGGGACCCACTTTAATATTTAATTAAAGTCACCACACTTTAATATTAAATTAAAGTCACAAAAAAATCATTTTTTTCAACAGATATATTATATCAAATTTATGTGTAAAATACATTATCATAAATAATAATTTTTCATTTCATTTTGTAGTGAAAATAAAATCTTGCACTCTAGTCCATAAGTCCCTCTCAACAACCCCAATTAAGATTTCAATTTTAACAACTTTTTAAAAAACTATGGGTTTGTTTGGTTTAATTTTAAAATTATGATTTAAGTGTAGAGTTGTATTTTAAATTTTGAGTTTTTGAATCATGATTTGAAAAAAGAAAATTTATTTGATTATAAGTTTTAAAAATAATTTTGGAATAATTTGTAATTTTTTTTTAATTGATTGATATATAGAATACGAGAGAATGTAAGAGGAGAGAGAAAAATTGATTGATTAATTGAATAATAATAATAATAATAAAAGAGAAGAGAAGAGCTTTGAAAATAATTTTGAATTGTATTTTAAAAATATGTTTGGTTAACATATTTTATTCAAATTATGATTTAAAAATAGAATTAAATTTTGAAGAGTAAATCAAACATCTATAAAAAAATTTATATAAAAAATTTAAATTTGTATAATATTTTCCCTTGCATATTCTCTCAAAAAAGCCTCTTGAATAGGGCCATGAAAAGTACCAAAAAAAAAAAAAAAAAACGTAAAGTCAAACAAACTATAAATTAGGGGTGCAACTTGGGCGGGCTCAACTTGAGTAACCCGAGCCCCGCCCGAGTTTTTTTAAGGCTTGGGCAACTATATCTTGTAATCTGGACGGGCCTGGGCAGATTTTTGATGTTCGAATTGTAATTCGGGCCGTGCTTGGGCAGAATCAATGGCAAACCCGAACAACCTGAACCCGAATTGAATTTAATATATTATATAAATTATATAATATATATAAATTAAATAAAAGAGTTACTCTTAATTTTTAATTTTTATTTTATTTTTTTGGTTAGTCTTTGTATTTTTTTTTCATAAGCTTGTTAATTCTTCATTTTACCTTTATATTTTAAATATTGGATTTAGGGACTGGATACCATGGTAGGTGAGCATGGGACTCAATTGTCTGGTGGACAGAAGCAGAGAGTTGCCATAGCTAGAGCGATACTAAAAGACCCACGAATTTTACTCCTAGATGAAGCAACAAGTGCACTAGATGCAGAATCTGAGAATATTGTTCCATAAGTCGCGGATCCTCTGGGGCAGGAAATAGCAGCCGCCACCTTTCAGTTTCATTTGGTCTATCTACAGGTTTCTAGACTTGTGAATTTCGGACAATTCGAGCAATTCAGGCTAACCCGACTTCAAAATACAAAGCTTGGTTCGGGCTTGGGTAGCAATGCTCGGATTAATGGTCGGGCTTGAGCGAACTTAGGCACTGTCAAATACAATTCAGACTGGGCTTGGGCAAACCTCTAACCCGATCAAACCCACCCGAGCCGTACCCTTACTATAAATCCACCCAGCCTTATGAAGGGTCCTACCACTCCTTCATGCGTTTATTTATAGTTGTGAAAAAAGGCAAATGAAGCAAAATGATAATGATGAGTGGGCTTGAAATGAAACTTGAAAGTGCCAAGGACTGATAAAAGTTTGAGATTCTTTGAATAAAGCAAAAGAAATGGAGAATCTTCCAAAAGGACATGCGTGTGGTTGCGCTCCTCTAGTTGAGGAGCCTGTAGCCCCAAAGCCATCCTTCCACTCAACATTAAAAAAAATTAATGAATATACAAATATGTTATTTGATGACAAAAAGTACTATATTTGATTCTGTTTTGTGCTAGCTAGCCTATAGTGCACCAAACCACCATCACCACCGCACCTCTGATCACCACCGACATCTGACATGAACCAACTGTCAGTGATCTCCAACCAGATTTCAATTGATTACTGGACCGGTCATTGATGACTCCAACATTAAGTGGTGGTTTGGGATAGTCTAAATAAAAGTAACAATGATTCATCTTACTAATTTGAAAATACTAATTGACTATTAATGAGGTGAAAATTCAAAAAAAAAAAAAAACACAAGAGTAAAACATCCCATCATGTGGGACCCACATCACTTTAGAGCTATTAGTGCTTCTCTTTTTAGTGGTCTGTTAGAGAAGTGATGTGACTTAAATAAAATGATATGACTTAAATAGAATAGTGACTTTTTAACTTTTTGACTTTTTTAGATCATGCCATTGAATTTTGAAAAGTTATTAATTTGTAGAGGGTGAGAGTTATAAATTTGTATTAAACAATTAAAAAATATAAAAAAATATAATAAATTATTATTGATGTGGGATATAATCATGTGACACTTCAAAATCAACTAATAATTCTTTCAAAAACTCAATAAAAAATTTTAAATTTTTTTACTGTCAAATGTTTTAATTTTTTAAAATTTTTTGTTAATTAAAATCTTATTTTAATATTTAACTTAAGGTTTCTAAAAATTTTGAGTTACCATAGTTGCCAGCGAGCTCCAACAAGCTCAATCCATTTCCCAACGATCAGTCGATCACTGAGTATAACAAATTAACAAATTTATGTTTGAGAGGTAAAAATTTATGGACGAAATCACTTTTTAAGTATGAAATATTTTAGTTGTTAAAAGTGTCGTGGTATTTTTAATAACAAAATTAAATATTATTGATGAATTATTATTTTTTAAAGATCAAAAGTTTCATTTAAAAAACAAAACTTTTTTGCTCGAAATTGTTTTGTGTAAAGGCTCTGCTTTTGAAAATATTTTTTTTATATAAATTAATTTTACATAAAAAAAAATTATTTTCCTTCTATTTTTTGATGTTTAATTGACACTGAAAAAAAAATTAAAAAAATTACTGTATGCCTTGGGCAAAAATTAATGAAAGAGCCATCCTTTCACGTTTGAAAATGTCAATGTGCTAAAAGGGAATATATACCTATTTTGAGAAGATGGTAAAAAGTAATTTTTTGGCTTTTAATTAAGCTTTTGTTTTTTTTAAACAAATGATTTAAGAAATTGGTAAAAAGTTATTTTTGGATTTTTCGATTAATATTTGTTTATAATGTCAAATCATAATAAAATGATCAAACTACTCTCATTTAGTTTAAAATATTTAAAATTTCACCCATGTAACACATTTTGATCTATGAGGGATAGAATTGTAATTTCACCATTGGCTAAAACCAACTTCCCAAATGAAAACAAATTTCAAAAAAGTCAACTTTTAAATTTTGCTACAAATCAAAATAAATGGCTAAAAGCCAACTTCCCAAAACAAGCCATAATGATAAATACGGACTTATGGGAACTTAAATGATAAATCATTTTAGTGACTATGACAATAAATGTTTTACCATTTTTTTTTGTTTAATCAAATAATAAAAAATATGTAAAAAAAATTCATAAAAATTATTTCACATGAAAACAAATGGAGTCTAAAAATGCATTTATTAATGACATTTTTAAAATTTTATCATTAAAATGTTTTTATTTTATTTTATTTTATTTTTATTTTTAAATGACCTTCTAGTAACGCCCCACACGAGGTCAGGAATTCACCTCTTAATATTTTTGAAATAAATTTTTTTTAGAAATAAAAGAAATTCTAAAAACCTTTATTTGTTTTAGTCACTCACGACCACTCTACGACACATCAGCTTGACAAGTCATCAAACATATTTATATATACTTGTTTCAATTGTTTCTATAATATTTTTATATAGTAAGACCTCGTTTGGTAATATCACTTTTTAGTTTAAAAGTCAAAAAATTATTAAAAAAATCAAAAGTCAACAATTTATACTAAAAAGTTAAAAATTTTATTTTCTTTTTACTTTTGTACGTCTTTTTTTAAAAAACTAAAAAATCATCTTAAACATTTTAATTTTTTTACATCATATTTTAGTTAAAAAATTAAAAAATAACTAAAAAAATCTATTCACAAACGAGGCCTAAACTTGTTTATTTATTTATTTATTTTTATATGAAGATAAAGTGGTGTTTTGGAAATTTAATAAAAAGTTAATTTTTTAATTTTTTGACTTTTTAATGACTTTTTTGATAAAAAATTAAATTATTTTAAGTTAAAAAACTAATTTTTTTGATTAAAAAATTGAAAAGTCCAAAAACTGACCTTTTTTGACAACTTTCCAAAATACCCCAAAGTCGTTTATGTCCTAGCTGTAACTTGCCAAGGGCGTTTTGTGATAGTGGCTGTGTGGCCAAAAAATCTTTCCCGTTGCATTCAAATCGCAACGGTCCAATATCTATTCCATTCTTTTGATTTTTTTTTAAAGAAGATTTGGTAAAAAAAATTTCATAATAAAATTTTAATACATTAAAAGCAAGTAAAAAAAGTTTTTTTTTGTTGAAAAGTTTAACAAATATCACTATTATCAAAAATATTAAATTTTAAAATAATATAACTTTTGATGTAGATGTCATTTTTTAATAAAATTAATATTTTTAGAACTCTTTTATCAAGATTTATCAAATAAGATCCATATTAACTATGAAATTCTTAAAAAAAAATAGATATTTATTACAGTTAAAATTGATATAAACAGTAACAGTAATATGTTACTCTATTTGATGATTACTCTATTGAGAGTAACATACTATTCTAGTTCACAGTAATATGTTACTCTGGTAATATTGTCCGGGAAAAAAAAAGATATTATAATTTGTCTTTACTCAATTATGTATTTTCTCCTTTAAGGATTTATGAAAAAAATAAATTAGACTGTCTTTTTTATTAAATAAAAATCCAATAAAAAAGTTTTAACTTTCCCTTAATAAAATTGGAGATGGAGGATTTTGTTGGGAATACCCATCTAAAAACTCTAATATTACCAACTGAGGAGAATACTTTCGTGTAAGTGGAAGCATGTTCAAAATGAATTTTGCACAAAACAAATACACAGAAGATAAAGATAAATATACAACATGAGATAAAAAATACCCAACATTCGATACCATACAAATACCTAAGAGCCCTGCCCAAAGTTAATTGAGTTCTTGAACTCCAAATTCTATACTACCTGTTTGGTTCCCGTTTTTCAGACCTATTTTTCTGAAAATTTTAGGGTTATTGTTTGGTTGTTCAGAATCTCTATTTCGGATTATTTTTTAATTTTATTCTTCACGTGATCTCAATAAATGAGAGATATCACTACAGCCTATTACTCTACTCCTACTACTCCTACTCCACTCTACCTTACTCTCTTTTGTGGACTTACCTTGTATATACATACATACATAATACAAACATGGGACTAGTGCTGATGTGACAATTTTTTTTTTTTTTTTGTTAAATGTATTCTAGAAGCAGCCCTCTCTGCAATTGTGGAGGGAAATTTGAAATTACAATAATGCATTTTTTGGAAAACCAAACACATCCAGTGTGTTTGGTTTGAGTTTTTTGGATTAAGTTTTTTGAAAATTCAGTTTTTTAGTTTTTCATGTTTTTTTGTTTTTAGTGAATACTTTTAAAATTTTAAACATTTTTTTACCTTTTTAGATGCACTTTACTTAGATGTATCTAAAAAGTAAAAAATTTGTGAAAAAATATTTTAAAAATTTAATAAATACATAAAAATACAAAAAATGTACTGAATTATCGCATTTTTTTTAAATATTTTTGGTATTTAGTGAATTTTTAAAAGGTTTTTTTCACAATTTTTTTACTTTTTAGGTATATTTATGTTAGGTATGTCTAAAAAGTAAAAAAAAATTGCTTAAAATATAAAAAAAATTCAATAAAAACAAAACAAGAAAGTAAAATTTTCTGAAAAGTGTTTTTAGAAAAACACAACCAATTCATTTTCAAAACATATGTTTTGAAATCATTTTTTTTTGAAAAATAACTCAAAAAAGTGAAACCAAACATGGTGATAAGTCTTTTTTTTTGTATAGTATTTTTATATGAACAATGATACATCTCTATAATTTTATAACTTTAATTGAACTCTAATAATGTGAAAAAAAAAACACAAAATATCGCATCAATAGATGGAGCTCATCCTTAAAGCTCTTTTTGGAGGTCTCAAACATTTTTGTTTTTATATGTCTCACACCACTCTTCTTTATTACACACCCCTGACAACACTCCTCATTGGCCTCTTACATCAATCTCACATTCAACAAATCTCATACATTTATATACATATACATGAAAATGTTGAATAGAAAAATTTAACAGATCCTAGTCCAAAAATAGAGACCAATATCACAAATTATTTTTAATCATCCATTTATATTTATACGAGATCAAATAAACACTACACAAATGAATAATTCAGAATGATTTACAAGTAAGAGCTCTAGCTAGCTGGTTAACATTGAGAAGGCTGCAAAAAACACAACAAATGGAGGACTTCAAGACTGTCTGGATTTCTAGTTGGAAAGCAGATAGTCTGACTCAGACTGAGTGAAAAATATATAATCTTGTTTACAAGTGTGAATGTTCTCAGTGGACAACACAAATAAATACACACTTTATTCATATATATATATATATACAATATAAGAATATTCTGTGTCAGTTTCATAAATACCTACTCTGTACAGTTTCCCGCTGGAACTCTGCTACATATTGTTATTCTTTTTTCCTTTTAAAAATTAGAAAATGTATATTAAGTTTGACAAATTTTGCATAATTATATTAGTCAATCTTAATTTACATAAAACATAACCTCAATTAAAAATTCGTTATTCATATGAGAAAATATTGTTATTTGTTCAACACTAAAATGTTTATTTTATCTTATTTATCTTATTTTATGTAAATTTAAGGAGAAATTAGTGTAATTTACCCATTTCAACAATAATTTTATAAACTCATCCTTATCAACTCAAAATTCATTTCATATGTGAATTTCATACTTTATCAATTTAATTTCCATCATGTAAACACATTTAGAATAAATTCGGGATCCATCAGGATGGGTTCGTAACATTTTTTCCCATTTCAATAAGGAATGATGACTTCATTTTGTACCATTTGATACGTCAAGATTACATTAGAAATTGGTAGCACCTAAATCAATACAGTTATAAATGAGTTGATAAATAAAAAATAATGCTAAATCTCCTAATTTATCATCCCTAATGATGTGGCATTGAATTCAGATCCCATATGATAGAATATTTGACAAATTAAAATTTTATACAGACACATCATTATTAGGTAGTTTTTAGGAGTGATATCTTAAGAAAATATAAGCATCACAGTACTTTTTTGTATAGTTTTAGGAATGGGCTTTTGGGAAGTGTTGTTGAGTTTTGTGGGGCTCATATTCCCTTTCAACAATCTGAATTGTTTATTTTGTTCGACTATGAGTATAGATCATTTACAAAAATAAATATAAAAATTAGATTGATCTAATTTTCAAAGCCTATCATTTTACTCAAATTTTTGTTCACAAACAAAATGAATGGTTTCTATTCTTAAAATTATTTTTCGGTTCAAATTTTTTTTTTAATGAAAAATATCATCAAAGCACATGATTATTATTATTATTATTATTATTTATTTATTTATTTATTTTCTTTCTATTTTCATGCCTAGAGATACCTACTTGTTAGTGTATCACAAAGAATCTCCAACTTGTGAGGATCTAAAGCCCCACATGACTTTTTCAGCTCTATAAATAGCCATAGAGATGGAGGATTCAGTCACCTCTCTCTCTCTCTCTCCCTCCATGGCTCAAATTAAGTTATCATCTTCTGTTAGTATTTTACTTATATTCATTTTGTTCCAATGTATTCAATCTAGTGAAGGAAGGAATTTGAAGTTAATAAGAAAAAATGAATCCCCAAAACTCACATCTCACGGTATAATCTTCAACAAGGAAACAAACAAGATAGCTGCCAAGAACAACAAATTCCATGGTGAGACCACAAATACAGCACCATATACAGATGAGTCTGTAGTTATCGCTCCACTGTTGTCACCACCGCCACCAAGCCAAGGCATAGATAGGGCTCAACAACCACTACCACCGCCAGCTCACGTCAACGACTTCAGGCCCACAGCCCCCGGTAATAGCCCCGGTGTTGGCCATTCCATTCAAAACTAAAGCTAGGGCAACTTTCTTCATCAGAGTTTAAAGTCTCAATCGTTATGTATCGGGACTTTGAGCTTCTGATAACATTATTCATCAATATATCGGCTGTTACTATTCAATATTGGTCGATATATTGTTTAAAACCAGGTCTTAATCATATATATTGTGC
The DNA here is from genome assembly GCA_030407325.1 of Camellia japonica. Taxonomy (NCBI): domain Eukaryota; kingdom Viridiplantae; phylum Streptophyta; class Magnoliopsida; order Ericales; family Theaceae; genus Camellia; species Camellia japonica. Next base: position 173,855,473 of record JAPPVO010000016.1, read on the forward strand.
ATGCCTTTATGTATTTTATTGGAGTTAATGTTAGGACATAGCCACCAAAGGACGCATATGTTTCACATGGAGTGAGGTTCACATGGTATGTGCCTACATGTGAGACTCATCTTAAGTGAGACATATGTGTCTTATTATTCTATGTTTGGTGATTGTGTTCCTAGACTTATTGATTTTAGTGTGTGTTTATAGTAGTGTGAGTAGCATTCTAGGAATGAATTTGTGTATCTTTAAGTGTGATTATCTAGCTTGATCAAGTAATATTGGATTTCAATTAATGAGTATGTAGCTTTTGTATATATATGATCATTTATGAATGTAATATTCTCATGAAATTCAAGTTTATTATCCAATTTATTTTGCTTCTATAAATGTATGGTGATGCATATTAATTTCAACAATAATGTTAGATACTCAGAAAGAAAATTAAAAAAATAAATCAAAATTATTTTGGGCATGATAACTTTATTCGAAGGTCAAATCTACAATATACATTTAAAGTTATTTATTAATTCATGATACATGTGATAATACTATGTGATATAACTATTGTACCCAATATCTTGTGGAAAAAATAAAAAAGTGTTATCCCATCATTCTTTTGCCCTTTGTCCTAAAACACTTTATTTAATTTTGAGAGAATTTTAAAACATATTTCAACAGTTATAACTACTCTAAGACAAAAAATTGAAGAATTCTGAACAGAACATGCCATGCTCTATTACAACAGAACATCGAGCTTTGACTTCCATGGTAGTTCATTTATTTCCTCACTTGTTTAGTATTTTTCTTTTATTTTATTTTCTATATTTTGCATCATTTCAGAATGAGAGTTTTATTCACCTTATCTGGTTTTAAAAAATTGAGTTTTTTTTTTAAATTTTTTTATTTTTAGTCAAAAAATTTAATATTTTAAGAATTTTTTTTTAGATGGACCTAATTAACGTTCAAATACGACCTATAATAAATTAAAAGATATGGAGGATAGTGATATGAAGGGGAACTATTCCTAAACTTACAAACATAGGTAATTTTCACAAAATGATACATGTGAAATAAAATGTGAGATTTATATGCGAGTCTCACTATGTTTAGAATTACAATTTGTCACACATCTTTGTCTAATTTTATAAATTACCTGCGCGCTTAGATCAAGGCCCGCCTTGAGATCATAGGGCCTTAGGCAAATTTTGAAATGGGGCTGCTTACATATATTCTTTTTATAAAAAAAAAATTATGGATGAAATGATATGTATCAAAAAAACTTATATTTGTTATTAGTTTACTTGCTGATATAATTATTAAAATTATAAACAAAATTACTATATATATATGTGCACTTTGGCCCAACAACAACTATATATAATTTTGTTTTTTTATTGGGCCCAACACAATTCTCTTTTGGAGTCCTTTAGACTGGCCTCAAAAAAAAAAAAAAAAAAAAAAAAAAAAAAAAAAAAAAAAAAAAAAACCGGATCTCAATGTTAACTAGGCCTATTTGAATTTTTAACATATAGGCCAAGTTTGGGGTATGTAAAAAAAGTCAAAAAGTCAAAAAGTTACTTAAAAAGTTAAAAAGTTAACACTATTCACCAAAAATCAACAATTACAGCTGCACAATTCCTAATCCTAATTTTCCTCTACAAACCAGTTTTTACAATTTTTTATTACACATTTTTTCATGAAAAGTCAAAAAGTTAATCCAAATATCTATATTTTTTCCCTCAACTTTTTAATCCAAAAAGACAAAAAGTACACTTATTTAAGACACCCTAAACAACCCCATAGTATGATGGACTAATGAATTTGGAGAGCCTACTTTGAGCCAAATTCTGGGGCCCAAGTCACAAGCCTGACTACCTTACCACTTGGCATCTCAGCCCGAAACCGTGTTGCGTGGTGTTGCTCAAAATTAAATCCCTACAATAACATAACAGAAAGGTTACGTAGAACTAATTTGAGAATTTAGATGACTTAATTGAATGCAAATTTTTAATTTAGGTGGGATGGAATTATGAGTGGTTAGATTGGGTGATGAAGTTAATAGTGTGGTGGTAGGTATTAGATTGAATATATAAGATAAAGTCATCAATACATAAGAGGTGGTCACAGGGCCGGCCCTGAGATTTAGGAGGTCCAAGGTGAATTTTGGAAATGGGACCCTTTTACATTGAAAATAAAATAAAATTTATAGATAAAACGATAAATTACAACTTTTTTTTATTTGTTTGTAACTACAAAAAAATTTACTTGCACATATAATTATTAAAATTATAAATAAAAATTTGCTTTCATATATTAAGATAGAAAGCAATCATTATAAATACTTAAAAAAAATAAAAATCTAGTCTTGTTATTTTTTTTTTTAGCCCCACGTTCAATTGAGCTTATAGTATTTGGGCATTTTTTTTAATATCTAAAACACAAAATTATATTTTGGGCCCCTTATTTTCAGCCCAAATTTGGGGGCCCTTGGCGCAGGCCTCTCTTGTCTACCCTCAGGGTCGGCCCTGGATGGTCAATTTTTTTTTTTTTGGGGTTGTTGGGTGTTGGGGGGGGGGGGGGGGATAAAGTGGGTATAAATTGTTTTAGGCTTAGGTTTCGATGATATAAAAAAAAAGAAAAAAAAAATATTACCCGCACAATTTGTATAAACATTTCTTTAAATTCTATGTAAGCATATAATATATCAAACTAGAATAAACTTGAAAGGAGATTAATGTTTTAAATATCTACCTGTATTCATCGATATGTATTGATATTTGAAACATTCGATACTTATTATTTATTGATATATGGGTCAATATTATTTGATACGGATCGATATTTATCCGTATCATCAATACTAATACATTATTTGATACTGTTATTTAAAACGATAAAAGTGACCTGTATCAAAAGTTTTCAAACCCATAAACTATGTAACAATGGAACGTTACATAATTCAAGTACAATAATACTTGCACAAAATTTTTTGTATTCAAACTCAAAGGTTAAAAAGCTCACGATTTGTTGTCCTTGCCATGGTCGAAAATAGTCAGAACCCCGTCATCTCCATTGCAAAATTATCGTGGATTTTATTGATAATTAACATAAAAACAAAAGTGATTGGTGCTATAATCAAAACATGAACAAAGACTAATCATAGAAATCACAAAAGCAATACATAAAAAGAAAAAAGAAAAAAAATGACGAAGGCAACATCATCACCACCACCGTCGGGGGGTTCGTCCTCCTTCATAATCTGGAATGGCATGACCAACTCCAGGACTAAAACTGGATTGGTAATCATCAAATAACAGCCTTCGATAATGGCCATTGCGGTGCCTAAGTGCCTTTCATCTACCTTTTCTTCATCATCTTGTATGGGAATTGAATTAAATTCCTCTTTTTCTATGGCTTTTAGATTCCTTCCCTCTGCAATAGATGAATTCCATTCAACAGAACAATGAGACATACACAGATGGTTCTATAGGCCATAACCAGAGAAGGAAAAAGAGGAATAGCTAGCTAGCGAGAGAGAGAGAGAGACTTGTGAACATTGATGAGTATTTGATTGGATATTTATAGAGAAATAGCATTTCAGTGGGCTGACGTGGCCGTCATGCCAACGGTTTGAATGTTGATTTAACCGAGGGGAAAGACTATGGTGCATTTGAGAAGAAAATAGTATTATTTTACAATTTCTGAGTTATAATTTTAAAAAAATATATCATAATCAAATATAAAAAAATTATAATTAATTATTTTAAAATAATATCATAATTAAAAAAGAAAATTGGTCATAATTAAAAAAAAAATAACATAATTAAAAAGGCATATGGTAAGGATGCAGGGGTGTAAAAATAGTTCGAGACCCGTGGGCGGCCCCAAGCCCTCCTGAGGCTCGAGGTGGATCAGGCCCGTTTAGGCCCGGGTCCGAGCCCAGTCCAATACATTGGGGTTGGGCCTTCCATTTGAAGCCCGACTCATTGGCCTGGCCCGACCTTAAAAAAATTCGGGCCTCAACCAGACCCTCTCTCTGCCAATGCTCACATTTCAAAAATAAAATAAAATAAAAGACAAGTTACAACGGTTAAATAATTAAAAAAATTAATTAAATAAAATAAATAAAATAAAAGCTTGATCTTGCAAAATAAATAAATAAATAAATAAAAACAAAACAACGGTCATTTCCTTACAATAAATGAAAAACAAAACAAAATAAAATAATAATTCTGCACCTATGCTGGTCTGCTGCCCCCCCCCCCCTACCCCTGCTCCCCTTGCATGCATCACATCACTCTCACTCACATCAAGTTGCAATGAATGAAAAAAAAAATAAAAAAATAAATAAAAATTATGCACCTCGTCCCTACCCCTTTTGCATGCATCACATCACTCTTCACTCACATCAAGTTGCGATGAATGAATGAAAAAAAAAAAAAAAAATTATGTCTGCACGTCTACAAACTTAAAAAAAAAAAAAAATTTTTTTAACGGTCATATTACCGTTTAACACAACGGTAATTTTTTTTTATTTATAAATTTATTTCAATCTTTCAAACTATTATAAATATTTCCCATTTTTTCAAAATAAATTTCATACATAATTCTCTCTCTTAAACTCTCTCAATCTCTCTTAAACTCTTAAACTCTCAATCTCTCTCAATTCTCAATTAATTTTGAAGTGTCATCCCTAAGTGATAATTATAATTGTGCAACAAAAAACTTTTATCAGAAGAAACTAATTTCTCTATCGCATTTGTTAGTCGGTAACATTAATTAGTTTAATTAAATTTATTAGCTACTCATTTTTTTTCATTAATTATTTGTGAACATATATTAATTATTATTTTTACTCATTCTATTTACACATTATTTAAATTAATTGTTAGTTCTTATATATTATTTTACTTACATTACTATGGATCTTAATATTCTTAATGTTTATGTTTATGTTGATGTTGATACATATACTATACAGCATGAATCTGTTGATTCTCCGTCTAATATCCATTTTCCAACAGTTAGATCATCATCTAGGGGCACAACTAGTAGTGTTTGGGAACATTTTGAAAAAATATTTACAAATAATCTTGATGATACAATTATATTTAAAGTAAAATGTAAATATTGTGCACATTTACTTAGTGCTGCATCTGCAGAGGCTATTAGTCATTTAAAAAGGCATGCTAACAAACATTTACAAAGTCAACAACATGATATTAGAAGTCAAATCCAATTAGGAGTTTCATTAACTGGTAATTTATAAATATTTTCATATGATCCTATACGTGCACAAAATTCTGTAGTTGATTATATTATTAAAAATGAACAATATTTTATTACTAGTGAATGTCTTGATTTTATCGAAATAATTCACGAAAGTTTTGCACCGCAATATCAAAGTTTTTCAAGAAAAACTATTAGAAACGGAAATTTAAAAAAATTTGACGATATTAAAAGTGAATTATTTAACATATTTAAAAAATTGAATGGAAGCGTTTGTTTAACATCTGATCTATGGTCAAATAATGGTTTAGAATATCACTGCACATTTTATTGATAATGATTGAAAATTAAATAAAAGAATTATTTCATTTAAATTAGTTGAACTTCCATACGCTGGTCATTTGCTTAGTGTAGAAATAAGAAATATATTATATGAGTGGGTTTTACAAAGTAAAATATTTACAATTAATTTAGATAATGCAGCATATTATAATCACACTGTAACCCATTTAAAATCAACTTTACAATCACATGTTGATGGTGATTTATTTCGTGTTCGTTGTTGTACTCATATTTTAAATTTGATTGTTAAAGAAGCTATGCATGTATATTCTGTACTTGTAATAAAAAATGCAATTGTTACTATTATGTCTTTTGCAAATCAAATTTCAGAATATAGAAAAATTTGTCAACGAAAAAGTATGACATTTAAAAAATTAATTTTAGATATAGATAGTAGGTCAAATTCAACGTATAATATGTTAAAAAGAGCTTGTAAACAAAGAAGAGTAATAGATTTATTTTTTGCAACAATATCAATAGGATAGTTCTGACTCTCACAGAACTTAATTGGCGTCAAGTAACATTGTATAAATTTTTTTTTAAAATTTTTAATACTTCAACAAAATTATTTTCTTATATATATATATATATATTCATACTTCACCATTTATTTTACATATGTTGCAGAAATAATTGAAGTTTTCGTAAAATATATGAGTAGTGAATATTATGTAACCATTATTACTTCAATGAAAGCAAAATTTGATAAATATTTTGATCATTTGCCTCATCTTTTAGGTTTAGCCATAATAATTGATCTTAGGTGTAAAGAAATTGAACGTATTTTCGTTGATGAAACATAGTTTCATTTTGTTTCCACCATTCCAAAATGCAAACATGTAATAGATTATTTGAAGAATACAAGGCAATTGCATGTGTAAATACACATACACACACTACACTAGCGGTCTCATCTCGAGGCGGGAGATGAGACTGCTAGTGTATTTGGAAAGTTTGGAAAGTTTGTCAGTAGATGATTTTGATGATTTTGACATTTTGGAATGGTGGAAACAAAATGAAACTATGTAGCCTGTGGTTTCATAGATGGCCTGTGATATACTAATCGTTCCTATTTCTACAGTTGCTTCGGAAACAGCTTTTAGTGCATATGGATGGGTGTTGAGCGATTACCGCAGCAGGTTTTCACCCCAAATGGTTGAGGCACTGATGATATCCAGAGATCATATGAATGCGTTTATGACAAGATAAAATTATAGTGAAAAGGAGCAAATTCAAAATGATTTGGATGAAATATCCTTGGCCAACGCAACTGAATTTTTTTTTTAAAAAAAAATTATTGAGGTGGAGTATAATGCAAATGATTGGTAGGTGCCAACTTAATTGGGATGTACTTGACCTATAGTGATGCAATTGTTCTACCATTATCAATAATCTACACCTATTTTATTTAATGATATAAATTTTTGTAATATTTTATTTCCTTTTGAAATAAAAATTATTCATTCAATAAATATTATATAATCAATTTAATATTGTAATATTAAAATTTTCATTTTCATATATATAAAATTATTCATTTGAAAAAAAAAAAATTACATAATTACATACTTTTTTAGTTATAAGTTCATAATTAAAAAACACAAGTCATATATAATTAAATTTAAATACCACCATGAAACATAACCAAACAAAACATTTCATTAATCTTAACTAAAACACTCTAGTATAATTTTTCTTTTATTTTTTATCACTAATAAATAATCTACATAAATAATATACTTATCGTTCATTTTTTTACAAAAAAAAAAAAAAAAGGCATGTTTAGGCCTTGCCCGTGGCACGAGTTCAGGCCCTAGGCCTTATTTTGAGTGGGCCTGGGCCTCGTTTTTTGACCCATGAGCCGGGGCTGGCCTGCTAAAAAAGTGAGAGTATAGCATTTCTGGTTTAGACCCGACCCATTTTGTATATTTGACTCAGATTTCGTAGCCTCGTATGGTTGTTCATGTCTTTTCCCTCCTATTCCTCCTTAAATTTCCTTATTGGATTGTATTGGTCTTGTTTGGAACAGGTTGGTTGCTTGATTTTCGAACCTTTGTTGCCTAGATTTTTGCTCCTCCACTCGAGCGGCATTTCTTGCGTTTTTTTGCAAACTTGCAAAATGCTGGAAGAGTGCATTCTACACTCGAGCGGGTGGACGCTCGAGTAGCCAATCTTGAGCTCGAGCAATGTCCTTTGTCTGTAAAACTTCTAAAAGTGTGTATTTTGCGGTCGAGCGTTATTTCTTGCGCTCGAACGGAACTATGTGTCTAACGCTTGAGCGTCACTTCTTGCACTCGAGCGGACTGCGTGTATATTAGTCCGTGAAGATGACTTTTTAGTTCACTTTTTCATTCCTCTCTCTCTCTTCAAAACTTTTCAAAAACCTAGATCTTGAGTCTCTCTTTCTAAAACTCACTTTCTCTCTACATTTTTACCTAGATCCATTGGGTTCCTTTGAGAAAAAGTTAGAGCCTTCCTAGAGCTCCGTTTTGATCCAATTAGAACTTGGCTTCGGCATCATTGAAGTTTCCACCTTGCTTTGCTTGTCTTCTAACTTTGAGGTAGGGATTTTCTACACCTTTTTATGGATTTAACTTAGTTATTGGTTGTTGTGTAACAATGATGGGTTTTGGGAGTATTTTGGACAAACTTAGGATTAAGATGTAAAATCAAAAGAGGGGTTTCTAGTGAATGTAATATAAATAGTCATGGGATTTAAAAATGAGGTTATATTGTGTCACAATTGTTGATTTTGGCATTTGGGTTGGTATTTGGAAAGGTGAGAAGTTAACTTAAAATGATTCAAGTATTTATTTTGTATAAATAAATGAAATTGGTAATATAAATATGAAATTGGATGAATGTTCGTGTTAATGGTTGAGTTGGATATGCATTATCTCACACTTTTTGAAAATCTGAATAAACTATCTGTCTTGAGATTTAATATATGTTTAGAAATATCTGTATTGGGCTATCGGTGGAGGATAGCTATGATTGTTGTAGAAATTGCATGAGGATTAGGTAAATTGAAACTAATCTCTTGTTGATTGTCATTGAATATGACTAAGTTTGAAATACATTGTATGTGTATGATTGTTTGGAAGAAGAAAAGGGATATCCTCCATCGTTTGAGAGGAGAAAAGGGAATGTACTTTGTTGTTTGGGAGGAGATAGGGGATGGACTCCATTGAACTAAGTTAGCCTATGTGTCTTGGGTGAAAGTCCCGAAACCGCGCGTATACATGGGTGCCGATCCTACGGACGAAATTTTCGTAAAATGACAAATTGAAGTGCTTGTGTGATGATTATGTTAATTTGGGAACCATTGAGTTGTAGTATCAGATGGGTTGTTTGAAAGATAATGAAATTTGCTCATGGATTGAGACGAAATGGTTTAGCTTGAACTGATGAGAAGGAAAAAGGATTGAGTTATGAAATTTGGTACTTTATGATGATATAGAATATAAATATTTTCTCATTGACCTTGTAAACGCACATTGTACTTGTATCTTTGTTAAGGTCCATATACTGTGTTAGATTGTTCCTACTGGGCATTGGCTCACTTTATTTGGGAAAATGGTTTTCAGGTGTTGATGTTATGCCTTCACCAAGACAGTAGCTAGGAAGGAGTTTGAAGCACGGGCTTCACTTTTGCACTTATTTGTATAACCAAAGACTTAAATTGTATAGAGTTAGACTCTCTTTTGTTGTAACCAGGTAATGACTTGGAAAGTTGTGAGCCTTTAGGGAATATAATTATCTGTTTAACTTTCATTCCTCTTTACCATTTGTGACACATGCTGTAGATTTACGATGAATTATTTATGAATGTATATCGCATGTGTCACTTTTGTATAACAATTCAGGTTAATGGAAGTTTATTATTTTGATTACGTTGTCTTATGTATATTGTGTTGGGTTGAATTATTATGATTATTTTCGGGGCGTTACAACTTGGTATCAGAGCATACTGGGTTTGAATACTTTGGGTACGTGGGAAGTGGTTAGCACCACAGTGGTTTTGTTTCGCTTTACAAAGATGTTTGTATGCTAGTAATGTTATGTGATTATATGTAACGACCCCGCTGTAGACACCCCATTTTGACCGGCCCTAAGACTTGGGCATTTTATTTTGACCACCCTCACCAGAAAAATCAAATTGAAATTTTAAATCCCAAAACTCACCCATTTTGGTCAAATTGAAATATTTTTATTTGAATTTATAATTTTGTATAATTTTATACAATTTTGTGTGTTTGTACAAATTTTTAGGTGTGTTTATATAAATTGACATGTGATACTTGATAAAAAAATAATAAAAACAAAAAAAAGAAAAAATAGAAAATAAAAAAAAATAGAAAAAGAAAGGTGATGGGCGGTGGTGGACAATATTTTTTAGTAGGATTATGATGATGTTTTGGTGGGTGAGGGACATAAGGCATCTTAAAAAAATAAAAAAAGAAAGCATCTGTGTAGTGGGAAATACACAGCACATTCGGTGGGCAAAAAAAAGAAAAAGAAAAAAAAGAGAGATAAGAGAAAGGAGTGAGTGGGGAGGTTGGTTAAATAATCATAGAGGGCTGGGGGTTAGGGAGAAAAAAAAAAAGAAAAAGCTGAGATGGAGAGATAAAATAGAGGACAACCGACACACCCAGAGAGAGGGCATGGGAGATCCAAAAACAGATTTTCATATAACACACCCGGATTCAACACACCACTCAAGGAGGAGGGGGTCTTCTCTGGAATATAGATGGAGCATCTACACAGACATCTCTGGGGCTCTCTCTCGGCTTGAGGAGAGGAGGAGGAGAGAGACAGCACACACACACATGCATGACTTGCCCTCTCTCTCTCTCTCGGCAACCAAGCAAACACTCACGGCACCCATCACAAACCCATAGACACACGACCCATACACACACTGCCATCTCCCTCCCACTGATACACCATCACCAACACGCAACACCCAGCGCCGGGGGGGGGATGACTCTCTTCTCTCTTTAACATTCCTTTTTTTCATGACACAGACCCAACAAACTAGAGGAGAGACACCACCAACTTTGCTCTCTACAAAAGACACACACTGCCATCACCCTCCACTCTCACCACACACGGCACACACCCATGCACATCACCACTCATCACCCACATGCACCCACAATACACGGCTGATACACACACACACACAGAGCAACACACATGCACTCACACACACACGGCAGAAAAACCAAAACCCAGCTCTCCCTCTCTCTCTCTCTCTCTCTCTCTCTCGGCAAACCCAGAGCACACACACAACACCCATGCACACACACACTCATCACACACTCACTACCCATGCACACACACACTCATCACCCACACACTACACATGCACACACCAGATACACAGCAGACTCACACCATTCACAAAGAGCACACAACACATGCACTGATCTCTCTTCTCTCTCTCGGTTTTGGTGTTGGAAAATGTAAAGAGAGAAATCAGAGAGGAAAGAAAAGGTGAAGTAGAAAGATAAGTGGGTATTCATGGGTGTGGGTTGTGGGTAATAAAAATGTTTGTTTTTAAACCAAAAAAAAAAATGTTTATGTTGGGTTCACATAGGATTGTTATAAATGTTTATGTTGGGTTCACATGGCTTCTAGATAGAAAATCTGTTTATGTTGGGCCCATGGCCTTCTGGGTTGTTGTGGAATTGGGTCAATTCTGCTATGTTCTTAATAGATGTTTAGTAGATCAAAGTGAACTCATATCTTTGGGCTTGCAAGCTAAGTTATTTTGGGCTGGGCCCATATGATTAAATGGAGATGAAGTGGCAGGACCTCCATTGAAGATGAATTGACATGGGCTGAGGTGTGCAGGCCTAAGAGATTGAAGACTTATGGATCTTGGTGCTAGCGATGAAGTTCTTTATTTTATTTTTATTTTGAGTGTTTTGTGAGGTTTTATTTTGTTTTATTATTTCTTCCTCCTCTTTTATTTGGATCTGTAATATTTGAATGATTGTAATAATCCCCCCCACCCCGCTTCTTTCTATCCCATTCTTCAATCGCTTTCCCTAACTGTACATATATATATATTTGACATGCCATACATATCCATGCTTTACATCCATGTCTCATGCATTAAGATTCGGCTAAATTTCTATTTGTGGATTTCATCAATTCTTATGTGATTCTATGTGCTACCCCATGATTTTGAGATAATTCACATGCCATATTGTAGAAGCCGAATCCTAGGTTACATCTCATGTGTGAATTGTATTAGGATTCTGTATATAAGATCATGCATATTTTACTAACTTTGTTTTGTAGCTGTTCGAGGGACGTCGATATCTCTGTGAGTTTTTATGCTTTAGCATCCCATTTGTGTATGATTTTCTTATTATGTTTAGCATCCTACCATGTGCCTATTTGCTTAAGTGATAAACTGTTTAAATGCCTGTGGATGAAGGCTTGTTACTTGAATTGGAATAATTCAATAAATGTATGTTTTAAGCCCACTTTGCAGTGGCAAATTCACAAACTCTAAGCCCACTTGAGGTGGCAAATTCAAACCCTTTTCGGAAAACAAACATGAAGTTGAATTGTTCCAATTTGAGCAAACTAGTCTATACTTGTATGCTTCACATAGTAAATTTTAGGATTTACTAAAATAATCAGAACATGAACATATAACGAAAATAAAAGTCATATCATGGTTTAGTAGAGGCCGATCTTTTGATCGGGTGAGTGGGGGTGCTCATTATTGACCTTCCCCTCTCATACCTAAGGTTCCGAGCCAAGCATCCTTGGTTACGACGAACAGTGGCCTTGGCACCGAGTCATGGGTTTCCTAATTTCCCAAAATATTAGGTGGCGACTCTGAGATCTGATGACGCAGTCCATTTTGACAAAATTGCAATAAAATGGATTTTCAATAAAAGTTTTCAAATCTGGACTCTCATCTACGTTTCACATTGCACTCGTGAAACTTGAGATCACAGAGATCTCGGGAGTCCGAACTGTTTAACGCGCGCGGGTACCCCCCGGGCATGTTACACCCGCCATCTATAACACTTTATATTTGGTTAATTAAGGAGATTTAGGATTTTAATTAGTCGCTATCCAAATTTAATTTGGGATTTATGAGAATTGTGGAATTTGACTCGTATAAGATCCTATTAAAGACTTATTTTGGAATCAGAAATTAAGGGTCCAATGGCTTAAGGAAGTGAAATTAAGAAGTTGAGTCAATTTAATTTTAATTGCGGACCCATTTGGGAGTTTAATTAAATATTCAATTCAATTTAGTAAAATTGAGATTCAATTAAATTGGGTCCGAATTGGAGTTAATTAAGTTAATTAAATTATGAAGATTGAAAATTGTGATTATTACGAATTAAATTTATTTATGGGGTGTCCAATTTGAATATGTAATTTATTGGCGAAGATTTTGAAGTTTAATCCAAAATTGAAGCCCTTAATGATTTGAGGAACCAAAATTGATGATGGAAATAAGTTTAATTTGATGTTTAGAGCCTTTTGGAAGTTTGAGTAATAATTTGATTCGGATTGATAAATTTAAATATTTTTAATTAGGCTCTAATGGAAGTCAATTAAACTAATTAAATTATGTGGGATTTGAGATTAGTTATAATTAACTAATTTTGTGTTAATTGAAATTTATTAATATTAAGTGATGCTTAATTAAATTATTCCTAGACATAAATTGAATTATGGATTAAATTAGTATTGGGGGTGTAAATGGGTGTGGGTGTATTGAGAAATCTGTGTATGTGTGTGTATGTGATGTGTTGGAAATCAGAGGAGAGTGCACGTGTGCTATGTGAGGTCAAGAAGTGAGGTGTGTGTGTGTGAGTGAATGTATAACCTGCTGAAGCTCAAAAAAACAAAAAGGAAAGAAAGGAGAAGGAATCTGAGAGAGAGAAACAAGGAGAGAGTCTAGAGAGAACCCACTTCATTTTGTTGCTTGTTGCTGGAAAAGAAGGAATTTTAGCCCAAGAAGGAAAAAAAAAAAAAAAAAAGAAACTAAGGAAAGGAAAGCTAGAAAAGAAGAGAAATTGAAAGAGGAGCTCAAGGTTTGAAGGAGAAAAAGGATTAGAAAACTTAAGGTATGGAATTTATGCTTAATTTGTGTAGAATCCTTACATTACACTTACAATTAAAGATGAAATTAGACTCAAATCATGTAATTAAAAAGGAATTAGCAAGAAGATGAAGAAAAAATTGATTTAAGTGAAAGATTATGGAAGCTAATTTGGAATTGGGTTCTAAACATGAAATGTGTTATATGCATGTGGATGATTATGGAATAAATTTAGGGATTAATTATTTTGAGTTTGATGTTGTGATCTTGCATGAAAATAAACCTCATTGTTACATGCATGAGCAAATTAATACTCTAAGTACAATATGTTTCATGGATTATGAAAAATCTGAATTAATTCAAGTTCATATTTGAAGAGAAAAGGGAGATGTTTATGAGAATCAAGTTTATGAAAATTTAGAATGTTAGATAAAGTTTTGATTTTATAATTAATTTTTAACCCATGCATGTAATGTAAGTTAAGAAATTAATTCATAATTTAAAGATGATAAGTTTGTGATTGAGTTTTGGTGTAATTAAGAGTTTAATTATGGTTTGAGCTTAATAAGGTAGTATTGGTGGGATTTTGCTAAATGTTCCATACACGCAAATGATTTTTTTAAGAAGGTTATAACTTTAAATTCATGTTTTGAAGAACAATAGAAAGAACTTGAAGTCAATTTTATGTAATTAAAAAGAAAATGAGAAATTGAAGCTATATTCAAATTTATGAAAATTAATTTAGAAATTAATTATTTTGGATTTGACTTTGGAATATCATGCATGAATTGAGTCTAATTTCTACATGCATGGACAAATTCTATAAATTTTTATATTCTAATTGTACATGCATCATGGATTTCGAATAATTGATTTCATGTTTTGATGAAATAAGAATTAAGCTTTGGAAATTTATGGATTTATGAATAATGAGCTTAATTTATAAATTAAAGGAGTTTTGATGTAAATGATTTAAATTTGATCATATTTCTTGATTATTTAAGAGTTTGTATGTTTTAGACAAGTCATGTATGAACCCAAGTTTGAAGTTATTTTGAAAGCTCAATTTAAGTTTTGGAATTTGTGAGTTTAGAATTGAGCTTGATAAGAAGAACATGAATTGAGTTGAATTTGATGAGTTTGAAGTTATGTGTACATGCATGTAAAGGATTGTCATGGGTTTGCATATTTGAGTACAAACATGCATGTATGTTTCAAATGACATGGAAATTAATTTGCATGAGCTTTGAAGTTATGAAGTGAGTTTGATATGATTCGAGTTTATGAGATGGATTTATGTAAATTTGAGATTCAAATCCTGTAAAATTGGCCCTTATATTCATGTTAAAAGTTATGTGGTGGAAATATGAGTCTTATGATGTTAATTACATTGGTTAGAACCAAGTTTTGAAGTTCAAACATAATCTGGAAAAACCTAGAATTTGACCTGCCCGCTCAAGCGTGGAGAGTCTCGCTCGAGTGTACCCTATTTTACTTGACTTCTTGCTCGAGCGTAATTTGCAAGCAACCTGTACTTTTGCAGACCAAAGGGGTCCACTCGAGCGACCGAAGCTACGCTCGAGCGGAGGGCCCTGTTTCAGAAATTTTGAAAAGATGTTTTATGCTTCGTTTTCCGTTCTCTTTCATTTCAAAGCAATCTTAGGCATGCATTAAACATTGTAAATGAATTAAAGAACATGAAAGGAGCCTAAGAATGTTAAACAAGTTAAAGAACAGAATGAATTGTATTGTGACCCAATTTCTATGTGTATTATGAATTGTGTAGGGTCATCTACAAGGACGAACCAGGTATTTGAACACTGTGAGTAATAACTTAGTAAAGTTATGTTCAAGTAAATTATTTTCTGCTCATGGATTAAGAACTATTTTATGAAATGTTATGTTTTATGCTATGAATGATTGTCCAAGTCTAACAAGCAATTATGACATAATGCTATGATTCAAGTATATGCAAGTTCCCGGTCCGGAGGTCCCTTATGGGACTGACAAGCCATCTATGCCCGGCTGGAGGTTTCTTAGTGGAACTGACAAGTTTACAAGTTCCCAGTCCGGAGGTCCCTTCATGGGACTGACAAGTTATTCTTACCCGGCCGGAGGTTCTTATATAGAACGGACAAGTATGATTTAGGATATTCTGTGTGTGATCTATCAACGCTGATGGATGTATTATGTAAGACTAAGCATGAACTCTGAATTCTATATATGCTCAGAATAAGAATGCGAATATGAATCTATTCTATGTACAAGACTATTTTTGTGTATGGACATCATTCACTAAACCCTTTACTTTGTTATTATTAACTGGGCTCTAGCTCACTGTATTATTTATGGATGTAGGTGATTAAGCGCATGACTAGGCTTAGAGGTGTCTGCTTGGAATCCCTTTTTGTCAGCCAACCTATGTGCCTCCCGTGGAGGTTTCGGATATGTCAAGTGGCTTTGCCTATTTAATTTAAAGTTCAAGTTTTATTTTTTTGTTTGGTTAAACAAGGCTTTGTTTATTTTGTAAATAGGGCTAAGTCCCTTTTTGTCTAATCTGTATATATATGATGACGTATGAATGATGTATAAACGTGTATATGAAAAGTTTCTAATTTTTTCTGTCTCATATAAGTCTGCACAGCTCAATGGATGTTGAATATTTGTTATGCGCTTCCGTTAGCCCCTAATATTATATCAATATGTCCCAGAGGCCTTCGGTAATCCCAGGATTACTGGCCGGTTACGATGCTAAACCTATAGGGGTGGGTTTGGGTTGTGACATTATATGAGTATGGGATTTAATTTCTAGGATGTTGATCGAGTCCACGGGTTTCTAGGAGTCCTGTTAGAAAGGCACTTGATTACTGCCGTTTCTAATTGGAACTCTGGCAATGCCGCGGGATGGTCATTATCTGGAAATGAAATTCGTATGTGTTTATGTGAATATGTGCTTATGTGGAGTGAATTACTGTTGTCCATCGCATTAGGACGCGAGTGAGTTAGCTTCGGTACATTTGTAAATGTGCTAATCTCTTTTGTTAAATTCATTAGGATGTCAGGACGTGGTCATGGTGGTAGGCCTAAGCGGTAGGAGATGCCAATACCGGATGACATTCTGGCACAGGAAGAAGGAGTTGGTCAGGCCAATACGGCCAAACTAGTTGGTCAGCAGGCCATAGGCGCCTTAGCCCGCGAAATGGCTGGGGCATTGTGGGAATCCATGGACATTCTCAAGACTAAGAACCAAGTCCAGGCCCAAGTAGTCGAGGCAAGGCTGTCCTTCCTGAAGTAGGATTTTTTTGAGTCAAATCCAGATGAGTTTATGGGTGACCCTAAGGAGCCACTGAAGGCAGATGAGTGGTTAGAACAAATGGTGAAGATGTTTGAGATGTGTAGACACCCTATTTTTTACCGCTCTTAAGAATTGGGCTCTATCGATCGATCACCCAATGATGAAGGTACACGCTTGTCCAAATGCTCGAATGCCTCAACAAAAAAACCTCAGTTTTGAGCCTTAAAAGCCTACAGGTCTTGTGCCTTGTTTTTGGACCAAAACAGTAGTTTTTTAAGCTTGACCATCCTAGTGGCCTGTCGCCCATTATTGGTGGCCTGTCACCCATTATTGGTGGCCGGCCACCCACTTGTGTAAAAATCTCAGATCTTTTGCTAGTTGTGCCAGCTGCCTATAGAAATACATGCACTGCACCAGCTGTGTCTGTATGGATATTTTCGAGATGGTTTGATATATTTCTATATATAGGGGACTCTTTCTAAAAAATTAGGGTTAGAAAATTTTGAGGAGCAAAAGTTTTGGAAAATATTTCTCTCTCTCTTTTACAACTTCTAGACCCTTTGCCTAGGCACTCCAAATCAAACCTTGAGGGTTATTGGCTGAGGTGTTTAAGCTTGGATTTTAAGCTCTTGAGGGTGTGAAATTAGTGGTTTGTGATTCAAAGGGTCATTCCTCTTCAAGAGAGATTTTCAGAGGCTAAAAAAGTGGTTTTGAAGTCCCAAAAATGGAAGGGTTAGCCACTCTTCCTTATGCTTGTTTACTAGCTTAATCTCTCCATTGTTGTAGCTAACTTTTTCATGCCTTTCCACATGAATTTCAGTGTTATTTTTCAATGTTTTGGGACTTTTTTAGGCTGTTAGCTTCATTTGATCTTTGTTTAGCATGCTTGTAGTGTAATAGTCCTCATAAGTTTGGTGTTTTAGGCATTAGATACCAACCTATTTGAGTTGATAGCATTTATTTCAAGCTTTCCATACTTGTGTTCATCTCTAATCATCTCTGTACTTTTCTCATTTATTGGCTTTTCTCTTTGCCTTGAGAGTTGTTTCAAACCGATTGTTTGTTTAAGCTTGAGATTAAGATCATTGTGCTTAATAGTTTAATCTCTTCGGAGGTTCATTACCATTGGCATAACATCTCTTTCATGCCCAAAACAACCCTTCGTTTGACACTTCCCTCCTTTAGTGGACTTAATGCTCATTTTGGGCTAAAATGATTAATGAATGGAAAGGTATTATTGAAAAGGGGTAATTAATGGAGTGAGATAATAAAATGGTTTGGGTTCAATCGGACGTTAATTGAACCCGTTGAGTCTTGAAGCATTTTATACTAACTAGTGATAAAAATGTTTCAAGTTTCAACATCAACCATTTCCCTTGATCAAAATCATGATAGGGAAGAGGTTCGTGAGTTTTTAAATCGTGCATTTATTGAAATTGTATCCCTTGGTTCATAAGTCATCATGTAATGAATTTGTGCCGATTGATTTCTTGCGAATCAAGCCTACTACTCATTTGAACTTTTTGATGATAAGGAGGGGTAGGGTAAACAAACATCCCCTGAAGATGCTCTATTAGTGCTCTGTTTGTTGTCTATTGTAGTAGGAGAAACCCAACATTAGTGGCCAGCAGGCCACCTTTACTAGGCGGCTGGCCACCACTTCTGGCCTGCCGGCCACTTTTGTTTTTCAACTAGACAGTTTCCTTTTCCTGCAGAACAGAGCAAAGGTAAAGGTAAAAAAAAAAAAAAAAAATAGTGCAAGTCCCTGACTGCGGAATGGAAGTATTTTGGCAGCCAAATAGAGGCATTTTCGGGTGGAGATCCGCGTTCATGCATGAGCCATCCCTAGCATTTCAGCTCGGGACCCGTTACATTTGTTTTTAGTAGCATGTTGTACTTAAAGTAGTGAACTTGTAATTAATTACTTAGTTAATTAATTCCGTAATGTAACTAATTAATTTAGTTTAATTAGTTAGAGTACGTTGTAATTGTTTAATTAGCTAGAATAGTTTGTTAAATCCATTGTTGTAATAATTAGTTAAGTAGCTTAGCTAATTCATTCATTCGGACCCTCTTGTATGAGGGAAAACAATGTAATAATGTGTATGTCTTCAAATCCCACGTCTTTCTCCCTTTTATTTACTTGCTTATAATGGGTAGTTTAGAACATCATGTTTTTTTTAGCATTTCCCATATTTGCATCCATTTGTCTTGCATGAATCAAGGCTCGGTTCATCATTCTAACAAGCATTGTCGTTTATTGCTTCGTTGAATACATGTTTAAACTGCATGCTATCAAATTGATTCACATGCTATATTGGTAGCTGAGTGTGATAACCCAACCCATAATATACTTAATTATGCATATGATTATGTGTTTGATATGATTGGGCCAGAGGCCGCTTGATATGATTGGGCCAAAGGCCGTTTGATATAATTGGGTCTGAGGCCGTTTGATGTGAACGAATTGGGCCGAAGGCCGTTTAAATATTATGATGGGCCAAAGGCTATTTGAATATGAATGTAATGGTCTAAAGGCCGTTAGAATGAAAAGGTGCCCATGAACATGAATATGAATATACGTATAGATATGAATATGGAAATAATGGACCTGAGGTCGCTCTAATTTGATTTACATGTAATATGTATTAATGTAATTTACTTGATTAAGAATCTCATTCATACAGCCTCTTTACTTTGGTATTATTCATTGGGCGTTAGCTCACTCTTTATATATATATATATATATATGTAGGTGAGCAATTGGAGGATCAACGTTAGAGTTTACCCTGGAGTATACTTCTTTGTCAAGCCACCCAAGAAGTACCTTTGTGTAGAGGGGCTTTATTTCATTTTGTCAGGTTTGAGTTGGTCTTTGTATTTTGTTAAAAGTCCTCCATGAAGTGTGTGAGATATGTTATAAAATATGTCTTCATGCATGTATATATAAATGCGTTAAAAATGTTTTAATTACTACAGTTGATCATGTACACATAACTCAATGGACAACATTATTTTTGTTTTTCTTTCGCTTCAAGCCCCAATTATACTTAAATATTTTGAATTTTGTCTTTGAGGCCGTAGGTAATCTGCAGATTACTGGCCGGTTACGACGCTAAACCTATAGGGCCGTAGGTAATGTGAATAGACCTTTTATCTATTAAGTGAATGTTAATCATACACCTAAATGAGTTGTCTTTGACTTCCGAGATTAAATATCTTTGACTAGATGACTCATAAATTGCATGGGAGCAAATATCCAAATCATTATGGTCAAAGAATTTGTGGACTAAGAATTTGGATTAGTTATCGATGTTGTATCAAATGCATAATCTAATTTGACCTCAAGTGGCTATCCACAATAAAACGTTGTGATTTATTTGAAACGAAATAGTCGGATCATGAACATCATTGGTATCAATCCCTTGCTATATATGAATTATGAATCACTATCTGTGAGTAACAACTCTGTAACGCTATATTTGAATAAAAGTGATTTCAGAATAATAAGACATGATTTGGTCTATGAAATGCTATTTTATGAATAATGAATGAATGTCCAATTTTCTGAAATGTATTTGTGGTATCCTTAGCAAAGGCCCTCGCCTAGGGGAGATAATACTATGGCTTATGGTCATGAGGCTCGCGCCCGGGGGAAACAATACCGTGGCCTATGTATGTTATATGATACCTAGTACTGGAGGTTCCATTATGGAACTTGATGACTTGATATACATGACCAATGTGATATGTAATGCTAAAGGAAATACCACGCATGATTTGAATATGAATATGAATATGACTCTGTTTCTGTTACGAATCCGAGCATGACTATATTTCTAATTTGATAAGGGATTCGAAATCTGATTTCTGAATCTGTTATGGACATCGTTCATTAAAACTTTTACTTTGTTATTGTTCACTAGCCATTGAATCAAGGAATTGAAGTATGTGAATGTCAATGACAGAATATTTTGAATTCATTTGAAAGAAGGGAGTATAGTCATGAGTATTATATGAGATTGAGCCTTGATTATTTGGGAAGTATGTGAATTATTTGGAGATATGTGAATAGCTAAACAAAAATATACAAGTTTCATGGATAATGTGTTTTATGTTTTGATGTTATGAAGCTAGCGATGAGGTCCGCCGTTATATTACAGGATAATTTCTGGTGACTAAGCCAATTTGGATTATTAATCTATAAATAATGATAATGAGTTAAACTTCTGTGATGAGATTTTAGTGATAAGGAAGTTACTTGAGAACATAAATGATAGGAGACTGTAGACACCCCATTTTTGGCTCTCTCTCTCCCTTTCCCGGAACTTGGGTCGGAAGAGGATAGAAAATTGAGCTCTCTCTCTCTCTCTGCATGGCCGATCCATACACACACAGCCATGCACACACATTCATGGTAGCAGCACACCACACACATGCACAACACACACTCTCACCACACCACCACTGCCATCCTAACACACACACTCAACACACCACTCATCACCCACACACCACCCATGCACACACACCATTCACACACGGCATACACACACGGCTAACACACACACACTTAACACACCACTCATCACCCACACACTACACATGCACACACGGCAAACCCAACCATTGCTACACACACATACAGCACATACACACACGGCTATCTCTCACCTCTCTCTAGTTGGGTCTCTCACGAGACACACCCATTACACACCCAACACATGGCAGAACACACCCAGCACAGACCCATCACCACACACTCACGGCATACACATACCCATCACCACCATACACACGGCAAACCCAGCCACTGCTACACACACACAGAGCACATACACACACGGCCCATCTCACTCTCTCTCTCTCGGCAAACCCACAACACACATCCATTTTGAGAGACTCATACACACGGTACACACTCACACACACACACCACAACACACAAACCCAGCCACTGCCACACACACACGACATACACGCAGCACACACGGTCTCTCTCTAATCTCTCTCTCTCGGTATGCATGAAGAAGGAGAGCCCTTGATGAGAGCTAAAGACATCACACACAGATACATGCATACACCAACCCACTTTCTCTTTCTCTAACCAGTCTTTGTTCCAATCCTTCTCTCTCCTAAAATTTTAACCCCCACTTTGTACAATAAGTTGGTGGAGAGGTATCCTTACGTTGAAAAGGATCATTTGGTAAAGCTTCTGAGGCAACTGATATTGAATGTGTTTACTTCGTCAGGATGCATGGTTGGTGGGCCCATGGCCTTCTGGGTTGTTGCGGAATTCTGCTATGTTCTTAATAGATGCTTGGTAGATCAAAGTGAACTCACATCTTTGGGCTTGCAAGTTGAGTTATTTTGGGCTGGCCCATATGATTAAATGGAGATGAAGTGGCAGGACCTCCATTGAAGATGGGTTTACATGGCCTGTTGGATTGAAGACACATGGATCTTTGCTAGTTAATGAATTTTTATTTTGAGTATTTGTGAGGTTTTATTTTATTTTTCTCTCCTCTATCTCTCATTTAGATTTGTAATATTTAAAATGGTGTAATAATTCTCCCACCCCGCTTCTTTCTATCCCATTCTTTAATCGTTTTCCCTAACTGACATGCCATGCATATCCCTGCTTTACATCCATGCTCCATGCTTAAGATTCGGCTAAATTTGCATAGGTATACTTTAATTGATTATCCCATGATTTTGTGCACTATCATATGTTTTGCAATGTTTCACATGTCATATCTTAGAAGCCGAATCTTTAGCTGCATCTCATAAGTGAATTGCATTAGGATTTTGTATATAAGATCATGCATATTTTACTAATTTTGTTTTGTAGCTGTTCAAGGGACGTCGGTAAATCTGTGAGTTTTTATGCTTTAGCATCCCATTTGTGTGTGTTTTTCTTACTATGTGTTAGCATTCTACCATGAGGCTACTTGCTTACTTGATATAACTGTATGAATGCCTGTGGATGAAGGCTTGTTGCTTGAATTGGAATAATTCGATGAATGTACGTTTAAGCCCACTTTGTGGTGGCAAATTCACAAACTCTAAGCCCACTTGAGGTGGCAAATTCAAACCCTTTTTAAAAAACAAACATGAAATTGAATTGTTCCAATTTGAGCAAATTAGTCTATACCTTGTATGCTTCACGTAGTAAATTTTAGGATTTATTCAATAATCAGAACATGAACATATAAAGAAAATAAAATTCATATCATGGTTTAGTAGAGGCCGATCTTTTGATCGAGTGAGTGGGGGTGCTCATTATTGACCTTCCCCTCTCATACCTAAGGTTCTGAGCCAAGCATCCTTGGTTACGACGAACAGTGGCCTTGGCACGAGTAATGGGTTTCCTAATTTCCCAAAATATTAGGTGGCGACTCTGAGATTTGATGACGCAGTCCATTTTTGACAAAATTGCAATAAAATGGATTTTCAATAAAAGTTGCCAAATCTGGACTCTCATCTATGTTTCACATTGCACTCGTGAGACTAGATCAAAAAGATTTTGGGAGTCCGAACTGTTTAACGCGCGTGGGTACCCCCGGGCATGTTACAGTTTCTGGCGACTCTGCTGGGGATTTTATGAAACCTTGACTCGAACTCCATGATATGACTTTTATTTTCAATTATATGTTTATTGCATTGCATGCATTGGTGCACTTAAAGTCCCTGTGTTGTCTAGATGCTAGTGGGAGCACAGACACACTTTTTGTGACACTACACCTATCTCTACGTTCTGAACTGAGTATTCTGAGTTCTGAACTGAGTATTGAGTCTAAGTTTGATTCCACCAAGTTTGTAAAGTTGGGATCAGACTCGAGTCAGCCTAATGAGTCAGAGTCTGTTGATTTGGATAGTGCAGAAATGCCTTATAGGACAGAACTGAGTATTGAGTCTAAGTTTGATTTCAATGATCATTCAAAGTGTAAGGCTTGTGTAGCCGAATGGGAAATAGCCTTGAACTAGGGGCCATGATGTGATTCAAATGGAGGCAGCCCTTTAACTAGGGGCAATAAGGTCGAATGTGATTCAGATTTGAAACAGCCCTTGAACTAGGGGCAAAAGTGTGAGGCTTGCATAGCTGAAATGGAAACAGCCCTTGAACTAGGGGCAATGATGTGATTCAAATGGAGGCAGCCCTTGAACTAGGGGCAATAAGGTACCACCCTTGAGAGGCTCGCTGGGCCGAAAACCCGGAAGGGCGACCCAGGCAAAAGTTAGAGCACAAAAAAAAAAAAAAAAAGAAAGAAAAATGAAAAGCTCGCAAGGTTGAAAACCCGAAAGGGCGGCTTTGGCAAAAGTTAGAGCATAAAAGGAGAGTGTCAATACCCGAGTGACCCTTAGCTAGAACTATGTAGGGCCTGTGATTTAGATTGGAAGCAACCTTTGAACTAGGGGCAAGAAGGTCAGATGTGATTTAGATTTGAAGCAGCCCTTGAACTAGGGGCAAAAGGTTGGATGTGATCAAAGAGTTAAAACTGAATTGTTTCCCAATGAAGACCGCCCAGAAAGGCAAAACCCAGAATTTGAGAGAATGAATTTTATTATTGAAGGACAGTCGAGGTCCTATCTACTACACTAGGGGCAACACTAGAGGCAAATTCAGACCCAATTAGTCTAGTCTCTACATCATCATATCTACTGGTCAAGTGTAGCAGTTGTTCTTATAGATGGCCTAGAGATTTCACATCCAATCAACATGGACAAGTTAAACTGAAAGTAACCCTTGAGAGGCTCGCTAGGCTGAAAACCTAGAAGGGAGACCCAGGCAAAAGTTAGAGCAGAAAAACAAAATATATATATATATATATATAAAATAAAAAAAAATAATAAAAATAAAAAAATAAAAATGAAAAAAAATAAAAAATAAATAAATAAAATATAAAAAAAAATGAAAAGCTCGTAAGGTTGACAACCCGAAAGGGCGGCTTTGGCAAAAGTTAGAGCATAAAAGGAGAGTGTCAATACCTAAGTGAACCTTAGCCCGAACTACGATGGCCTGATTCCTATCTTTGGGATACGTAGGTAGCTTTATCTCGAAGTTCGGCCCTAATAAATTTTTAACTCATTCATCTCATCCATGTTTGATTGGTGTGTCTTTAGTCGACTTGGCTGTCCTGTCCGTGTTTGCTTGGTTTGTCTTCGTTTTACTCGGTTCAGTTGGTTCAATTCAACTTGGCTCCATTTTGTTCATTTCAGTTTGGTCCAGTTCTGCTCGGTTTCATTCGGTTCGGATCGGCTTGGTTCGGTTATCATCGTTGCTACAACAGAACCAATTCGGGGTTATCTGGCTTGGGGCAATGCACCTCAATGATTGATTCCATGTTGGTTGGGTAGTGGCCATTTGCAAAAATAGGTTTTGATTAATTTGAATGAAGCTGACTAATTTTTCTCAAAAATTGTTCCACTTTTGCAAAACTTGGACCATTCTTTGGATTTAAAAAGGGAAAATTTTCAGTGCTCACAGTTTAGCTTACATGATTTGAAACAGAAAATGGAATAAGTATTCTAATCTAACTCTCATGTTGATCGAAACATGTTTACAAAAAAAAAAAAAAAAAAAAAAAAGGGACAAAGTAATAAACTAGGGGCACAGTTGAGTTAGGTTTTCTGTCTTTTATCCACACTATCGAGTTATCGTTACCTTAATCATGCAATTGCTGAAAAATGCACAGTAGTTGTCGCCGGTGATGCTTTTTCGTTGGGCGTTCGGCCGGTTTTGCTCTGTCTTGCGTTCATTTTGCTCCGACAAGCACAAATGGGGTGTGTTTGGGATGGTTTTTGCTTCATTTTCATTTCATTAAGTTGTGTTTTGTGTTTTGGTCAGTGATAGGCTCAATATTCAGTTCAGAATTCACTAAAATGCAGCCATTTTCAAGTTCAAAATTCAAAACAAAAGTATTTTTATGTTCAGTGTTGTGCCATTCATACCATTCAAATTTGCATAATAAACTTGTTTTATTAGTGCCAGGGATCAACCCCGATCAAAGTTGCACCAAAAAAAAAAGGGGGGGGGGGGAGAGAGAGAGAGAGAGAGAGAGAGAGAGAGAGAGAGAGAGAGAGAGAGATATGTATATGTATATATATGTATATGTATGAAATACATATTTTGTATATCATTCGTGTGTATATGTAACCTTTCCCCTCTCCGTATGAGATACGGTTAGGTATGTCTGTTGGATCACCACCTTTGTTCCTTTCACGTGAAACGTGTTAGAATTTGATATTTACTTGGTTAAAACCTTTCTCCTTTCCGTATGAGATATGGTTAGGTACCTCTATTGGTTATACCACATTTTATCCTCTTGCGTGAAACGCAATTGGGTTCGTTCACTATTCCTTCTTTCGCGTGAAATGCGTTAGGTTGTTGATGTGCGTGGTTAAAAACATCAGGTGCGCCTGATGTTTACACCATCCTTCCTCCTTCCATGTGAAACGCGTTAGGTTGTTGTTTTACTCGGTTAAAAACATCAGGTGCGCCTGATGTTTACACCATCCTTCCTCCTTTTGCGTGAAACGCGTTAGGTTGTTGATGTACTCGGTTAAAAACATCAGGTGCGCCTGATGTTTACACCATCCTTCCTCCTTCCGCGTGAAACATGTTAGGTTGTTGTTTTACTCGGTTAAAAACATCAGGTGTGCCTGATGTTTACACCATCCTTCCTCCTTTCGCGTGAAACGCGTTAGGTTGTTGATGTACTCGGTTAAAAACATTAGGTGCGCCTGATGTTTACATCATCCTTCCTCCTTTCGCGTGAAATGCGTTAGGTTGTTGCTTTACTCGGTTAAAAACATCAGGTGCGCCTGATGTTTACACCATCCTTCCTCTTTTCGTGTGAAACGCGTTAGGTTGTTGTTTTACTCGGTTAAAAACATCATGTGCGCCTGATGTTTACACCATCCTTCCTCCTTTCGCGTGAAACACGTTAGGTTATTGTTTTACTCGGTTAAAAACATCAGGTGCGCCTGATGTTTACACCATCCTTCCTCCTTTCGCGTGAAACGCGTTAGGTTGTTGTTTTACTCGGTTAAAAACATCAGGTGCGCCTGATGTTTACACCATCCTTCCTCCTTTCGCGTAAAATGCGTTAGGTTGTTGATGTACTCGGTTAAAAACATCAGGTGTGCCTGATGTTTACACCTTCCTTCCTCCTTTCGCGTGAAACGCGTCGGGTTATTGATTTACTTAGTTAAAAACATCAGGTGCGCCTGATATTTACACCATCCTTCCTCCTTTCGCGTGAAACGCGTTAGGTTGTTGATTTACTTGGTTAAAAAAAAAAATAAATAAAAAAAATTAGGTGCGCCTGATGTTTAACCATCTTTCCTCCTTACATTCTGTGCATCTATCGCACAATAAAGCAGCTACCGCACAATTTCGATTCCATCGCATTGTCTTGTGCAATTTCAATTTAATCGCGCTATCATGCGCATCGCACCATCTTGTGCACTCCCTCGGGTCTAGGAGACCTTAAATCCTTCTGAAGGTGCAATTCCTTTGGTGTTTGTCGTGCCCGAACGACTTCAACGGTCTAGGAGACCTTAAATCCTCTAACAGTGCAATTCCTTTGGTGTTTGTCGTGCCCGAACGACTTCAGGTGGTCTAGTATAGCCACCTTTCTGTGATTGCAATGAATTCCTAGGAGACCAACTGCGACGGTGGAAACTAGAGTTCGAATGGCAAGGCCTAGAATGCAAAAGGTTTGGAATTTCCGAGACTAAAGTCTGGTGTAAATACCCAAGGGTGTATCCCCGGCTTGAAATCTGTATGGCAACCCCATAGGTTGAGGTAGCGTGTATGCGCCTCAATTCTGGATACTAAATCAACCTAGTCTGTCACCCCGTTGGAGAATTGGGAAAGTTGTGAACTATCTTGCGCATCGCACTATCTTGTGCACTCTTCTAGTCTAGGAGACCTTAAATCCTCTAAAGGTGCAATTCCTTTGGTGTTTGTCGTGCCCGAACGACTTCAATCGGTTTGGTATAGCCACCTGACTGTGTTTGTAATAAGTTCCTAGGAGATCAACTGAGACGGTGGAAACTAGAGTTCAAATGGTGATGCCTAGAATGCAAAAGGTTCGGGATTTTCGAGATTAAAGTCTGGTTTAAATACTCAAGGGTGTATCCCCGGCTTGAAATCTGTATGGCAGCCCCATAGGTTGAGATAGCTTGTATGTGACTTAACTCTGGAAATTGAACAAACCTAGTCTGTCACCCTGTTGGAGAATAGGGAAAGTTGCAAACATAGCCAGGTATAAATATGGCTTGCTTTGTGTGTTTTGCACTAAGCTTGCCTCCCATGTTGTCATCTTCATATCTTTATCATCACTCCATGACTTTGCATTGCATTGCATAAATCATGAATTTTTAAACAACCGGCTTCGCGAAGCGTGTAAGTCCAACTTTCAAAATACATTTTGAGCATATCATCTGCATTTTGCCCCTAAACTACGCCGGTTTGATTCCTTTCAAAGGGATACATAGGCAACCTTCGGGTTCAACCACATGCATTGCATCCTGTTTGATTGCCCAAGTCTTATGGCCTTGTCAAAAGGGTCGTCTTCGGGCTTTGACATTCACTCACGTCATGAAATGACTTCGAGCTCTGTCAAAGAGGGACAACTGTAGACACCCCATTTTGACCGACCCTTAGACTTGGGGCACCTTCTTTTGAACACCCCATGATGAAAGTTGGAATATACTATTTTATGAATTTCTCAGCAGAAAATATCAAAAAAAACTTTAATCCCAAACTTCACCCATGTTGGCCAAATTATTAATGTTTAGTATTTCATAATATTTTATAATTTTATGTGTTGTAAACAGTTTTTGATGTTTTTATCTAAATTGGTATAACTAATTTTGATATTTGATAAAAAAAAGAAAATGATAAAAAAAGTATATATATAAAATAAAAATAAAAAAGAGGATGGATGAGTGGGGGGATGGAGATAAGATTTTTGGTGAGATTGTGTGGGGGCGGTGGAGAACAATTATTTTTTTTTAGAAAGGGAGGGAGCATGTATGGTCAAGAGGGAAAAAGAATCAAAAAAAAGAGAAGAGAGCAGATGAGAAGTTGGAAAATATTAAAAAGAGAGAGGGACAGAAAAGAGGGAGTGGGTGGTGTATTATTAAAGGGGAGAGAATCTGAGATTGAAAAAGAGGGAGAGGGACAGCATTTTGAGGAGAGAGACATACATGAATTTTTGGCTCTCTCTCCCCCTTTCCCGGGGCTTGGGTCGGAAGAGGATAGAAAATTGAGCTCTCTCTCTCTCTCTGCATGGCCGATCCATACACACACAGCCATGCACACACACTCATGGTAGCAGCATACCACACACTCTCACCACCCCACCACTGCCATCCTAACACACACACTCAACACACCACTCATCACCCACACAACACCCATGCACACACACCATTCACACACGGCATACACACACGGCACCTCACTGAAACACACCACACACGGCTAACACACACACACACTCAACACACCACTCATCATCCACACACTACACATGCACACACGGCAAACCCAGCCACTGCTACACACACGTACAGCACATACACACACGGCTCTCTCTCACCTCTCTCTAGCTGGGTCTCTCACGATACACACCCATCACACACCCAACATATGGCAGAACACACCCAGCACAGACCCATCACCACACACTCACGGCATACACACACCCATCACCACCATACACACGGCAAACCCAGCCACTGCTACACACACACAGAGCACATACACACGGCCCATCTCACACTCTCTCTCGGTGAACCCACAACACACATCCATTTTGAGAGACTCATACACACGGCACACACTCACACACACACACCACAACACACAAACCCAGCCACTGCCACACACACACGACATACACGTAGCACACACGGTCTCTCTCTCTCTAATCTCTCTCTCTCGGTATGCATGGAGAGGGAGAGCCCTTGATGAGAGCTAAAGACATCACACACAGATACATGCATACACCAACCCACTTTCTCTTTCTCTAACCAGTCTTTGTTCCAATCCTTCTCTCTCCTAAAATTTCAACCCCCACTTTGTACAATAAGTTGGTGGAGAGGTATCCTCACGTTGAAAAGGATCATTTGGTAAAGCTTCTGAGGCAACTGATATTGAATGTGTTTACTTCGTCATGATGCATGGTTGGTGGGCCCATGGCCTTCTGGGTTGTTGCGGAATTGGGCCAATTCTGCTATGTTCTTAATAGATGCTTGGTAGATCAAAGTGAACTCACATCTTTGGGCTTGCAAGCTGAGTTATTTTGGGCTGGGCCCATATGATTAAATGGAGATGAAGTGGCAGGACCTCCATTGAAGATGGGTTTAAAGGCCTGCTGGATTGAAGACACATAGATCTTTGCTAGTTAATGAATTTTTATTTTGAGTATTTGTGAGGTTTTATTTTATTTTTCTCTCCTCTATCTCTCATTTAGATTTGTAATATTTAAAATGGTGTAATAATTCTCCCACCCTGTGTAGACGCGCCCTTGGGCCTCATGCTACAGTTCGAACTCCCTTTTTTGTTGTCGGTTCTTAATCTGAACCAAAGAGTCCAAATCCGGCAAATCGTTTTGAGAAAAAAAGATTTTTAGAAAAGAAGTACCAAACATGGACTGCTTTGCCAGATACAGAGTCGCCACCTAAATATTTTTTATGGGGAAATTTAGGAAACCCTGACTCGGTGCCAAAGGCCACGTGTCCGTCATCACCAAAGTTGCCTCGGCTCGGGAACTTGGGTACGATTGGGGAAGGTCAGCTATGAGCACCCCCTCTCGCCCGATCCGAAGATCGGCCTCTACTAACCATGATATCTGATTTTGAAAATGTTATGTTTTCTTAAACCGATTAATTAGCTAGAATTACTATGTGATGCGCGCAGCAAAACAAGTATAGACTAGATTGCCTAATTTGGAACGAAGCATTGCATATCCGTTTGTTTGGAAAATGCTTTGGAATTTGCTACTCGCAAGTAGGCTAAAATACGGATTTCAACGAGTTATTCCAACTCAAACAATCCAACCTTCACCCACAGGCATTCAAGCAGTTTATCACATAAGCAGCTAGCCGCATGGTAAGCATACTGTCATGTTTAACATTCACACTCATGCGAGATGCTAAAACATAAAATACTTACAGTGTACTCCAAGCCAAAACAATAAACCTGTTAGCAATCATGCATGATCTAAGTCCATGTTTAAATGCCTAATGCAACGCATACGGAATGTCACTAGAGTAGGCTCGGCTAGTCTATGAGTGACATGTGAAAATGCACAAGTAGCATGTATTCAAGTTAGATTTGAAATACTTATGCAGTTAGTATGATGCGCCGAGCCCGGTGCATGCAATACTGATGAATGATGCACGCATCCATAGCATAAGGTATGCTAAAGTAAACATGTCCTAATACTAACCATCAAAGCAGGTAAGTAAAAGGGAGAAAGAAGTGGGGTTGGAAAGAATATACACACCCACACTTATTACAATTGTGCCCTCGCTCGGAGAGTCAGAAAGAATATACAGGCCAAATAATAAATCAACTATCCTAGCTATTTAATTATTACAAAACCGAATTAATAACTAGCTACAACTAATTATTACACAACTTAATTAATTAACAAATTAATTATTACAAATAACAAATGCTAACTAGCTAGTAAGCAATAAAAGAGAGTTGCTCCAGCTCTATTTGAAGAAGAGGAAGGCATGCATGCTCGCTTCGGTTCTTTGCCTCGAAACACCTTCCGGTTGCTCTTTAGAGGCTCTGTTTGCAGGGTGTCTTTCAGTGCTTGTTGCTGAAACTTACCAAAACACTGCAGGGGAAGCTACCAGTGGCCTGCCAGCCATGAAAGGAGAGGTGCCGACCAACAGCAGGGCACTGCCGGCCAAGGGTGGCACACTGCCGGCCATCAATGGTGCACTGCCGGCCACTGGTGTGCTGTGACACCAAGCTGCAACAAGGCACAAAATAGAGAAAAGGGAGGGTCTCCCAAGGACATGTACGCACCATGGCACTCCAAATCACCTCAAAACATCAAGGGAGAGGCCAAGTCGGATCCACGACCATCAATCACGCATCCCGATGCATGATGGCCAAAGATCCAACTTGTGCAAATCAATATGAAAATGAATGCACAAATAAAGCAAGTAAAGCCTAGAACTCTATCATGAATCATCAAGAGCTTCGGCGACCGAGAATTGAGACGCGTTCCATCACTTGAAGTATGAAACGCCCCACGTTCCTCGTGCTCGGATTAATACTTAATCCAAATAATGCAACATATAAGCATGGCAAACATGCAACATGACCTAAGTGTTGTAGACACCCCATTTTTGACCGTCCTCAAGACTTGGTTGTGCTTGTAGGTACACCCAACAACTGGTTTGATTGCTCGACCAGCATTCGACTGTCGCGGCGGAACGCCATCGGTTCGAGTTTCCGGACCTTGTATCCTTTCTGCCTCATTTTTGGACCCTGACTAGGTCCTGTCAGAGTGGCCCTCCTAGTGCACTGTCGGCCATAGGCATGGCACTGCCGGCCATAGGCATGGCACTGCCGGCCATGGCTTTGCCCCTGCCGGCCACTGATGAGCACTGCCGGCCATCAGTGTGGCACTACCGGCCATTGCTGATGGCCGGCACCCCCCCTTCTCAGCTAGTTTCTGTGCAGATATTTTGTACTAGCTGGATTCCTCATATCTGCCCTCCATACACGTGTATGGAGGGATCAAAGCCTTTGGAAGCTTGTTCAAGAAGCTTTAGCCTTGCATTGCTCTATATAAGCAAGGGGCTTCTTCCTTACACCAGGTTCTGAGATTTAGAAGGCAAAAATCTATCTCTCTCTCTAGATTGTTTAGGGTTAGAGCTTGGAAGCTTGGTTTTCTTTGCATTTTTGCACTACACCTCATAGCACAAGGCTTCCATCACTCATTCAAACACCTTGAGGCTGATCTTCAGAGGCTAGAAGCTCAGATTTTTGGACCAAAAGGTTGCTAAAGACTTGTTCTTCAAGGGTAAGCATCTATTTCCCTTAAACTAGTCTTTCTTTGTTTCATTTCTAAGCCTTGCTTGCAAGCATTTTTGGGCTTCAACCCTAACTGAAAATAATCATATTTTGAGTCCCTTTTCATGTTTGATTAAGGGTCTTTTTCTGTTTGAGGCCTCCTTCCATCACTTGTCTCTTTAGCTTTCCTTTAGGCCTATTTTTGCATAGTATTTTAGGTTTATTTGTGAACTGTTTTGAGGTTTGATGTAAACTATAAAGTGGCTTGTTTTGAGCTATTATTCAACTTTTTTGAAGGGCTCTCCTCTGTTTGAGGTCAGTTACTACTACTTGCCTCTTTACCCCTCTTTTAGGCCCTTTTCTTGCATGCTAGTTTAGGCCTACTTGTGTTTGTTTTCATGGTTTGATGTAAACTGTGAAATGCCTTATTTTGAGCCCCTCTTTAACTTTTTTGAAGGGCTACTTTCTGTTTGGGGTCGGCTACTGCCCCTTGTCTCTTTGACTCACTTTTAGGGCCATTTTTGCATGATAGATTAGCCCTATTTGTGTTCATTTTTGTAGCATGTTGTAAACTGAAAATAGTCTTTTTTTGGCACCATTTTCATGTTTGATTAAGGTTCCATTTTTTTTTGAGGTCATATGATAGCTTGTATGCTTAGTTGCCTCTTGTTTTGAGCCTTATGCCTAAGCTATTGTTGCATGCCTTGTTTGGACTTCTAACCACTGAAATCCAGTGGATTTTCAGTGGTTTGGCCCCTGTTTTGAGCTTCCAAATCAGAGGGGGATGACCCCCTCTCACCTGGACTTGCTTGATGGCCATTTTGGTCTTCTAAAGGGCCCCCATCTTGCATGCTTTGTTGATTGATTTTGGGGCCAATTTGGTGAGTTTTAGGACTACCATGTTTGATTTTCAGAGTTGTATATGTCATGCCACTTGTCTATCTTGCATGTGCCTAAGAACCCCTTTCATGGCCCTCTAAAGGAGCCCCTCATTTTGGTATGCATTGGCTGCATTTCCATGGTTATTTGGGCCTATTTTCACATGGTTTATTCACTGATTTTTGTTGGTTTGATGAGCTCTCACTTGCATCATATATCTGCCATGTAATCCATGTTAGCTAGTCAAATTTGCATGCTAATTTAGTCCATCTTGTTAGCACTTTTTGGCCTTGCTTTAAACTGGAAAAGTCCATCTTTTGGGATTGCCTTGGTTCTGTCTTTAGACTTCATAGTCCAATAATGCATGCTTTGTATAGCTGTAAGTCATTCTATGTGCCTAGTTTTGCATTTCGGGGTTCATCTCATGCATCGGGTGCCATGTTGCCATGTTTCGGGGCTGTTTAGCATCATGTTTGAGTGCCGAAATTTGCATGTTTGCATACCATGTTCCATGCCTTACCATGCTTTGGTAGAGTGGCATTCGTGCCTTAGGTTCGGTCCTCGGTTTGCGTGCACGCGTGCATGTATTTCGAGTGTCTCATTTTCATCTAATGGCTACTAATTTGGACCTAGTTGAGAGCTGTCCATGTTTGTGTAAGCCCATTTTACCATGTTGTCGCATGCTTGTTACACGTAGTATGTCATTACATACTTGCTTAGCTTTACATGCCTCGCATGCTCGCATGTTCACATTGCATTTTGCCATGATTATCCAAGGTTGTTGCCTCACATTATGCTCGTATGCTTGTCGCATGTTCGGTTTAGTTGCATGTCTGCATACTTAGTCCATATTGCGTGTTTGCCATGCTTATGTGTTGCATTGTTCTGGTTAAACGTTAATCCAAGCACGGGAAACGAGGGGTATTCCATACTTCAAGTGATGGGATGCGTCTCAATTCTCGGTCGCCGAAGCTCTTGATGATTTATGATAGAGTTCTAGGCTTTACTTGCTTTACATGTGCATTCATTTCACATCGAGTCATGCAATTCGACTCCTCGGCCATCATGCATCAATATGCGTGATTGGTGGCACGAGGATCGAGGACTACACTCCCTGAAGAGTAGTCATGCATACATGTGTGAAAATACTTTGCCATGCCCCTTTGTTGCTCTCTGTTGCAGCAAATCAAGAATCAGCAGCCTTCCGGAGCTTGGCACGCATTCCAAGAACAATTGCAAACAGAGGCTAATTAGGGCATCGCAGTGGATTTCCACGCAAGGCAACCTGAATATGCATCATTCATCATCTGGATCAGAGCTGAGGCGGTCCCTGGCTTGTATGCCAATTTATTGCTTCCCTAGATTAATTTGTTAATTAATTAGGGTTTTGTATTATTTATTCGGACTGTATTTATTTGGGACTGTATTATTCTTTCGGACCCTCCGAGTGAGGGCCAATTGTTGTAATAAGGGTGCGTGCGTGTGTGCATGTCTTCCAATCCCCTTTCTTTCTCCCTTTTATTTAACCGCTTATGATGGTTAGATTAGGGCATATTTCGATTAGCATACAGTATGATCGCATGTTTGCATTCATTCATCTGTTTTGCATGCACCGGGCTCGGCGCACCATACTAACTGCAATTGAATTTCAATTTCAAATTGAATATGTGTTAGCTGTAGCATTTCACATGCCATGTTTAGAATAGCCGAGCCTGCTATAGTTGCATTTTGCATGTGTTGCATTAGGCATTCCTGTATAGTTAGGATCATGCATTGATTTCTAACTGATTTCATTGTTTTGGCGCGGAGTACGATGTAAGTATTTATGCTTTAGCATCTTGCATGAATGTGAATGTTAACATGACAGCATGCTTACCATGTGGCTAAATGCTTAGTTGATATAACTGCCTGAATGCCTGTGGGTGAAGGTTGGATTACTTGAATTGGGATAATTCATTGAAATCCGCATTTTAGCCTACTTGCGAGTAGCAAATTTCAAACATTTTCCAAACAAACGGATATGCAATGCTTTGTTCCAAATTAGGCGATCTAGTCTATACTTGTTGTGCTGTGCGCATCACATAGTAATTCTAGCTAATTAACCGGAATAAGAACGCATGTGTTTTCAAAAATGAGATATCATGGTTAGTAGAGGCCGATCTTCGGATCGGGCGAGCGGGGGTGCTCACGAAGTGACCTTCCCCAATCGTACCCAAGTTCCCGAGCCGAGGCAACTTTGGTGATGACGGACACGTGGCCTTTGGCACCGAGTCAGGGTTTCCTAAATTTCCCCATTAAAAAATATTTAGGTGGCAACTCTGTATCTGGCAAAACAGTCCATGTTTGGCACTTCTTTTCTAAAAATCTGTTTTCTCAAAACGAATTGCCGGATTTGGACTCTTTGGTTCAGATTAAGAACCGTGACAATTTGAGTCCGAACTATAGTCAACCCCAAATATGAACAGAACGGGACTCACCCTCCCGGGGCGTTCGGGGGACGTCTACAGTTTCTGGCGACTCTTGTGGGGACTTAGAGAACTTGACTTGAACTCATGATATCTTGTTTTGTTCACACTTATGTGTTTCTTTGCATTGTATTTGCATTGGTGCGCCTAGGACACCGTGTTTGCCATCTGCTATTCCTGAACGGTTTGCCGGAGGCTTGTCTTGTCAAGGCATGACCATAAGGCTGACCGGTTGTGGGCTCTGCCAGTATGGGAACACAAACCCCGGTTTTACCGGGGCACCCTTTTTGACCATTCGACCTAGTGCATATTCGGATCCATAGTGACTATTCCAAACTAGGACAGGTTGTTTACCCATAGGTTGTTCGAAACTGCTGCGTGCATAGTGAAACCCTAGCTCCTGACAAAATAGGACAGGGAAACCTTACCCCAACATAGGGGTGTTTTGGCTCTCTTTTACTTGCTATGTGCTCCTAGATTGTATCTCTACAGGGGAACGCACGTATCAGTTTGTAAAGTTTGGGTATCAGGCCTGCGGGCACCGGTTTTCGGAATCAGTTATATCTGTGGGTATCCGATTCAGTGTTTTGGGGACAATGATTTCGAAACAGTGATTGAGGAACAGTGTATTCAGCTTATTGGCAGTGTATTGCGATACCCCAACTGTGTGTTATGTTTGTTTACGCTGTTATGCTGTCCGTTTGTCTGCTCGTTTATTTTCTTATTATTGTTTTATTTATCTTTTGCTAGGGTAGTTTAGCACGATTGCTTCTAACCCAGCAGATATTCCCCAAGCAATCTGGACTAGAGGTCGTCGACTCCATCAATCTGAGGATCTGATAGACGGACAGCCAGTGTACCACTCTCTACCCCCGGTTATTAGACGGAGGATAGTCAGGCAAAGGGCATCAATTCAGCAGTTAGTTCAGAGGGCTTTGTTTACCCCACCGGTGTATAGTAGGGATCAAGATTTAGTTTCTTCCATAGAAAGGGAGTATATACCAGTAATTCAATCAGAGCAGAACAGTATGGCCGGCTTGGAGGAAATGATGCGTCAACTCCAAGAAAGTATGAAAATGATGCAACAGGATGCTGTTCGACAGGCGGAGTTCGCCAAGCAGCAGGCTACAATTATGAATGAACAAGCAGAGTTAATCGTAAGGTTACAACAGCAAGCCGGAGCATCTGCTTCGCAGCAAGCTCCTCCCCCACCAGGAGCTCCAACCCTCGGGGAAACAGCTAATGATCAGAATGATACAAACAATCCCACAGGACCCCCTCCGCCCCCGGTCCTACCCCAAATTCAACCCCAGTTGTCTAAAACACCTATCAACCTACCAGACTCTCCTTTTGAGTTCGAGACAGATCCCACAACATTGAAGTTGAGCAAGCTTGAAAAGCTGTTCAAGAGATCCCAGGGAGTCAAGACCATCCCTGACATTGAAGATGGATATACTGATGCAGCTATGACGCTGCCTGACAGATTCAAAATGCCTCATATCGACCGATTTGATGGGTCCGGCGACCCCATGGTACACCTGAGGTTGTTTTCAGATATTCTACGACCAATGGGCCTTACCAGGCTGCAGAAGCTGTCTCTGTTCGGCCGGACCCTGTCGGGTGTGGCGGCCATATGGTATGCCAAATTAGAAGATGACGTCAAGAGAGTTGGGACGAGATGGCTGAGGCCTTCATCGCGCAGTATTCATACAATACACAAATCGAGATTACGACCCGTGACCTCGAGACAACGAGGCAAGAGCCTAAAGAGAGCTTCTCAGAATTCGTGACTAGATGGAGAGCCAAGGCTTCGATGATGGCCTTAAGGCCCACAGACAAGGATCAGATTCGGATGATTGTGCGCAATCTTCAGCGGAAGTTGATGCAAAAGATGATTGTGCTCCCCTTTCCTAGTTTTTCTGATCTACATGAAATGGGGGTACAGATTGAAGATGCCTTGAAGCAAGGCTTAATTGATAATGATCGGGAGCAACCCCGAAGGACTTTCAATCGCAGCAACAGTGCGGGCCCGAGTGGCGCTACGACTGCAAGAGCTTCCGAAGTAGGCATGGTCACCACCAACCCCCCTCCAAAAACCGCGGTAGCTACGCCATTCTCCGGCGCGTTCGGAAGTCATACTCAAACAGCCAAGTACCCACCCAAAAACACAAGAACCTTCGCTCCACTATATATGCCTCTATCCAAAGCTTTAGGGGTTTTAATCAGAAAAGGGCACTTGAAACCCTTAGAGCCGCGGCCATTACCGGAAAAACTCCCCCTTGCCCACAACCCAGCCAAGTACTGTGCATTTCACCAACAACACGGTCATGATACCGATCTGTGCTTCTGATTACGTCATGAGATTCAAGATCTCATCGATAACGGGGTGATTCTGCCGCCCGAGAAACCCAATGTTACAACAAACCCTCTTCCCACACATAACCAAGCTCCACCTCCGAAAAGAATCAACCTTATCCAAACTGGGGTCGTGTCTTACGATCCTAGTATCTATATCACTCCTTCTCACCTACCTAAGCCAGAGGTATTCCTTCCTGATTGCACCGACTTGTGCATGATGGATATCCCCATAATCCAATCTAAGCCAGTGGTGGTGGCAGTCAAGGACAGAAGGGAGGAGATTTCAGAGGAAAAGAAGGTTGTTGAGCCAGAGTTTGAGCCAGAGTTTGAGAAGCCTGGAAGTTTTGTTGAGAGAATGTATAGTCCGAGTGACTATGTTTCGTTAATAGGCCAGAATGGGCTAAATACGGGATTATCAACAGAGACAGAGCTGTGTGTAATCCAAGGGGATGATCCGGAACGGAGGATGGATGATTTGACGGCAGTGGAAGAAGACCTTGCCAATCTCCAGTTTTGCAGTGACCGAGATCCAGCAAGCACAGCAGTCAACTAGTTCGGTTATGAGGAATCGGAAGAGGCTACCAGGTGGTTAGATGATCAGCCAGATGTGGTAGAAGAGTTTCAGCTAGAACAAGGCCCGACAGGGGCAAGAATGTCAGTGATAGCCGGGAGGGTCGAAGAACAGAGTGTATCGCCGGAGAGCGCCGGTGTCGAGAATTTCGCTCGGGATTGGAGTATTTCGAGTACGGGAATTACTGAACAGTCGGTTGTATTGACACACCCAGAACAGGAAAGATTCGAAGATCCCGAGAGAATCAGGAAGGCAAAGGCCCATGTGGAGACGGAAACTGCTGTGTGCACAAGAATAGAGAATGCTGTGGGCATGTCAATAGAAGATGCTGCAAGAACGAGGACGGTCATACCAGAGCCGGACAGGTGTCTGTCGGCCGCTGATGGAATGTGGTGGGAGGATGAAGATTTATATCTTGCCCACACAGACAAAGATTGGGGAAACAACCAACCTGATGACACTTGGTACCTTGGAGAGGTCGACTATATGACACGGAGCGGACGGTACTACAAACCCCCGCACCTAGATCAACCAGAGTCTTCTGGGAAGGATAGGGAGGTTGAGAAGCAAAAGGAGAAACAACTTGAAGAGGAAGCTGTGCTCAAACAGTTGAAGAAGATACAAGCAGACATCTCCATCTGGGGACTGCTTATGGCGTCACGAGCGCATAGACAGGCTGTCTTATCAGCCATGGACAAAGCGAAGCTTTCGATAGAAACCACGCCAGAACAGCTGGTAGGATTAGTCTTCCCGGGAGGAGCTACCCCGACGCTGACTTTTTCCGACAAGGAACTACCACCCGAGCGGGCAGACCATAACAAACCGCTCTACATCTCTGTGGAGTGTAGAAATAAATGGATACCGGTGGTTCTTGTTGATACCGGATCTGCCATCAACGTCTGCCCGGCAAGGACAGCGTATGCAATCGGTTTGAAAACTGCAGATTTTGTACCAACAGCCCAGGTGATTCGGGCGTATGACAACACAAGCCGAGAAGTGATGGGAACGATAAAAGTTCCGACTAAAGTTGGGCCAGGACTGCACGAGATAGATTTCCACGTCCTAGAGGTCCCTGCAACTTTCAACTTGCTTTTGGGAAGGCCGTGGCTGCATCAGGTAAAGGCAGTGTCATCCACTTTGCATCAAGTGGTGAAATACCCCTTTGGAAAGGGAGTAGCCATTGTCTTTGGGAATTCATCAATTCATCCACCACCGGAGGTGTCTACACTTGTTTTAGAAATCGAGCATGGTATAGAGGATGTGTTCATATCAGGTTTCACCCTGGCCGAGGCTCGGGTTGTACAGAATGTCATGGCTGCTAATGAGGGAATATATGTCAGTGCCTAAGCAGTGTATCTCATGAATAAACTCCAACACATCCCCGGGATGGGATTAGGAAGAAGCGGCCGGAAGGGCGTCGCAGTATTGGCCGAAGTGCCACACAATCCCCATACCTTTGGTTTGGGCTATCTGCCCACCAAGGAGGATTGGGTAAGGAAGGGAAAGGAAATGGCTGGAAGAGCCAGAGCAAAACAAATGGGGAGCCCTTTTGACTTAATGCACCGGCCCATTCAGGGTACCCTAAACGGACGCTTTGTCCGGGAGGGGGAGGACTTTCCATTTTGCGGCTTCCCAGAGCCGTGGCTAAACGCAGAAAGGAAGCGCGTGCCAGGGTTCGAAATTTTCTTTGACTTAGAAATATCTGGGGATGAGGTTGCCGAAGACCGCACAGACCCGACAGTTGATGCTGAACAGAGCAGTGAAATGGAGTCTGAGGACACTGAACTTGAAATGGGGGTAGCACTGGCATGTCTACTTTCAAATCCTCCGATCGACCAGAAGTGCTTGGGGGATAACTCCTTGGTGTCTATGATCGGGAATGAAACGGCTGCGGGCCTACCAGCAACTATTTTGGATGCATCCATCGCACCCTCTCTCGTTTGGCAATACGAAGAAGGATTTTTGTCGAGCAGTACTGGGTCAGGTAGTGAGCCGGAATCTGATTCCACCGAGTCTTCTGAGTCGGAATCAGGTTCCAGCTCGACTGAGTCTGAGTCCGGTATTCTTGGGGTGACAACCCGGATGCCACAGTCCTGTCCAGGTCGTCTTTTTCTTTCTCTTTTGAGTCTGTTGTAACAGAAGAATCAGACGGTTTGGAAGAACATAATGAGAATCAAGTAGCTGGGGTTTCTGAGTACTTTTCTGTGCCCTTGATTTATTGCATCAATTTAGACTTTCAAAACTTTGATGAAAACGACGAGGACGAAGTTCCTCCGGTTTTGCAACGTTTAATTGAGCAGGAGCAGGAAAGATTTGTTAAACCGTTAGTTGATGAAATCACTACCGTGAACATTGGTACTGAGGAGGACCCGCGGCTGGTCCAGATCGGGTCCACGTTGTCTTCGGAGGAACGCGAGCGCTTAGTCGCTTTATTAAAAGATTTCAAAGATGTTTTCGCGTGGTCCTACGAAGACATGCCTGGAATCGATCCTGAGATTGTACAGCACCGGATCCCTCTTGACCCCGAGGCCCGACCTGTCAAACAGAAACTCAGGAGGATCCGCCCTGATTGGGCCATTAAGATCAAGGAAGAGGTCACCAAGCAAATCGACGCGGGCTTCCTGCTGGTGTCCGAATACCCGACCTGGTTGGCCAACATTGTTCCAGTGCCAAAGAAGGATGGCAGAATCCGGGTATGTGTAGACTTCAGGGATTTGAACAGAGCCAGTCCGAAGGACGACTTTCCCTTGCCACACATTGATGAGTTGGTAGATTTCACAGCGGGGCATGCTTTGCTTTCGTTTATGGATGGCTTCTCAGGCTATAATCAGATAGTAATGGCACCCGAAGACCGGGAGAAAACTGCATTCACCACCCCGTGGGGTACATACTGCTACAGAGTAATGCCATTTGGGTTGAAGAATGCTGGAGCTACTTATCAACGGGCAGCGACCACAATATTGCACGACATGATCCACAAAGAGGTTGAGGTGTATGTGGACGACATGATTGTCAAGTCCAAAGAAAGAGAGGGCCACTACACCGCCTTGCAAAAGTTTTTTCAAAGGATCAGAGAATTTCGGCTGCGGTTGAATCCTCAGAAGTGTACATTTGGTGTTACAGCGGGAAAAATGCTGGGGTTTCTGATTACACAAAGGGGCATCGAAGTCGACCCTTCCAAAATCAAGGCCATCTTAGAAATGCCACCACCAATGACTGAAAAGGAGGTGCGAGGCTTTCTAGGTAAAGTGCAATTCATAAGACGGTTTATCTCAAAACTAACCTTGACTTGTGAACCACTTTTTGGTCTCCTGAAGAAAGGAAAGAAATTCCAATGGGACGGTCGGTGCGGTGCCAAGCAGCTTTTGAGCAAATCAAAGAATATTTACAGAACCCGCCCGTGTTATCACCGCCAGAGCCGGGGAAACCGTTGATATTGTACCTGTCAGTGACTGAAACCACAATGGGCTGTATGCTCGCACAAGAGTCAGAGGATAAAGTGGAAAGGGCCATCTACTATCTGAGCAAGAAGATGCTGGATTATGAGACCCGCTACACTCCGCTGGAGAAGGCTTGCTTAGCTTTGGTATGGGCTACCAGGAAGCTACGGCATTACCTGTTAGCTCACTCCGTAACGTTGGTTTCACGACTTGATCCCATCAAATATCTTTTCGAGAAACCGGCACTTACGGGTAGGCTAGCTCGTTGGTTGCTGTTGCTCTCCGAATTTGATCTGAAGTATGTGACGCGCAAGTCAGTAAAAGGAAGAGCGGTAGCAGAGTTCCTTGCCGACCACCCGGTTGAAGGGGATGAAGTAGTTGAGTACCTATTCCCAGATGAAGCCATTTTGTATATCGACGATGAAACTTGGACAATGTACTTCGATGGAGCGTCAAATCAGCACGGGTATGGGATAGGAGTGTTGCTGATAGCACCCGACAATTCTCGTATCCCTCTAGCTTTCAAACTCCAATTCAAAGTCTCGAACAACGAAGTAGAATATGAGGCATGTATTGCCGGTCTAGAAGCAGCCCTAGAACTAGGGGCAAGACGGTTGGACGTCATCGGGGACTCGAACCTTGTTGTGTCTCAAGCAAAAGGGGACTGGAAAGTCAAGGAAGAAAAGATGATACTTTACCACCAAACCTTGGATTTGTTAATCCCTCGGTTCGAGAAGCTAAATTTCACTCATCCAGTAAGAGAAAAAAACAGGTTCGCAGATTCTTTAGCAACTCTATCTTCCATGATAGACATCCCGTGTGGAGTCCGGATGCGTCCAGTCATCATTGACCAGAAATTTGCACTTGCCTACGAGTCGATTGCTGCTATAGATGAAGTCCAAGACGAAAACCCCTGGTATTACGACATTTGGAATTTCTTGGAGAATGAAGCATATCCGCCAGGGGTAAATGCCAAAGATAAAAGGGCGATCAAAAGAATGGCCGTTCAGTTCATCATCTGTGGGGGTAAGCTGTATAAGAGAGGTCATCTGGGAATGCATAAGTTGTGTGTTGATGCTGAAGAGTCAAAGCGTCTGACGGAAGCCATCCATGGAGGAGAATACGGTGCGCATATGAATGGGGTAATGCTAGCGCAGAAGATCCTCAGGCAGGGTTACTACTGGTCCACCATGGAGGAGGATTGTATCGGTTTTGTCCGGCGATGCCACAAATGTCAGATCCATGCAAATCGCATGAACATTCCGCCGTCGAAGCTGTACAATATGACTTCGCCATGGCCATTTTCAGTATGGGGCATCGATGTTATCGGGGCTGTCACTCCGAAGGGGTCGAATGGGCATGAGTTCATCTTGGTCGCGATAGATTACTTCACAAAGTGGGTCGAGGCCCAATCTTATGCGGTGTTGAAGGCTTCGCACGTTGCAAAGTTTA
The DNA here is from genome assembly GCA_030407325.1 of Camellia japonica. Taxonomy (NCBI): domain Eukaryota; kingdom Viridiplantae; phylum Streptophyta; class Magnoliopsida; order Ericales; family Theaceae; genus Camellia; species Camellia japonica. The sequence goes on from JAPPVO010000016.1 coordinate 173,899,632, forward strand.
TCAGAAACAACATCATCTGTCGTTATGGAGTCCCAAACGAGGTTATTTCAGACAATGGTTCCCACTTCAAGAAGGAGGTGATTGATTTGTTGGAGAAATACAACGTGGCTTTTCATAAGTCGTCTACCTATCGGCCGCAAACCAATGGAGCGGTTGAGGCTGCCAACAAGAATATCAAACACATACTGCAGAAGATGGTGGAAACCTACCGGGATTGGCCAGATAAGCTGCCGTTTGCTCTGTGGGGCTACCGGACTTCAATTAGAACTTCTACTGGGGCGACTCCGTATTCATTGGTTTATGGGATGGAGGCCGTTCTACCTATCGAGATTGAAGTCCCGTCTTTGCGAATATTGGCTGAGTGTCAAATAGCCGAGGCAGATTGGCAGCAGAGCAGATTTGAGGAACTCATGCTCTTTGATGAGAGAAGACTGAAAGCACTGTACCATGTCCAAGGTTATCAGCGCAGAATTGCCCGGGCTTTTAACAAGAAGGTTAAGTCCCGGAATTTGAAGGAAGGAGATTTGGTACTCAAGGATAACCGAGCTCCCATTCACGACCCAAGGGGCAAGTTCAGACCCAATTGGACTGGTCCCTACATCATTAAGTCTATCTGGTCAGGAGGAGCTGTGGTTCTGATGGATCTAGATGGCCTGGAGTTTTCACAACCGATCAACATGGACAAGTTGAAGAAATATTACCCCTGAGAGGCTCGCTAGGCCGAAAACCTGAAAGGGCGACCTAGGCAAAACTCAGAGCACAAAAAATTTGAAATTATAAAAACTGAGCTCGCAAGGTTGAAAACCCGCAAAGGGCGGCCTTGGCAAAAGTTAGAGCGTAAAAGGAGAGTGAAAATACTCAAGCGAACCTAAGCCTGAACTACGTAAGGCTTGATTCCCATCTTTGGGATACGTAGGCAGCTTCATCCTGAAGTTCAGCCACAATCTTTTCCCCGATCAACTTTGTCCATCTGATCGTCTCGGTCATCTTTATCTATTCAGCATTCAGGAGTTTTGATTGTAATCTCCGGTGCAGTGCTATTTAGACTAGGGGCAACTTTCCGTTGCCAGGAGGTGCCGCGGTACCATTCATTCTAGGGGCAACTTTCCAGTTGCTAGGATTCGGGATTGTGCGTCTCAGTGACAAATTTCAGGCGTGTCCAGTTCTGATCCATATCGAAAATAGTTTTGAAAAGTTTTAATAAAAGTTGACTTTGTTCAAATTAATCTTTTTACAACTAAGACCATTTTTGGACCAAAGTGGAAAATTTTCAATACCACAACCTTCAATTTCATTGATTTCAAAACAGAGTTCTCCTGCTCTTGCATACAATTGAAGTTGCTTTTTATTACATTCATGACGAAAACTTGAAAGTACTAATAAAGTAATAAATCTGGGGCATAGTTGAGTCAGGTGTCCCTGCGCCCCCTCCCAGAGCTGCTCGAAGCCTCTGATGCCAAAGTGGGCCCTTCCTGTGCCTCTTCGTTGATCCAATCCAGGCACTCATCAGACAAAGTGCAACTGAAAGTGGGAGCGGGGGCCAGGAGTTCTCTCGTCCTCCATGCTGTGGCATATCGAGCAAGCTGTGTGCCTCGAACCGGGAAAGCAGCCGGGTACTCAATTCCCTCTGGCGGGCAAGTCTGGTCATGGCCGAACTGGCGCCGGATACGGAATGGAAAGTAGAAGACACAGTGTGTCATGCCGATCAATTGAATCCCAGGCTGACGGGTCATGCTATAGCTCATTACCGGAAGATTGAGCCAAGGACAGCGCCAAGCGATGCGATCTGCGGACAAATTGCACATCCAGTTGAACCACCATCTTTCATCAAGTGCATTGACTAGCCGTTGTCGGAAAAGTAGCCGCAGGCTGAGTAGGTGGGGCAAGAGTCCACAACCTGCAACTTATCCATCAACCATATCTGGGGAGGGATGAAAAATGAGAGAATAAAGAATAGAGAGATGTACGATGAAAGAAAAGTAAGTAAAGGGTTGTGTGAGAAAAAACCGAGCTGAGGGCCGAGTGATGTGAGCAATACATATGTGAGATTGGGTGGGAAACATTACCTGTAGCAGTAGTGGACTCCCCGCGAATCTGGTCGTCTCCCGACGATAGAAAGCATCCAAGCCCATCAGCGTCTCAGCCAGTGCCATGGCAATGCAGCTCTTTCCTTCCTTCAAGCCTTGAGCAACTTCGATCAAACGAATGTTAGATCCGCTAAGGCCTGGGGCAAGCAAGAAATGGGATAGCATACACAAGCAAAGGGCGTGTCGCCGAAAACCTTGCCAATGATGGTCGCCACGGTTACCGGCCTCAGAAAAGCGATAAACCAAGCCGAGGATATCTAGTTCCCCGTTACAGATCCGAGACCGAGTGTCATGCGTGGTGAGCCCACACATCTCTCCTAAAGCTTGGGCATGGCCAAAGCGAAACTGAGGCAAGATCTCTTCATAACATTCAGATTCCATCAAAATTTGAAAATCTTCGAAAGTAGGACATACCTCTTGCCCGCTGAAGCTAAAGACGTGTGTTACCGGGTTCCAAAACCTCGCCGCGGCATGGAGGAAAGAAAGGTGCAGCGGAGTGCGACTCAGCGCAAATAGTGCATTCAAGCCGAAGCCCCGAAAATTCAGCTTTTCCGAGCCATCCAAGTTGGCAATCCAATTTGTGAGGTTTTGAGCAAGGAATGCTTCCATTTGGTGCAAATTTGAGTTGAAATGAAGAAAATCCCGAAGTTAGAACTCATATAGAAGATAAGGTAGTGAGTGGAAGACACGTGTCATCATTTCGGAGAGTCTGCCATCGATGGCCGGCGGTGGCACATCGGTGGCCGACAGTGTGCTGTCGATGGCCGGCGGTTGATAGAGATGGCGGCGGTGGCCGGCAGTGCTTCCCTCTTGCCCCTTGTCCCCTCACTGAAGAGACCAGTTATTTACTTGAGTCCTTTTCTTTGTGTCTTTCAAGGTCTTGTTTTTTGTCCTGTTGGACTCTGTCGTGTCTTGTTTGAGATGTATTGGTTCCTTTTTCTTTATGTCAGGTTGTAATTATCTTCCTTTCATTCATCGAGTTGTTGCAATTTGCTTATCGAGTTGTAAATTTGTTAAGCTTTGTTTTGTTTATCGAGTTGTTTTGTTTTTGGTCGGTTCATTACCTGACTAGTGCGTTTTGAGCGTTTGGTTTTCAAAATAAAACTGTGATTTCATTTACATTGTTGTGTAAAGCGAAGCGATGCGATGCATGGAATGCACAAATGAAACACTTTTTCAAACAAAAGGGTTGTTTTCATTCCGTCATAGTTTTCCTTTTACAAAAGTAATTGGTTCCAAAATAAACCAGCAATGTGCAAAACTACTAGTAAAAAGGAAAATAAAACAAAAGGAGATCAGTGTCTCTCAGGTAGCAAAATGTCCGGGTCAGCGCCGGTGGCCTCAAGTACGGGAATCTGTCCTAGTCCTCTTCCTGGATGAAGATCCAGGATCTATACCATCAGCATCTGACTCTGACTCTGACTCTGACTGCGGACTCATCGCCTCCTCGTCAGACTCGTCATCATCTGAGGCAGGCCCCCGTGAACTAGTCCCTCGTCCTGCTCCCTCTACTGCTCGAGGAGGTGCTGAAGGACCTGCCCCTGCTCCTACGGGAACACTCGATGGGCCTGGCGGCAAGAAAGGAATCTGAAAGAGGGCAATCCATCAAAATGCATTAGTAATCGAAATGTATCAGATGCAGGAAAAGTGGTGTACTATGAACGGTGAATGATTCGCAGTGAACACGCACTATGAATGGTGTATGGGAACAAAGTATTAGATTAATGCAGTGTGTAAGCTGTAGTGGTGAGTTAAGAAAGGACTTCATGACACGAAGTGCAGTTTGAGCAAGCTTACCGGAATGCCATAGATACTGAGTAGGTCCATGCTCGTCTGCAGCATCCCTATCGTTGAAGCCGTCATCACCAGAGACTGACGAGTGTACTCAATGGGAGCCTACAAAAATGGTTGAAATCATTAGTACTTTGCAGAATAATTAAGAGAAATCAAATAACAGTACAAAGGGGGAATAGTGTAGCACATACCGGAGTCGAGCCGTAACCTCCGATAAGCTCGTGACCAGCTGGAGGAGGAGCAAAGGGAACCTAATAAATCTCTCCTGCTCGCCCTCGAAGTGTCATGGTAGCAGGCAGCACTGGCCATCCAGACTCTTGTCTCTCCTCAGGACCTTGCCTCCTACGAGACCTGGCTGATCCGCTTCTACCTCTCATAGCTGGAGCCCTCGCTCTCTCTCCTCCTCGGACGCCAGTCAAAGGCGGCATCAGATGTGACAAAATGAAGGCCGCGTAGTCGCCCTCGGCACGGAAGTAATCTATCTCCAGCCCTACCATGAACTGGATCACCCGGTCAGCAGATAACCTATGTGTCTCCCTCATCGATGGTGGAGGTGCCATCGGTACAATGGGGCAGGCAATCCCAAAGTC
>JAPPVO010000016.1:175953547-175981718 GCA_030407325.1 Camellia japonica
TCGGAGAGGCCGAGGCTCCAAGGTGGTTATTAAGATGCCCTCTCTCGGCAGAGGATTTGAAGTGCCTTGGACAATGGCATGTAAAGCGCGTGTGAAAGACCCTGCGCCCTCGGGGCAGGTACTTCGAAGTCTGAGTATTTTGCTAGACGCACTAGCGAACGGGTCGGCAGGCACTGCGTTAACTTTCTGGTCCTTTCCAGGTGTAGGGTTGGGAGGAACTGTTCTGGCGTGACGGGGTCTATCCCGGCTTTCTGACTGACTTGAACTACCCTCAGGTGGAGTGGGAAAAGCATCCTCCATAGCTTTGTCACAACTGCAGATATCTGTGCTTGTTCATCCCCCCGGCTTTCAAAGCCTCGACTGCCCACAGCAGTTGTTCGATGGGATCGGCGTCTGTCTGCCTTCATTTTGTCCTTACCTCTGGCCTCAGCCTGATCGAGGCTTTGGGTTGATGTTGATACGTCATTGCCATAGCTGGAGGTTATCTCGTTGGCTGAGTTCAATCACAATCCGTCCCAGCAATGGGGGCTCCTGGGGTACAAAATTCCCGGCATACGGTGCGGCTAGTGGCGAAGCTGACATTCCGTAGGCGAGATCCGCCACGGACCCTGAAGGTCTCCTATCATCCCCATTAGTTCGAATGTAGTAGGCTCGCGAGCCTGATATAGCTGGGGGGTCCAAACCGGTGTGTGCAGCAGGCGACTGGGGGATGCGACATATCAACATTGGTCTCACTTTGCAAGGTGATTCCTTGATCTAATGCAGCTGTCATAACCACAATCTCCTCCGAATTCTGCGTCATCATAAGTCTTGCCTCAGCAAGGGGGAAACACTAGTTATCCTGGATCAACTTTCTGAACTGAAAAGAAAGACAAGCAGCATTTCAGCCCAAACGGATCAAACGTAGGTATGGCCGAACGACTGTACTCTACTACTGATCACAGTTCCCCAGAATCACTGCCCCAAAATACTGAATCGGATACCCACAGATATAACTGATTCTCACAGATACTGATACGATGCCCTCAGACCCGATACTCAAATTTGCAAACTGATATGTGCGTTCCTGTAGGGATACATCCTAACAGCACATAGCAAGTAAAAGAGAGACAAAACACCCTTATGTTGGGTAGGGTTTCCCTGTCCTATTTTGTCAGGAGCTAGGGTTTCACTACGCACACAGCGGTTTCAAACAACCTAACATCGGGTAAGCAACCTGTCCTAATTCGGAATAGTCACTATGGATTCTGAATATGCACTAGGTCGAATGGTCAAAGGGCGTGCCCGGTAAAACCGGGGTTTGTGTTCCCATGCTGGCAGAGCCCGCAACCGGTCAGCCTTATGGTCATGCCTTGACAAGACAAGCCTCCGGCAAACCGCTCAGGAATAGCAGATGGCCAACACGGTGTCCTAAGCGCACCAATGCACATGCAATGCAAAGAGACACATAAATGAAATCAAAACAGGCTATCACGAGTTCGAGTCAAGCTCTCTAAAAACCCCAGCAGAGTCGCCAGAAACTGTAGACGCGCCCTTGGGCTTCCTACAGTTCAGGACTCACCTTTTTGTCCGGTTCTTAATCTAACCAAAGAGTCCAAATCCGGACAAATCGTTTTGAGAAAAACAGATTTTTTTGAAAGAAGTGCCAAACATGGACTGCTTTCGCCAGATACAGAGTCGCCACCTAAATATTTTTTTTGGGGAAATTTAGGAAACCCTGACTCGTGTGCCAAGGCCACGTGTCCGTTATCACCAAAGTTACCTCGGCTCGGGAACTTGGGTACGATTGGGGAAGGTCAGCTATGAGCACCCCCTCTCGCCCGATCCAAAGATCGGCCTCTACTAACCATGATATCCGATTTTGAAAACGTTATGTGTCTTATTCCGATTAATTAGCTAGAATTACTATGTGATGCGCATAGCAAAACAAGTATAGACTAGATTGCCTAATTTGGAACAAAGCATTGCATATCCATTTGTTTGGAAACGTTTTGAAATTTGCTACTCACAAGTAGGCTAAAACACGGATTTCAACGAGTTGTTCCAACTCAAACAATCCAACCTTCACCCACAGGCATTCAGGCAGTTTATCACATAAGCATCTAGCCACATGGTAAGCATGCTGTCATGGTACCATTCACACGCATGTGGTATGCTAAAGCATAAATACTTACAAAGTACTCCATGCCAAAATAAAAACATGTTAGTGATCAATGCATGATCCAAGTCCATGTTAAGTGCCTAATGCATCACATGCAAAATGTCACTAGAATAGGCTCGGCTAATCTAAGGATGGCATGTGAGATGCACATGAAGCATGTATTTAAAGTTAAATTTGAAATATAATGCAATTAGCATGATGCGCCGAGCCCGGTGCATGCAATACTAACGAATGATGCACACATGCATAACATGAGGTATGCTAAAGCAAACATGTCCTAATACTAACCATCAAAGCAGGTAAGTAAAAGGGGGAGAAAGAAGTGGGGGGTTAGAAAGCATTCACACACTCACCCACACTTATTACAAACTTGCCCTCGCTCGGAGGGACCAAAGAATAATACAATTCGAATAATGAATTAACTATCCTAGCTAATTAATTATTACAGACCAACTAAATTAATTAAACAAATTAATTAATCTAAGAAAGCAATAAACAGCAGCCTCGGGGAGAGGCTCGATGCATGCGCGCTCGGTTTCACCCGGAAATCCACTGTCATGCTCAAGATGCCTCTGTTTTCCCTATTCTGCTCCTCTGATGACTGCCAAAGTCTCAGAGTTTGCTCTATGAACACTGTATAGTGCCACCGGCTGAAGGAGAACACCACCGGCCAGGTAGAATGGTCACCGGCCATGAATTTAATCCACCGGCCAAAGATGATAGCCGGTCGGCACTGTATTTAGCTGACCGGACAAAAATTCCTGCAAAATCTGGTTTGACAACATCAGAGGGCAATACTTGGCATGGCAATGCATTTCAAGCAATGTATGCACCAATCACACCCCATATCATGTTTATGACTCAAAGGGACATGAACCTTGGTTCTCGGACCACCAATCGCGCATTTCCATGCATGATGGCCCAAGAAGCCAAGTGTACACATTTAATATGGAATGCAATGCACATAATCAAACCAAGGGGAACTCAACCTCTATCACAAGCAATTCAAGAGGCCAAGTATGCATGCTAATGCAATGCAACCTAAGCATGTTAGCTAGCATGCAACATGGAGATGCAAAGAAGCATACAAAACATGTAAGGCACGAGACAATGCAACCAACAAGCATGCAAGGTACAATGTAGGTGTTTAAGCATGCAAGCAAGCATGTGACTTCATTCAATCATGCAAGTTCAAACATGCAACAACTCACCAATATGCTACGACATACAAGGGCATATGCAACAAGCAAAGGGATGGACTTAAACATGATTTAGGCAGCCCTAACTAGGCCTAAAACAGCGGCCAATGCTATGGAAGTGAGGTCCAAAACACACACACACACATGCATGCACACAAGGTCCAACACTTAGGCACCAAAGAGCAACTTTTAAACACACTTAAAAGAGGCTAAGCATGGACTAAAGACGTGCAATATAAGCTCTGAAATCATGTTAAGATGGTGTCAAACCAAGCAAACAAGATAGGCTAAATATGCAACTATGGTCCAAAACTTAAGGCTAACAAGCCAAAATACAAAGGAGCTAAGCAATGCAAGCCTTGGTCGACCAAAACAGCCAAGGACAGAGCTTAAACATGGCAAAACAAGTGCAAAAGCTTCACGAAGCTAGGCCTAATACATGCTTGAATAAGGGTTAAAACCTAGATGCATGTTAAGGCAACAAAATGGCATTACAAGGCATGTATGCTAAGCAAGCATGGTGTACCAAAACCAACTAAAAACAGAGGCATATTATGACATAATAAGCACAAAAATCAGTTAAGGCATGGCCAACATGAACCTAAACTAGGTGCTCCCTCAAGAGGCGAAAAGTGCCCTTTTCAAGGACAACAAGGAGAGGGGTGGCCCTCTCCTTCCTAGGACCTCAAGGCACCATCCTCACCTCTGAAATACCTCAAGATTTCAGTGGTGAGGAGGCCCAAACACTATGGTCCCGGAGCTCACACAAAATGGCAAAAAAAAAAGGGCCAAACAAGGCTTAAGAGGGGTCAAACAACCCCAAAGCTTAAAACACTCTTAACAAACTATTTAGAGGCCTCAAAAACAGAACTTTTATATGTTATACACTAAGCCCAAAAACAGATGCAAGATAGGTAAAAGTAGTGTGCAAAAATGGGGAATAAAAGGGAAAAGTGATTACCCTTGTAGACCTTCTTCAACAATGGTGGACCAGCAGCTTCTTCAAGCTCAAATCAGCTCCAAAACTTCAAAAACAACCCTCAAGGGCCTCAGCTCCAAGAAAAGGTGTGATGGTGGGTGTTTGTGTGCAAAACTAAGGCAAAACACACACAAAAGAGAGAGATAGAGATAGGATATGGACCAAACCCTAACCCTAGAACTCAAACCCTAAAAATGGCTGTCTAAAATGTCTAACCTTTTTGTCCAACCCCTTACAAGAGAGAAGACCCTCTCTTTTATAGACAATTCTCTTGTAAAGCTTCCAAAGGAAGCTAATAAGAGGGAGATCCCTCCATACACGTGTATGGAGGGGGGGCAGTGTATGCCAGCTGCCAAAAAATATCTGCAAAAGCAGCAGATGCACAGTAGTCGGCCGGCCAAAAATGCATTTGACCAAAAAAAAGATAGCCGGCCGGCCATCTGTAGTGCCGGCCGGCCAAACATTTGGCCGGTGGCCACAAAACACAGCCGGTGGCCTCAAGCCCTGGCCGATGATGGGTGGGGATGGTCTACAAGCCCTACCCTGCCTCTCAAAGGCAAAATACAAGTGTTTGGTGCAAAACCATACACAAAACAGTCGAGTCGAGAGATCCTGAGGCGAGGCGCGTTGCCAAGGCTTCCGGGAACTCAAGACGAACACAAATAAGGGTGATCACTAAGTGTTCAATCAGTGACGTCCAAGCCTTGAGGACGGTCAAAAAATGGGGTGTCTACAAATGCAATATGGTTAAGCATGTGTCAACAATACAAGTAATGAGCATGCAAAACACTATGCAACCAAAGCATGCAAACATGAAGCAATGTGACAACATTTGAGCAATGTGCAAAGGGCGGACTTAGACTAATATGGACAAGTCTCAACCATGTCCAAATCAGTAGCCAAATGCTATGGAAATGAGGTCAAATTTACATACAAATATGCATGCAAACATGGTCAAACACTTAAACATAAAGAGGGGACTTTTAAGCACACTTAAAAGAATATCAACATGGACAAATGGCATGCATATCAAGCTCTTGAAAATCATGTTAAGGATGGTGCCAAACCAACTAAACAAGGCAATCAAAACATGCAAGCAAGGCTCAAGGCTCTTAAACTATCGCCATGTGACACATGAAGCAAATGACCAAAGGGCCATGGGGACCCAAAACCACCCAAGGCAGACCAAAACAAGGTCAAAGGCACACCTAGATGGCATCTAAATGGCCTAAGTCTAAAGGCATGCAAAAGGGTCCAAACATGGAGCATAAGACGCCAACCCCTTAAAACATTAAAGGGGCATCAAATGCAAGCATACAAGCATACCATAAGGACTGAAATGGTGCTATAAGTGGTGCCAAACCACTGAAACAAGCCAAGTAATGCATGCTCAACACTCACACACTCAAGGCTAACAAGCCAAAATGCAAGGTGGCTATACAAAGCATGTCATGGATGGCCAAAACAACCACAAACAGACCTTAAGCATACTAAGACATGCACAAAAGCTTCACAAAGCTTGGCCAAAACAAGTAAGCATAGTAGTCTAAATGCTAAGTACATGTTAAGGCAAATTCATGGCATTACAAGACAAGTATGCAAAGCAAGCATGGCGTGTCTAAACCAATTAAAAACAGTGCTATATCATGACAAAATAAGCACAAATACTAGCTAAGACATGGCCAACATGATCTCAACAATGGTGCTCACACATGAGGCTAAAATGGCACATATTGAAGGCAACAAGGAGAGGGGATGGCCCTCTCCTTCTTAGGACCTTCAAGCACCATCCCCACCATTGAAATCCCTCTGGATTTCAGTGGTGAGGAGGCCAAGACAAGGTGGTCCCGGAGCTCACCAAAATAGCACAAAAATGGGGCCAAACAAGGCCTAAGAGGGGTCAAACAACCCCAAACACCAAAGCAACCTTAAACAACTATTTGAAGCACTTAAAATCAGAACTTTTATATGTTATAGACTAAGCTTAAAAATAGGTTTAAGGATGGCTAAAAGCCTATGCAAAAAGGGGGTATTTAAAGGGAAAGTTCTTACCCTTGTAGACCTCTTCAAGAACACATGCTCCAGCAGCCTTCCTTAGGTCTAAACCAGCTCAAAACCTTCAAGAATAACCCTTTGGCTCCTCAGCAACCAAGGTATGGTGTAATGGTAGGTGCCTTAGTGCAAAACTAAGAACAAACACACACAAAGGCAAAAAGAGAGGGAGATATAGAGATAGATAGATACACTATGCAAACCCTAATCTCAGAGCTCTCTGGAACTTTTTTGTAACCCTTGGGGAGGGAGGAGAAGGCCTCTCTTTATAGAGATTCACTCTTGCAAAGCTTACAAAACAAGCTAAGCAAGAGTGAAATCCCTCCATACACGTGTATGGAGGGAGTGCAAAGTGGGTGCCAGCTATCACAGCTGGCACAAAATATCTGCCAAAAGCAGATGCACAGTGGTCGGCCAGCCAAAAATGACAAATTGGCCAAAACAAAGGTCGGCCGACACAAAGAGTGCCGGCCGGCCAAACATTTGGCCGATGGCAACAAAACAATGGCCATGGCCTCAAGCCATGGCCGTGAGGTGTGGGGATGGCCAACAAGCCATTCCCTGCCCCTCAAAAGCAAAACACAAGTGTTTGGTGCAAAACCAAACACAAAAAGTTGAGTCGAGAGGTCTTGAGGCAAGGCGCGTGTGCCGAGACCTCCGGGAACTCAAGACGAACACAAACAAGGATGATCACCGAGTGTTCAAAGTGACGTCCAAGTCTTAAGGACGGTCAAAAAATGGGGTGTCTACACAGATGGAAAGAATTAAGGCCATGTTTGGTGAATTTAGTTTGATGAGATTAGTACTGAGAGCATTGTTAGTAAAGAGATTAATAATGTAAGAATTATTAGTGAGAAAATTAATAAAAGTGTGTTGTTTTGATGATAGTATAGTAAATAATTACTTAGAAGATTGTTAAATTATTTTTATCTAAAATAAATATAAATATTTTTTTATTAAAAATATTAAAATATAAAAGTGCCTTAGTAAAAAAATTAAATTAAAAAAATAAAATTTTTATATAAAATAGATTCAATCTTTTTAATATTTTTTCTAATCTCATCCAAATCTAACCAAGTTAATCTCCCTATTGAGGGGGTTACTAAGTCCCTCGACTATCAATCTGTCCTCCCATTTCACTATCAAACATGATGTGGATGCACCCACAACCATCCATAGTAGTCCAATTCAGCCACTCAAATCATGAAACAAACATGGCCTAAGGGTAAATATATAAATTGATTCATTGTTTTCTAATTATTTTTTAAAATTTTTATGTATTATGTAATTATTTTGGAAAAAACTATAGGTCCCAAATTTTCTACCAAACAAATGATTAAACGTCTCACATGGGTGTGGGGTTCAAAAATTGCGAACCCTACACCCATGTGAGACATTTGATATTTTTTGGTAGAAATTAATATTCCTAGCAATGCCTAATTATTTTTTCAACAATGCTACCTCCACTAAATTTGAAGTCGTCTGAATTTGTTCATGTTGATCATCTGAATTATAAGGTGATGACCCTGATAGATGAGGGTGAAATCGAGTCGTCCAACTAACACAAATTTAACTAATTCAAGCCACAACAAATTTAATAAATAAATCATTTCACTTATTTTTTTATTCATACTCGTTTTGCAATTATTCCTTCAATTTTACTTTTTAATCAATATTTAACAAATCGCTTCTTATGATTTCTGAAATAATATTTTTTAATGTTTAATGGTATTTTCCCTTCACTCATAATAGTATTCGGAAAAGTCTAGACACCGGTTCTGATCCACTTAAAAATTTTTGGTAGGTAATTTTATCATGGAAATTAATTTGTGTATTGTAGAGTTTACAAGGGATTCATGTAAAGTGTGATATAAATTAATTTTTGAGTAATTTTTAAATTGATAAAGATGAATTTGTAATATTACTCATAGTACTCCTTCCGTCCTACAATAATAATCTTTCTAGAGATTCTAATTTTTTCAGTGAGACATATAATTATTGCTTTAAAGTCAAATCAAAATATATTAATTTAGGACAAGGCGCGTGTCACGAGCCAAACCCACCCTATAGGTTTAGTATCGTAACCCGACCAATAATCCTTAGATTACCAAAGGCCTCTTGACAGAATAACATATAAATAGGAGTTGTGGAAACAAATATAGAAAGTATACAATGTCCATAGAGCTATGTTAACGTATATGAGACAGAAAACTTTAAAACAACTTATATATATATATATATATCTATATATGTGACGTCATAGATACGATAGCCTTACGTCATCCATTTACATAGATAAAGTCAAAAGGAAACTTAGCCCAAGTACAGATAAACAGAACAAAACCAAATAAAGCCTTGACATGGACCTCTCAAAAGGAACCTCCTCGGGAGGCACGGTGGTTGGCTGACAAAAGAGAATCTTAGGCGTCAACTCTGGACCCGGTCACGTGCCTGATCAGGCTGAATTGGACTACTATGGATGGTTGTGGGTGCATCCACATCATGTTTGATAGTGAAATGGGAGGACAGATTGATAGTCGAAGGGACTTAGTAAACCCCATCAATAGGGAGATTAACTTGGTTAGATTTGGATGAGATTAGAAAAATATTAAAAAGATTGAATCTATTTTATATAAAAATTTTATTTTTTTAATTTAATTTTTTTTACTAAGGCACTTTTATATTTTAATATTTTTAATAAAAAAATATTTATATTTATTTTAGATAAAAATAATTTAACAATCTTCTAAGTAATTATTTACTATACTATCATCAAAACAACACACTTTTATTTAATTTTCTCACTAATAATTCTTACATTATTAATCTCTTTATTAACAATGCTCTCAGTACTAATCTCATCAAACTAAATTCACCAAACATGGCCTTAATTCTTTCCATCTGTGTAGACACCCCATTTTTTACCGTCCTTAAGACTTGGACGTCATCGTTTGAACACTCGGTGATCATCCTTGTTTGTGTTCGTCTTGAGTTCCCGGAGGTCTCGGCCACGCGCCTTGCCTCAAGACCTCTCGACTCAACTGTTTTGTGTTTGGTTTTGCACCAAACACTTGTGTTTTGCTTTTGAGGGGCAGGGAATGGCTTGTTGGCCATCCCCATACCTCACCGGCCATGGCTTGAGGCCATCGGCCATTGTTTTGTTGCCATCGGCCAAATGTTTGGCCGGCCGGCACTCTTTGTGTCGGCCGACCTTTGTTTTGGCCAATTTGTCATTTTTGGCTGGCCGACCACTGTGCATCTGCTTTTGGCAGATATTTTGTGCCAGCTGTGATAGCTGGCACCCACTTTGCACTCCCTCCATACACGTGTATGGAGGGATTTCACTCTTGCTTAGCTTGTTTTGTAAGCTTTGCGAGAGTGAATCTCTATAAAGAGAGGCCTTCTCCTCCCTCCCCAAGGGTTACAAAAAAGTTCCAGAGAGCTCTGAGATTAGGGTTTGCATAGTGTATCTATCTATCTCTATATCTCCCTCTCTTTTTGCCTTTGTGTGTGTTTGTTCTTAGTTTTGCACTAAGGCACCTACCATTACACCATACCTTGGTTGCTGAGGAGCCAAAGGGTTATTCTTGAAGGTTTTGAGCTGGTTTAGACCTAAGGAAGGCTGCTGGAGCATTGTTCTTGAAGAGGTCTACAAGGGTAAGAACTTTCCCTTTAAATACCCCCTTTTTGCATAGGCTTTTAGCCATCCTTAAACCTATTTTTAAGCTTAGTCTATAACATATAAAAGTTCTGATTTTAAGTGCTTCAAATAGTTGTTTAAGGTTGCTTTGGTGTTTGGGGTTGTTTGACCCCTCTTAGGCCTTGTTTGGCCCCATTTTTGTGCTATTTTGGTGAGCTCTGGGACCACCTTGTCTTGGCCTCCTCACCACTGAAATCCAGAGGATTTCAGTGGTGGGGATGGTGCTTGAAGGTCCTAAGAAGGAGAGGGCCATCCCCTCTCCTTGTTGCCTTCAATATGTGCCATTTTAGCCTCATGTGTGAGCACCATTGTTGAGATCATGTTGGCCATGTCTTAGCTAGTATTTGTGCTTATTTTGTCATGATATAGCACTGTTTTTAATTGGTTTAGACACGCCATGCTTGCTTTGCATACTTGTCTTGTAATGCCATGAATTTGCCTTAACATGTACTTAGCATTTAGACTACTATGCTTACTTGTTTTGGCCAAGCTTTGTGAAGCTTTTGTGCATGTCTTAGTATGCTTAAGGTCTATTTGTGGTTGTTTTGGCCATCCATGACATGCTTTGTATAGCCACCTTGCATTTTGGCTTATTAGCCTTGAGTGTGTGAGTGTTGAGCATGCATTACTTGGCTTGTTTCAGTGGTTTGGCACCACTTATAGCACCATTTCAGTCCTTATGGTATGCTTGTATGCTTGCATTTGATGCCCCTTTAATGTTTTAAGGGGTTGGCGTCTTATGCTCCATGTTTGGACCCTTTTGCATGCCTTTAGACTTAGGCCATTTAGATGCCATCTAGGTGTGCCTTTGACCTTGTTTTGGTCTGCCTTGGGGTGGTTTTGGGTCCCCATGGCCCTTTGGTCATTTGCTTCATGTGTCACATGGCGATAGTTTAAGAGCCTTGAGCCTTGCTTGCATGTTTTGATTGCCTTGTTTAGTTGGTTTGGCACCATCCTTAACATGATTTTCAGAGCTTGATATGCATGCCATTTGTCCATGTTGATATTCTTTTAAGTGTGCTTAAAAGTCCCCTCTTTATGTTAAGTGTTTGACCATGTTTGCATGCATATTTGTATGTAAATTTGACCTCATTTCCATAGCATTTGGCTACTGATTTGGACATGGTTGAGACTTGTCCATATTAGTCTAAGTCCGCCCTTTGCACATTGCTCAAATGTTGTCACATTGCTTCATGTTTGCATGCTTTGGTTGCATAGTGTTTTGCATGCTCATTACTTGCATTGTTGACACATGCTTAACCATATTGCATTTGTAGACACCCCATTTTTGACCGTCCTCAAGGCTTGGACGTCACTGATTGAACACTTAGTGATCACCCTTATTTGTGTTCGTCTTGAGTTCCCGGAAGCCTTGGCAACGCGCCTCTCCTCAGGATCTCTCGACTCGACTGTTTTGTGTATGGTTTTGCACCAAACACTTGTATTTTGCCTTTGAGAGGCAGGGTAGGGCTTGTAGACCATCCCCACCCATCATCGGCCAGGGCTTGAGGCCACCGGCTGTGTTTTGTGGCCACCGGCCAAATGTTTGGCCGGCCGGCACTACAGATGGCCGGCCGGCTATCTTTTTTTGGTCAAATGCATTTTTGGCCGGCCGACTACTGTGCATCTGCTTTTGCAGATATTTTTTGGCAGCTGGCATACACTGCCCCCCCTCCATACACGTGTATGGAGGGATCTCCCTCTTATTAGCTTCCTTTGGAAGCTTTACAAGAGAATTGTCTATAAAAGAGAGGGTCTTCTCTCTTGTAAGGGGTTGGACAAAAAGGTTAGACATTTTAGATAGCCATTTTTAGGGTTTGAGTTCTAGGGTTAGGGTTTGGTCCATATCCTATCTCTATCTCTCTCTTTTGTGTGTGTTTTGCCTTAGTTTTGCACACAAACACCCACCATCACACCTTTTCTTGGAGCTGAGGCCCTTGAGGGTTGTTTTTGAAGTTTTGGAGCTGATTTGAGCTTGAAGAAGCTGCTGGTCCACCATTGTTGAAGAAGGTCTACAAGGGTAATCACTTTTCCCTTTTATTCCCCATTTTTGCACACTACTTTTACCTATCTTGCATCTATTTTTGGGCTTAGTGTATAACACATAAAAGTTCTGTTTTTGAGGCCTCTAAATAGTTTGTTAAGAGTGTTTTAAGCTTTGGGGTTGTTTGACCCCTCTTAAGCCTTGTTTGGCCCTTGTTTTGTGCCATTTTGTGTGAGCTCCGGGACCATAGTGTTTGGGCCTCCTCACCACTGAAATCCAGAGGATTTCAGTGGTGGGGATGGTGCTTGAAGGTCCTAAGAAGGAGAGGGCCATCCCCTCTCCTTGTTGTCCTTGAAAAGGGCACTTTTCGCATCTTGAGGGAGCACCTAGTTTAGGTTCATGTTGGCCATGCCTTAACTGATTTTTGTGCTTATTATGTCATAATATGCCTCTGTTTTTAGTTGGTTTTGGTACACCATGCTTGCTTAGCATACATGCCTTGTAATGCCATTTTGTTGCCTTAACATGCATCTAGGTTTTAACCCTTATTCAAGCATGTATTAGGCCTAGCTTCGTGAAGCTTTTGCACTTGTTTTGCCATGTTTAAGCTCTGTCCTTGGCTGTTTTGGTCGACCAAGGCTTGCATTGCTTAGCTCCTTTGTATTTTGGCTTGTTAGCCTTAAGTTTTGGACCATAGTTGCATATTTAGCCTATCTTGTTTGCTTGGTTTGACACCATCTTAACATGATTTCAGAGCTTATATTGCACGTCTTTAGTCCATGCTTAGCCTCTTTTAAGTGTGTTTAAAAGTTGCTCTTTGGTGCCTAAGTGTTGGACCTTGTGTGCATACATGTGTGTGTGTGTTTTGGACCTCACTTCCATAGCATTGGCCGCTGTTTTAGGCCTAGTTAGGGTTGCCTAAATCATGTTTAAGTCCATCCCTTTGCTTGTTGCATATGCTCCTTGTATGTCGTAGCATATTGGTGAGTTGTTGCATGTTTGAACTTGCATGATTGAATGAAGTCACATGCTTGCTTGCATGCTTAAACACCTACATTGTACCTTGCATGCTTGTTGGTTGCATTGTCTCGTGCCTTACATGTTTTGTATGCTTCTTTGCATCTCCATGTTGCATGCTAGCTAACATGCTTAGGTTGCATTGCATTAGCATGCATACTTGGCCTCTTGAATTGCTTGTGATAGAGGTTGAGTTCCCCTTGGTTTGATTATGTGCATTGCATTCCATATTAAATGTGTACACTTGGCTTCTTGGGCCATCACACATGGAAATGCGCGATTGGTGGTCCGAGAACCAAGGCTCATGTCGCTTTGAGTCATAAACATGATATGGGGTGTGATTGGTGCATACATTGCTTGAAATGCATTGCCATGCCAAGTATTGCCCTCTGATGTTGTCAAACCAGATTTTGCAGGAATTTTTGTCCGGTTGGCTAAATACAGTGCCGACCGGCTATCATCTTTGGCCGGTGGATTAAATTCATGGCCGGTGACCATTCTACCTGGCCGGTGGTGTTCTCCTTCAGCCGGTGGCACTATACAGTGTTCATAGAGCAAACTCTGAGACTTTGGCAGTCATCAGAGGAGCAGAACAGGGAAAACAGAGGCATCTTGAGCATGACAGTGGATTTTCGGGCGAAACCGAGCGCGCATGCATCGAGCCCTCTCCCGAGGCTGCTGTTTATTGCTTTCTTAGATTAATTAATTTGTTTAATTAATTTAGTTGGTCTATAATAATTAATTAGCTAGGATAGTTAATTCATTATTCGAATTGTATTATTCTTTTGGTCCCTCCGAGCGAGGGCAAGTTTGTAATAAGTGTGGGTGAGTGTGTGAATGCCTTCCAACCCCCCACTTCTTTCCCCCTTTTACTTACCTGCTTTGATGGTTAGTATTAGGACATGTTTGCTTTAGCATACCTCATGTTATGCATGTATGCATCATTCGTTAGTATTCGATGCACCGGGCTCGGCGCATCATGCTAATTGCATTATATTTCAAATTTAACTTTGAATACATGCTTCCTGTGCATCTCACATGCCATCCTTAGATTAGCCGAGCCTATTCTAGTGACATTTTGCATGTGATGCATTAGGCACTTAACATGGACTTGGATCATGCATTGATCGCTAACATGTTTTTATTTTGGCATGGAGTACTTTGTAAGTATTTATGCTTTAGCATACCACATGCGTGTGAATGGTACCATGACAGCATGCTTACCATGTGGATAGATGCTTATGTGATAAACTGCCTGAATGCTTGTGGGTGAAGGTTGGATTGTTTGAGTTGGAACAACTCGTTGAAATCCGTGTTTTAACCTACTTGTGAGTAGCAAATTTCAAAACGTTTCCAAACAAACGGATATGCAATGCTTTGTTCCAAATTAGGCAATCTAGTCTATACTTGTTTTGCTGTGCGCATCACATAGTAATTCTAGCTAATTAATCGGAATAAGAACACATAACGTTTTCAAAATCGGATATCATGGTTAGTAGAGGCCGATCTTCGGATCGGGCGAGAGGGGGTGCTCATAGCTGACCTTCCCCAATCGTACCCAAGTTCCCGAGCCGAGGTAACTTTGGTGATGACGGACACGTGGCCTTTGGCACCGAGTCAAGGTTTCCTAAATTCCCCCATAAAAAATATTTAGGTGGCGACTCTGTATCTGGCGAAGCAGTCCATGTTTGGCACTTCTTTCAAAAAAATCTGTTTTTTCAAAACAATTTGCCGGATTTGCACTCTTTGGTTCAGATTAAGAACCGACAACAAAAGGGAGTCCGAACTGTAGAGCAAAGCCCAAGGGCGCGTCTACAGCATTTAGTTGCATTGCTTGAGCTATATGGCATGTTGTTGTATACTTAGGTTGTAATGCATTTTGCATGCATTGTACTTAACTTGTTGTCCATGTTGCATCTTTCATGCTTGCATGGTTAAGTTACACTTTGCATGTTTGTTAGCTTGCATATTTGTTCACACGTTCATGTTGCATACTTAGCCCACATGCTAGGATTGCATTTGGCATACATGCCTTGCCTCTTGATCAAATGATAGAGGTTGGGCCCCTTTGATTGTTTTGTGTGCATCTCATTCCACATTGAAATGGCACACTTGGTTTCTTGGCCATCACACATTGAAATGCACAATTGGTGGTCTGAGAATTGAGTACCATCCCCCTTTGAGTCATAAACATGATAAGGGGTGTAGTGGTGCCCACATTGCTTTGAAATGCATTGCCATGCCATGTTTGCCCTCTGCTGCTGTCAAAACAGGATTCTGCAAGCATAGATGGCCGACCGACCACATTGAGTGCCGGCCGACCACAAATCTTTGGTCGAGAGCCATACCAATGGTCGATGACCACTTTCCCATGGCCGGTGACCATTCCTCATGGCCGGTGGCACCCCATAGTGTTCAGAGAGTGTTCCTTGGGACTTGTGCAATTTTCAAAGCCATAAAACAATGCAAACAGAGGCAGCTTGTGCATGGTGGTGGATTTTCGAGCGGAGTCGAGCACGCATGCATTGGGCCCTCTTCCTGAGGCTGTTTTACCGCTTCATTAGCTTAGTTAATTTGCTTAACTAGTTAATTGGTCTGTAATTATTTAATTAGCTTGTTAGTTGATTAAATTGTATTATTCTTTCGGTCCCTCCGAGCGAGGGCGAATTTGTAATAAGCGTGCGTGCATGTGAATGTCTTCCCACCCCACGTCTTTTTCCCTTTTACTTACCTGCTTTTGATGGTTAGTATTAGGGCATATTTGATTTAGCATCCTTATGCTATGCATGCGTGCATCCATTCATTTGTATTGCATGCACCGGGCTCGACGCATCATACTAATTACATAGTATTCCAAATCTAACTTGAATACATGTTATCTGTTGCATTTCACATGCCATCCTAGGATTAGCCGAGCCCATTCTAGTTGCATTTTGTATGCGATGCATTAGCCACTTAACATGAACTAGGATCATGCATATGATTACTAACTAGTTTCTGTTTTGGCTCGGAGTACTCGGTAAGCGTTTATGCTTTAGCATCCTTGCATGTGTGTGAGTGACTGCCATGATAGCATGCTTACCATGAGGCTATGTGCTTATGTGATATAACTACCTGGTTGCCTGTGGGTGAAGGTTGGATTGCTTGAATTGGAACAATTCATCGAAATCCGTATTTTAGCCTACTTGCGAGTAGCGAACCTCAAACTATTTTCCAAGCAAACGGATATGCAATGCTTTGTTCCAAATTAGGCGATCTAGTCTATACTTGTGTGTTGTGCGCATCACATAGTAAATTTTAGCTAATTAACCGGAATAAGAATGCATATGTTTTCAAAATAAGATATCATGTTTAGTAGAGGCCGATCTTTGATCGGGCGAGCGGGGGTGCTCATAGCTGACCTTCCCCAATCGTACCCAAGTTCCCGAGCCGAGGCAACTTTGGTGATGACGGACACGTGGCCTTAGGCAAACGAGTCAAGGTTTCCTAAATTCCCCCAAAATAAAATATTTAGGTTGCGACGCTGTATCTGGCGAAGCAGTCCATGTTTGGCACTTCTTTCAAAAAATCTGTTTTCCAAAACAATTTGCCGGATTTGGACTCTTTGGTGATTTATCGGTCTTGCATTGCACTTTGCCAGACTAGATTCATAACCGTGACTATTTGAGTCGAACTGTAACATGAGGCCCACGGGCACGTCTACAATCTGCCCTCTTTCTTCCTCTTTCAACCCCACCCCCTGTAACCGACAGCCACCCCTACCAGATTCCTCCGGCCACCGCTTCGCCAGTCCTCGCCCTTCCCACCAATTCCCCTCCGCCACTGCCGCCAACCCATTGCCCATCCACCCCCAACCTTTGCAAAACCAGATCTGGAACCAGAACTCATCGCGCGATTGTGAGATTGATCCACCACGATCTCATGCCAGCGATCTCTCTCTCATCGTGATCGCTCCTCTGTCATCGCGCGGTCTTACGGTGGCGACGGTGGAGGAGGCAGGGGGTTAGGGTTTGCGGAGGGATGGTGGCGGTGGCAATTGGATCTAGCAAGTTATATAACATTTATTATTAGGTAACATACCTGCATATCTTGACTAATTATCCAATTCTTAGCCTGAGTTAACATTTTTTCTTATTCTATTAGCTTGTTCAAGACTGTTTAGTACAACTTCAGCGTATTAGGCAAAAATAACTTAAATAAGCTTAAAAAAAAAAAAAAACCTGATCATTTGAAAGCTGAGATGAGAGTCGTGCTTTTAACTTATGTTTTTAGATTATCAACTTTTAGCATTATAAGCTACACCAAAAACACAAGTGCTTTTGGATTATCTGAAAGAATTCCTCTGTTTTTGGATTATCAAATGGTTGGGTGGTGTTTTGTTAGTTGCTTTGCATTATTTACTTGCATAATAGAGTGAGCGAGCTTTTGGTATTTACATGCCAAGAAGTACGCACTAATATCAGTATTTTCTTTTTCCCATGAATCATGCTCTGTTGCAGTTTCTGGAGGAGCTTACTCAACTGATGAGGTACTGAGCATCTCCAACGGTAGTAGGCATTTTACCTATCAACTGTTTTATGTTTCTACTCCAACCATGCTCTTTATTTTAGCTATTCATTAACTTTATAGAATGCCACGTCAACAACAAAGATGGAGGGAAATAATCCTAATGATTAAATACATTTTGCCTAGTCTTGAAGGCTAGCTACATGTCGCTAGTGAATGTGAGCTGAACCAAAATGCCTAATCATATGCCTATTGCATTGGAGTTGAAAAAAGTGAGTCACATTAGGCATTTTGACTAATAAGCATTGTATGCCTAGTGGGTTGGAGATGCTCAAAGCATGGTGCATAAATTTGTTGAGGAAGAGGTAAAAAAGGAGGGTGATAAAATTGTATGATTATGAAAATACAAGTAAGCAATAATATGGAACAACCAAGTTGACCCACTCTGCAAATGGATACCTAACAAAACTTAAATCTTGTTGTACATACAACTAAGTTATGGGTTGTCTACTCTTAGACACAGGTATACAATTTTTTGCATATTATTACTGATTTCCTTGTAACTGATATTCTACCTTTTGTTATTGGAGTTGATTGTTACTGATTTTCCCATAGCTTACATTCTGTTTTTGGCTGTTGGAGTTACTAGTTCTGAGTGAATCATCGACAAGACCCTGGGTTTGGCCCAGTGGTCTTGTAGCCACACCTTAAGGTGTGGTGAGGGAAAAGTTGAGGGATTCGAGCTGATGGAGCAGTGGCGACCCCTTTAGTTGCAATATAACTTTACTAACAAACTAAAATCCTACAATCTTCACAAAAAAAAAAAAAAAAAAAAGGAAAAGAAAAAAGAGAGAATCATTGGCAAACTTTTAATTCATAATTTTTGATAAGCTGCATATATTTTATGCCATACAACCGCATCTCCTAAGAGCTTATATTGACATTTCATTGGAAAATTTTAGCATGTTTAAGGTGTATATAAAACAATCTGGCCTTGTTTCACACTTCTACTTTATAATTGCATAATGTCTTGATCCTTTATTGAGATTCATATCAGAATATTGGTTTAACATATTTTGGTTGGGTAGAATACCTATGCTGAGGATGTCAGCCAGAAATGGCTACAATGGGGCTTGATACCATGTGGTTAGCTTGATCAAATCATTTGAGATAGCCACTCGTCATGTTTGTTGCATCTTTATCGACCTCTACACTCATAGCAAAACTTTGCTTCTGAAATTTGCTTGTGAATGTGAGAGTACTGGGCTCTACTTTGATCCTCATTCCAGTAGGAACAACTAAAACAGCTTGATAAGTGGCTGTATCATCTCCCACATTTGTCACAACCCTGCTGAAGTTCTTTCATTTTATGGAGCTAGCTCCTTTGGGAAATATGGCCACGAAAGAAGGATAATTGAGGTCAATGGGATTTTGGCTGCAACTCTACTCATTTCTTCTAAGGATAGCTGTAGCACGTCCGCGGGGGACCTCGGCTTCGGACTCTTCTTTTGTGTTGTGGTTCTAAATCTGAACCAAAGAGTCCAAATCCGGCAAATCGTTTTGAAAGAAAAACAGATTTTTGAAAAAGTAGTGCCAAACATGGACTGCTTTGCCAGATTACAGAGTCGCCACCTAAATTTTTTAAAATGGGAAATTTAGGAAACCCTGACTCGGTGCCGAAGGCCACATGTCCGTCATCACCAAAGTGGTCTTGGCTCGGGAGCTTGGGTACGATCGGGGAAGGTCAGCTATGAGCACCCCCTTTCGCCCGGTCCGAAGACCGGCCTCTACTAACCGTGATATCTGTTTTTGAAAACTTTATGCGTTCTTATTCCGGTTATTAGCCTAGAATTACTATGTTATGCGCACAGCAAACAAGTATAGACTAGATCGCCTAATTTGGAAACAAGCATTGCATATCTGTTTGTTTTGAAAATGCTTTGGAATTTGCTACTCGCAAGTAGGCTAAAATACGGATTTCAATGAGTTTTCCCAACTCAAGCAATCCAACCTCCACCCATAGGCATTCAAGCAGTTATATCACATAAGCAGCTAGCCTCATGGTAATCATGCTGTCATGTTAACATTCACACGCATGCGAGATGCTAAAGCATAAATACTTACATAGTACTCCAAGCCAAAACAGAAGCTTATCAGAAATCCATGCATGGACCTAAGCATACTGAAGTGTCTAATGCAACACATGCAAAGTTGTAATCTAGGCAGGCTCGGCTATCCTAGACATGGCATGTGAAATGCTACAACTATCACGTATTCAATTTGGAATTGGAAGTGCGATGCAGTTTGTATGATGTACCGAGCCCAGTGCATGTCAACAAATGCATGGATGCACACATGCATTGCATAAGGTATGCTAACTGAACATGCCCTAATCTATCATTGTAAGCAGGTAAATAAAAGGGATAGAAAGAAGTGGAGGTTGGAAGACACACACACACTCACCCACACTTATTACAATTATGCCCTCGCTCGGAGGGACCAAAATAATAATACAGATTAATTAACTACGCAAGCTAATTAATTATTACAAATTAACTAAATTAACAAATTTAATTAAAGCAGTAAACCCCTCGGGGAGAGGGTCAGATGTGGCGCGTGTTCGGGACTTGCTTGGAATCGTACCGCCATGCCCAGCTTGCCTCTGTTTCCCCTGCTATCCTCCTCACAAAATTGCCAAAGTCCCAGAAATGCCTCTCAGGGCACTGGGGAGTACCACCGGCTGGGGCAGAGCACCACCGGCTGAAGAAGGAGGCCACCGGCACAGAATTGTTCCATCGGCTGGGAAAACACTGCCGGTCGGCACTAAAAAGTGCCGGTCGGCACAAAATGTTCTGCAGATCCTGCAACTCACAGCAGCAGAGGACAAACTATGCATGGCAAGGCAATTCAAAGCATTTATGTACCAAACACACTCCCTATCATGTTTGTGACTCAAGGGGGGGTATGTGCCTCGATTCCCGGACCACCAATCACGCATTTCCATGCATGATGGCCCTAAGAACCAAGAGTGCAAATTTGATTTCAAATGCATGCAAATCACATAGGCACAAAAGGGTGCCAAACCTCTATCAAACTCACTTCAAGAGACTTGGCATGCATGTCAATGTGATGAAGCCCTAAGCATGTTAACTAGGCATGCAACATGGACAATGCAAGGTGCTCATGCAAGCATGCAAACAAGCATATAAGGCAAGCATGAAAACCAATGAAATGATAGACTTAGACATGAATTAGGCGACTCAAAAAGGCCTAAAATTAGTAGCCAAATGCTAAGTCATGAGGGCCAAATACACATGCACATATACGCATGTTAAGGCACCAACACTTAAGCATAACAAACAACATTCAAGCACACTTGAAATGAGTTAAACATGGATTACTAGCATGCACGTAAAACTCTGAAAATCATGCAAACTTGATGCCAAATCATGCTACCAAGCAAGCTAAACATGCAACAAAAGGTCCAAGTACTTAAAACAAGCCATGAAGGCTTAAACCAAGGCCGAGTCTACCAAACCTCACAAGGCTAAAGGGGCTCAAAACAGGTCACAAGCAGACCTAAACAAAGCCTAAGGAGCACCTAGATGGCATCTAAGAGGCTCAAGCACAAAGGCGTGCAACATGACCAAAACATGGAGCATTCAACACATGCTTTTAAAGCATTAAAGAAGCAACTAAAGCATGCATACAAGTACACCAAAAGGTCTGATATTGCATTTCAAGTGGCCCCAAACCACCAAAAACAATGCAAGCAAAGCGTGCTACACATTCGTACTCTTAAGGCCAACAAGCCAAATGCAAAGGGGCTATAAAATACATGCTAAGATTGACCAAAACAACTATGGACAGAGCTAAAGCATGGTAAAATAAGCTTACAAGCTTCATGGATCTAAGCCTAAAACATGCTAGAAACGAAGGCACACTACCTAGACATGTTAAGGCATCAAAAGGCATTACAAGGCAACCATGCTAAGCATGCATGAGGGACCTAAACCAACTTGAAATCATGTTATAACATGGCAATATAAGCATGGGAAATAAGTCAAACATGCTCAACACACACTCAAACATGAAGCTCCATAAGGAAGCAAAGTTTGCCCTTTTTAAGGACACCAAGGAGAGGGGGTGGCCCTCTCCTTCTTGAGACTTCAAGGCATGCTCTTCACCACTGAAATCCCTCAAGATTTCAGTGGTGAAGAGATCCTATCACCAAAATCTCGGATCTCTCCAAAATAGCACAAAAATGAGCCCTTTTCAAGGCCTAAAGGGGGTCAAACTCCCCCAAACCACAAAACACTCTTAATATACAACAAAGAGGGTTAAAAATCAGAACTTTTTGGTGCCAAACACTAAGCTCAAAAACTGTTTTAAAGCAAGCAAAAATAGATTGCAAGAATGGGGTAAAAAGAGGGTATAGTGCCTTACCCTTGAAGCCTCTTCAACAAAGATGATGTGTTGGCTTCTTTGAGTACCAAACCAGCCCCAAAGCTTCAAAACAAACCTCTGGACCCTCAAGAACCAAAGGAAGGTGAAACACTAGGTGCTTGTGTGCAATAGTGTGAACTAAAGCACCTAGTGTACTAAATAAGCAAGAAAGGAGAGAGATAAGATAGATATATGATCTAACCTAAAACCAGAGCTTGGTCTCTCTCTAAAATGGCTGAAACCTCTCAAGAAATCCCAACCTTAAGCTAAGAAGAAGAGCCTTCCTCTTATAGAACTTGTAAGACTTACAAGCTAAGCAACTAAGGGCTCATCCCTCCATACACGTGTATGGAGGGGAAGCAAATTGCACACAGCTGTCTGAAAAAATCTCAGAAAGCAAGTGCACAGTGTCCGGCCGGCAGAAAATATCAATTTGACAAAATTGAGTGCCGACCGGCACAAAAGAGTGCCGATCGGCACAATAAAGTGCCGATGGCAACCCTAGCCAGCCGGTGTCCTCTAGCCCCAGCCGGTGGTGTGTAGGGATGCCTCACAAAGGATTCCCTGCCCTTCCAAGGCAAAACACAAGTGTTTGGTGCAAAACCACCCACAAACGGTCGAGTCCGGAGGTCCTGAGGCACGGCGCGCGAGCCGAGAACTCCGGGAACTCCAAACGAACACAAACATGGATAATCACCGAGTGTTCCAACGGTGACGTCCAAGTCTTGAGGACGGTCAAAAATGGGGTGTCTACAGTTGCCCCTCTTTGACAGAACTCGAAAGTCATAACAATGACGGGAGTGAATGTCAAAGCCCAGAGACGACCCACTTTTGACAAGGCCGAAGACTCAGACAAACATACAAAGCGCAAATGGTTGAACTCGCAAGTTGCCTACGTATCCCTTAGGGAATCAAACCAGCGTAGTTCAGGCACAGGCATACAAGCCGCAGATAAGGTATGCGCCCGTAGGCGGGGGCAAAATGCAACTGAAAATGCAAGAAACCGAGCATAACTTATGATCATGCAAAGAAAGCTGTAATGAAGCATACATGCGACAGTTATAAGCTAACATGCAACAGTCTACACTACAATGCAGAAAGGATGTAAGAGAATTATGCAATTCTCAAAACGTCTCACTCGGGAGATACAATACCTGTGCGGCTCGCCTGGTTCCACCAGCGGTAAATGAACCGTACATATAATATCGTGCCTGAAAAGAAAGCAAACTTAACAGGTACAATATTGTTAGCAACATGCATGACATATGCAATGCGAATGCTAAATAATATGCAAAGTATACAAAGCTATGCATGAATAATGCAACTAATAATGCAATGCAATTGAAACTAATGCGATGCAAACTATATGCAGGGCAATTAAATCATGATTCAATCATGAGCGGTTCGAAACCACACGAATGTCAAATAGATTGATGGAGGTAACCAGTCCGTCTACCATAGAAAAGGTGTCGAAGCCCTCAAGGCGTGAGCGCACACAGAACTATGAGTGATGTAGATGAACACAAGGACAAGTATTGGGTGGGTTGACATAAGTGGGGAAACGACCCGCTGAGGAGGGAATAATGATCCTAATGCCGGATGCAACAATTACATTACAATGTAATGGAAATGGATACAATGGATATGGCACGCGGGCCAAACCAAATCTCGCCTAGGAAGGGCATGTACACGTACAAGCCATGTCTAACATAGAAAAGGTGTCGAAGCCCTCAAGGCGCGAGCGCACACAGAACTATGAGTGTATAGACGTGAAAAGTATGAGCACATACCAGACCAAGCTCAACCTGGAAAGGCGCAAGCCATAGATGGAAGTGATGCAATTTATGCATGCAATGGGATGGATATTTACAGAAAATGCACGACATATGCACTATACTAGAATGATGATATGCATGACATATGCATGTGTTTTTTTTTTTTTTGTTTTGAAAATGCATGACATATGCAATATATACGAATGATGCATGATAATGCATGTGATGCAATGACTATGATTGCAGCTTTCCCTATCTTACCAGCAGGGCGATATACTAGGTTGGTTTAGTATCCAGAATCGAGGCGTAAACACGCCGCCTCAACCCATGGGGCTTCCATACAGATTTCAAGCCGAGGGTACACCCCCTGGGTATTTAAACCAGACTTTAGTCTCGGAAATTCCGAACCTTTGCGTTCTAGGCATAAGCCATTCAAACTCTAGTTTTTCACCGTCCCAGTTGGTCTTCCAGGAACTCACCGCAAGCACGGAAGTCGTTCGGGCACGACAAACACCAAAGG
Organism: Camellia japonica; assembly: GCA_030407325.1. Lineage (NCBI taxonomy): Eukaryota > Viridiplantae > Streptophyta > Magnoliopsida > Ericales > Theaceae > Camellia > Camellia japonica. Next base: position 175,977,887 of record JAPPVO010000016.1, read on the forward strand.
AATTGCACCTTCAGAGGATTTAAGGTCTCCTAGACCGTGCGCGTTTAAGGTCTCGCCAGACCAGGGGGCAACGATTACACAACACTTTAAGTGAGTGTGATGCGAATGAGACACGCATGCAGATGCAAATAGGGCAAACGAGACGCGCGTGCAATGAGGTGCGCGTGCCTCAAAGGATGGAAAATGAAGTGCAATGAGGTACGCGTGCCTCAAAGGATGGAAAATGGAGTGCAATGAGGTACGTGTGCCTCAAGGAGATGCAGAACAATGCGAGTGCGATACGCATGCCGCACGAAACGTAAATCAAGGCATGATGTACGAGGCAATGTATGTATTGAGGTACATGACAATGCGTGAAAATGCTTGTAATAAAATGCATGATAATGCATGACGGTGTAATGCAACGCACCGATCAGTGTGATGAATGTATGCAACGCACACGGGGCAACTTTTGAATCTTGTAAAAGACAAAAGGATACGAAAGGATACAATCCTTGCTTGAATCTCAGTGCCACGCACAGAAGACACGGTCCGAGGTCAAAACGGAGGCCGGTTCAGCATCGGGGATGCACTTTCTTGCATTTTCTTGAGCTATGAAGACCCAAAACCCCTTACTTTGCCTAAACAAGACCTTGGGAACACCACCGGCTGGGTGGGGTGGTCACCGGCTGGCCACCGGCTGCAGAAACAATTCATCGGCACAAAATTGTGCCGACCGGCAGAAAATGCCTGATCGGGGGCAGTTTTGCCAATTTGCCTTGGGTTTTATAAAATAAGGCTTGAAACCCTATTCCTTTCACTTTGCTACCGCCGAAAACTCCTCCTCTCTCTCTCTAGAGTGTTTTCCTTTCGATTTTTCGCCGATTTCTCTGCGTTTCACGCCCATTTTCTCGTCGGATCCGCGATATTCTTCGCGTTTCGGACATTTTCGACCGAACAAAACTTCGTTTCGGTGCACTTTTCGCCATTTTCGCCTTTTTGGGACTTGTTCCCCTCGATATTCTCTACATTTCCGTGCATTTTCCTCTTCCGGCCTTCCCGGCCATTTCCGACCCTCTCGGGGTTGACTTCCCAGTTGACTTTTTGCATTCCGGCCCGTTTTCCTTCTTCCGGCTATTTTTCTCATCTCCATTGCTATGGCCGATGATATTCCACACGTCGGGACTCCCCCGGACCACGAGATGGATCCCGGGGTCGAGCTCCTCCCGCTGGGTGAGCGTCCCTTTGACCCGGCGACCTACCGCCCGGCGATTCACGTGCTACCACCAGATGGACTCCGCCACTTTCGCGGTTTTGACAGGGCTCTGGACCCGGAGCTTCTACTGCGCGAGCCGACCTCTCACCTGTCCTTCGGCGCTGTCGAGGTAACACTCTTCTCTGTTTTACTTTTTGCAATGTAGAACTGTAAACTGTCAACTGACATAGCTGATTACAACCCTTAATTGCTTAGCTCTGATACACTGTACTGTAGTTGATTGTAGACAAACTCACAACTGATATCTGCTTAGGACCGACACACATGCACACACACTGCACTAGTCTTAATCACCCAAACACGGCACACTGCATTTCACTGCAAATTCACCGATACCCGGTACTTGTTTGAATCTGAAAACATATTGTATGCTGTATTTAAACTGAACCACACAAAGCACGCTGACGCATCATACGTTGTAGCTCACCTATTGGCACACTATAACCCGATATCTGCTTGAATCTAAAAAAATGTACATACATGTACCATATCTGTATGCTGACCCTCACAAACATACTGACACATCACAGGCTGTAGTCCACCGCAGTACACTGAAACCTGACATTTGCTTGCATCCGAACAACGAACACACGTGCACTATGTTCACACTGCACCACTCAAAAACATACAGACATCTCACGTACTGTAATTTTACTGTAAGCACACCGGCACCCGGTTTCTGTTTGAATCTGAAAGACTTGCACGCATGCTAGGTTTGTACTGATTTTAACTGTTTCTTCAAAACTGTACATTTCATATTGCTTTGCAACTATTTTCTTGAAAACAGGGGGATTCCCATGCCATCCGCGGGTATGGGAATGTCGCGGCTCGAGTTTGGTATGCCGAGCTGCCTGACGCCGTTAGCCGCATTGTAGATCGGGCCGGCTTTGGCACCTTCTGCAGGGGACTCTCCAGGCTCTCTGCTTGCAGACCTCTTCTTGCCGCCCTGGCAGAGAGGTGGTGGGACACCACCGATTCATTTCACTTATCAGCGACTGGGGACATGACGATGACCCTTACGACTTCTCGATGCTCACCAGCATCGGGGTGGGGGGTGATCCGATCCCCTTCGATACAGACATGGATGAGTGGATTGCCGCTCAAATTCACTTGCTCGGCGAGGCGCCGCCACTTGCTCGTCCAGGGTTCGTCCGCTACCTGGTTCGAGGTGCAGTTCCGAGTGCAGCCCGTGCTGGTGGACGCAGCTCCGATGACCCAGGAGGCCGCTGAGAGATATGCACGCGGCTTCCTCATGTTCTTGCTGGGGACCACCCTGTTTGCCGACCGGGCGAACACAGTGCCCCTCTGCCTGCTCAGCGCTTTGGTGGACGTCGAGAGGATTGTGCAGTATGACTGGGGGGGCGCGGCTTTGGCCACACTCTACGGTTATATGAGCTCAGTCTCTCGTGGCAGTGGACAGCTGCTAGGAGGCTACTGGCGAGCCTGGGAGGTATGTCTTCTTCTCTACTTTACATTTCTGTTCTATACTTTCTGTATTTTGTACACTGCACACACTGTAGTCTGTATATTGTACACACGACACACACATACTCCGCTTTACACTGACTGCACACTGTTCACGCTGTACACTCTGCACAACACAATACACAACAGACGGCTCCGTTATTTCTGCTTTTTCTGCATCCTGCTTGATCTGGTAGTCATACTGACGTCTGTTTTGCAGCTGTGGGTGTACGCCTACTTCCCCAGACTAGAGCTAGTGCCAGAGGCGGAGACCCCTCTGGTCGTCCCCTTCTCTCGCCGTTACGACGGGCGATGCGTCCGGAGGCCCCGGGACACTTTTAGCTTCTTCTGCCGTTTCTTCGACACCATCACCCCCACTGAGGTATGTTTTACTTACAGTTCGCTTAAGCTTCGCTTTCAAACGTACATTACTATATCAGTAGATAATCACTGTATTTCATTTCAGGTTACCTGGCAGCCGTGGGCTCCACTACCAGCGGTGATACGAGATCGGTATGCCGGCGCCATCGAGACCTCGCGCTACCAGATTCTCCTGGAGGGCCCGGTCTGTCGGGCCTGGTACCTGGGTGAGCGTTTCATACGCCAGACCCTAGGGTTACCGGAGCAGATAGTTCCGATCCTTCCTCCCGAGCGCATGAGGGAGACTGAGGGGTACAGCTTCCAGCAGATGCAGGACTACACCCTTGGCTGGGCCGTGGACGTAGATGCCGACAGGGGCGAGGGCGACTACTTAGAGTACGTCCGGACCTTCTTGATGCGGCCTTTGAGCAGGGGCTCCCGAGCTGATCCAGCGAGATCTGCGGCGCCAGCGGCCCGGGCAGAGGCAGGAGCAGGAGTGGGGTCGTCACAGAGGGCTCGAGCTCGCGGCAGGAGGAGAGCGTAGAGGGGACGAGGGACGGGCTGGCCCGCTCTGCCTACCATGCTGACATACAGGGGGCAGAGTGGGGAGACCTACCAGATCCCTTTTGCTCCTCCTCCAGCTGGTCATGAGTTGGCTGGCATTCCCGACTTGCCTCCGGTATGTATTACTTTATTTCTGCATCTTGCATTGTTATTTCATTTCAATTCATTCAAATATCCCACAGAATACTG